>JAPDNY010000013.1:70934751-71362251 GCA_029375565.1 Gekko gecko | reverse complement strand
ATGTTGTTTCCTAGTATGTTTATAATTATGCTACTGGTATATATGTTGGGCCATAGATATAGGCATGCCAATTCTTCAAATTATTCTGGTATCAGAGATTTCATTGGTCGGGATGCGTGTCACCTCCATCAGAGTAAAAGATCAAATGTGTATTTGTATTTGAAAAGCTTTTATAAGTCTGATATTTAGACTCTTTCTTTTAATCATAATACATTTTAACATGTGTACACCTTAATAAACATTTGTACTTTTATAATATACTGTGTTAGCGTAGCCCTTTTGGTTCGCAGTTATATCTTGGGTTGAGTCCCCCCCTCTTTTTTTGATTTTTTTTCTGGGTTGGAAAATACCTGGAGACTTTGGGGTGGATCCAGGAGAGGGCGGGGTTTGGGGAGGGGAGGGGCCTCAGCATGCTGCAACGCCATAGAGTCCACCATAGAGTCAAAGCGGCCATTTTCTCCAGGGGAACTGATCTCTGTCAGCTGGAGGTCAGTTGTAAAAGCGGGAGGTCTCCAGGCCCCACCTGGAGGCTGGCAACCCTGTTCTCTAGAGATTAGCCGTAATCCTGGAGATCTCCAGGACTCAACCTGGAGGTTGGCAAACCTATGTGGGCCGACCCTTACCTGCCATAAGGGCCATCTGCATGCGACTGTTGTTGTTAAGGTCTCGGAGGTACTGGTTTTGCAGGCAGTAATCCCGAAGCTCTTTGGTGTTGCTCAGACACTGAAGGATGGAGTTCATAAAACACTGTGGGAGGCAAAGAAGAAGAGTCAAACAGAGGCCTGGCAAGGCCCAGACCAGAGAGGGGACAAGAAGAAGGGAAGAGATCGGATTTATATCCCGCCCTTCCCTACCCAAGGGAGTCTCAGAGAGGCTGACAATCCCTTCCCCTCCCCACAACAGACACCCTGTGAGGTAGGTGGGGCTGAGAGAGAGCTCTTTTGAGGACTGGTCGTGAGAGAACAGCTCTGAAGGAACTTGTCACTGACCCAAGGTCACACCAGCGGCTGCATGTGGAGAAGCAGGGAATCAAACTTGGTTCTCCCAGATGAGAGTCTGTGCTCCTAACCACCACACCAAACACCGATCTATGCATGGGTCAAAGATGGCCCCCACAAGAGATGAATCTGTCCCTCCCCCTTCAAGATGTCCCCCAAAGTTCCAGCTTTTACTCAGCTTGGGAGATATTAGAGAACGTGAGCAGGGGGAGGGAGAACTTTCCCCCTAATGCAAAGATATTAATGATATTTTTAAAAGGCCCTATGCCTAATACCACCGACCCATCTGGCCCAGGAATGTCTTCCTCAGTGGGTCCGCAGGGGCGGCGGTGGAGAAAGATCTCCCCTAACTGGAGGTACCTGAGATCTCTATAACTGGAAGAACTGGGAACTGAACCAAGGCTCCCTCTACGCCGTGGAGTCTTGTGAGCAAAAATTCCTGCTTTGTGAGCTACTGGCATGAAAGTTGTGAGCGAGTGATTTGGCCCCTGCATAAATTAGTTTGTTCTGGAGCCGCCCTTCCTGAGCGAAGACAAAAAGGTGTGAGCCGGAGGCTAAAAAACTGTGAGCTGGCTCACAGTAAGTCAGCTTAGAGGGAACACTGTACTGAACGCTGACCTGGATGGCCCAGGCTAACCTGATCTCCTCAGAACTTGGAAGCTAAGCAGGGTCAGTTCCGGTTGGTACTTGGATGGGAGACCAGCAAGGAAATCCGGGGTTGCTGCACCGAGACAGGCAACGGCAAAGCCTCCTCCACTCATCTCCTGCCATGAACACCCACCTACAGGGACACCAGCGGACTCATCAACACAAGGGCTTCTTACAACTGCGGTGCCAGTGAGTGATTCCGAGACCAGATGGGACATCGAGTGACATAGCATCATTTCATCTCATGGGGCTGTGGCTCAGAGCAGCTGCTTAGCATGCAGGAGGTCCCAGGTTCTGTCCTTGGCATTGCCAGTTACAGGATGTTTTCTTGCCAGTGTTCCCTCTAAGCTGAGTTAGTGTGAGCTAGCTCACAGTTTTGTAGTCTCCGGCTCACACATTTTTGTCTTCACCCAGGAAGGAGGGCTCCAGAGCAAACTAATTTATGCAAGGGCCAAATCACTCGCCCCCAGCTTTAATGCCAGCAGCTCACAAAGTAGAATTTTTGCTCCCAAGACTAAATAGCTTAGAGGGAGCATTGCTCACCACCTGCCTACATGAGCAGAAGTCTATGTGTGTAAGAAATATACAAGCACGGGCGCCCTCCCTGCAAACATTTGAAGAAGAAATATACTTGATCACAGAGAGGGAGGTTATAGGCAGGGCTATTTTGGGGCAGGAACGCACAGGAACAGAGTTCCGGCTGGCTCCCGAGTTGGCCACGCCCAGCAAGAACTCATTAGCATAACAGGCCACACCCAACAGTAGAAACTGATTACGATTGGCTACATTAGGGGTGTGTGGCCTAACATGCAAAGGAGTTCCTGCTCCAAAAAAAGCCCTGGGTTTTGACAACAAACGAGGTAAACAGAATAAGAAGCGAAAGGTGGGTGTGGCTGGATGACCACACTTCTGGCAACATGGGGATGTGGCCTAACACGCCATTGAGCTGTGCTGTCAGGGGTGTGTCCTAATATGCTAATGAGTTTGTGCTGTTGGGTGTGCTTATCAGGGGAAGGCCTTGGCCTCTCTGCCCTGTTGTTGGCCCTCCAGAGGAACTGGCTGGCCACTGTGTGAGACAGGATGCTGGACTAGATGGACCACTGGTCTGATCCAGCAGGGCTCCTCTTCTGTTCTTATCAGGGGAAGGCCTCGGCCTCTGTGCCCTGTTGTTGGCTCTCCAGAGGACCTGGTTGGCCACTGTATGAGACAGGATGCCGGTCTAGATGGAGCACCACTTTGATCCAGCAGGGATCTTATGTCCTTATGACCTTGACAAGAGTGCCTGAGACCCCATGAGGCAAAGCTGCGTGGGCAGAAGGGAAGGAATATGCCTAAACAGGGTTGGTGCAAAGTATTTTGCCCCCCCCCCCCAAGCCAGGTACACCCACCCACCTCCACCTGCTATCACCGCTGGCCGAGCCCCATGGCACCTTCCCTGCCCCTGATGGACAGCTCACGTGATGGACCGGTGCTCTCTCTAAGCGTGCCACACCAAGCAATCGCTGGGGCGTTTGGGCCGGAGAACCAGTCCCGTGCGCAGGATGCCTGCAGGCGAACCAGTGGACTCCCCGTTTTCCTTCCACCGTTCTGAGAAGCCATGGGGTGCGTGTGTGTGAGTGAGGGGGTGGGAAGAGGCTGCCGGCCAACGTGGAGGAAAGAACAGCTCGAGCAGTGAGCGGCGGCCCCTCTCCTTCCTCACCCCCCTCCCCTCTCCGGCGAGTGCGTGCGCGCATCTTCCTAAACTCCTTCCTGTTGAGCATCTGCTGCAGGGGCAGAGCCGAGCGATAAGCTATTTTTAAAATCCCGAACCCGGTTCCTTTCGCTTTGTCCACCTCCACAGCTGGTCTCAGCCAAGGGACAGCTCATCCTGCTCGCGGCGGCGGCGGAGGCTTGCCCCTGCGTCGTGTCGCCGGGAGCGGGCTGGCCGGGTCGCCCCCAGGCGGGCTGAAAGCCGGCTGGACCACAATGCGAGACAGGTACGTCTGAAGCATTTTGAGAGCGCGTGAGTGAGCCCCCCCCCCCGTAGCTGCGACGGCCTTTTCGGGGAAAGCGGCCCCATGCCTCGACTTCTGAGAGGCAGGCGATGGAGACCAGGAGAGCAGCATGTGGGAGGCGAGGCATCTGGATGGTGAGTAATGAACTCAGTGAACCAAACACGGATGTCGTGGCAAAAAGCACCCCCATCCCCCAAGCCTCCCATAGACTGGCCTGATCGTCCCAGCCAATGCAGGGTAGGGGGTGTCGAACTCATTTGTTACAAGGGCCGGATCTGACATCGATGTCACTTTTTCAGGCCGGGTCACGTGTGCCATAAAACTTAATGCCAGGTACTGGAGATATAAAATGTATAAAAGACAGCAGCTTGTAAGGTCTGAGTTGGTATGTCCTCACTGCAAAGCCCCATGGGCTATAGGGTGTGTGTCTGTGTGCGGAGGAAAACCCACATGAGTGGACTGGAGAGCCAGCGGCGCAGCATTGGGCAGACGCTCCCACGCTGCTTGACTGCTGCAGACGAGGTTGATCTGCCACGTCGAAGCCACATTCGGAGTGGCTCTACCCACTTCCCCCGCCCAGCAGTCCCCTGTGCCCTCCTGTGCCCTCCTTCTGCAGGCCGCAGAAGAAGAAGACGAAGAACAATAAGAAGAGATTGGACTTATACCCCGCCCTTCACTCGGAGTCTCAGAGTGGCTTACCAACTCCTTTTCCCTTCCCCTCCCCACAACAGACACCCTGTGAGGTAGGCGGGGCTGAGAGAGCTCTGAGAGAACTGCCCTTTCAAGGACAGCCCTTGTCGGAACTATGGCTTGCCCAAGGTCATCCAGCAGCTGCGAGTGGAGGAGTGGGGGATCAAACTCGGTTCTCCCATATTAGAGTCCCCGCACTTAACCACTACACCAAATTGGCTCTTGGACGGCCAGTTCTGGCCCCCGGTCCTTATGTTTGACACCCCTGTGTTAGAGAGTCAGCAGAGTAGGATTTAGGAGACCCAGGCTTGAATCCTTGCTCCATGGAAGCTTGGGCCAGTTGTACACTCTCAGCCTGACCTGCCCTCACGGGATTGTTGTGAGGATAAAATGGGGGAGAGGAAATGTCAGAGAAAACGTAGATCTGGAAAACCTAGGTTCGAATCCCCATTCAGCTATGGGAGTCTGCCGGATGACTTTGGGCCAGTCACAGCTTCTCAGCCTAACCTACCTGGCAGGGTGGTTTGTGAGGGTAAATTGGAGGAGAGAAGAATGAGGTAAGAGGACAATTTGGAAAACATAGGTTTGACTCCACACTCTGCCATGGGAGCTTGGGCCGGTCACACCCTCTCAGAGCCTTACCTACCTTGCAGGTGGTTGTGAGGATAAAAACAAAGAGAATAACGTAAGCCTCTTTGGGCCCCCATGGGAGATAGAAAAGTAGGGTATAAGTAGAGCAAAGAAATAAATATATCGCCTCTTCTCTGGGAGCTGTAATGCCACAAGGAGGCCTTGGGGTCTCCAACTGAGAATTCTCCACTGCCTCACCAAGTGACAACTCTGAGGTAAATTTACCAACCTGTGACGTTAAAACACTGAACAAATGTACGGGGCCAGAGGCAGAACGCAGATCACAATGTGGGGGCTAACATTCAAAAAATTATCTTCCTTTTCTGCTTTGCCGGGGTTCAAAACACCTGGTTCGTCGACAACATGAAGAATGGACAGGTAACATACCTGTCAGGTAACGTTATTTATGATTTATTTAGTTCATTCCATTTATACCCTGCTCTCCCCACTGAGGCGGGCTCGGGGCGGTTGACATAAAATTTCATATAAATACCATTAAAACGTACCGGACAGGTTGGCATCCTTATGCCACCCGAATTCAACCGATATAAAACAGATGAAAGTCTGCACAACAGATATGCCCACAGGATTGAGAAAAAGTTCAGGTTTCACTACGGATGTGGGATGCCGGGTGCGAGATAAACCGCCAGCACCTCGAGCGCATGGGTGAACAACGGCTGTTGCATTCTGGGCTCCGTGAGTCTTGCACACCGTCCCTACTTTGCAAGGGTAATGATGAGCAGTTTCTGAGAAAACCACCACAACACGGTATGAGATTTCTGCTGATAACTCCCTGCCCTGCGCTCCAGCACCTCTGTGGAGCATGACACTCATGCGCAGCCCTGATACCGTACAGCCGCCACATGGACTTGTGAAGTGCTCCTCTGGGACTCTGCAAAAGTCTTGCCTGTCTTCTGACACCTGAGAGGATTTGAAAACCTCTCTGTCGGCTCAGACTTCTCTTCCAGGAGGGCTGAAACGGAACTGGGTGGTGGTGGGCGAGAAGGGAGGTTCCCGCACAACGGTTTCCTGGGGTGGTTTCACAACGCCCTTCAGCGCTTCATGTACACTAAAGGCAGGGGATTCCCAGAACTGTCGTCACAAAGAGGAACCTAGAGGCTGAGGAAAGACCTGTCAAAATTTCCTCAGCATGCATCACAAACCTACCTGACAGAGGAAGGCCCAGTTAGCTTGCCACTGTGCTAACTGGGCCATGACCCTCAGGGGGTGACATGGCTCAGCCAGAGCTGGCGCATGAGAAGGTGCTGGGCCAGTCCTGGGGGAAATTCATCCATAATACACGCACCCCATCACCTTGGATCTCCTGAGGTGTTTTAGTCATGTCAACTGTTTCTCCAAGATGGCCTCCATCTCGCCAGAAAGGCTAACCGGAGCATCTTGGAACCCAGCCCCAGTGCCCTGTGATAGAAGGCTTGACTGGCAAACGCCATCTATGCTACAAACACATCTTCATTTTGTACCCCTTTAATGGCCACAGCTGCCCACATGGAATCCTGGGAATTGTAGTCCTGTGAGCATACAGAAGATCCTGTCTCGCCCCCCCCCTGCAGAAATACAATTCCCAGAGTTTGCTGACTGATCATTAATCCAGTTTGAAGTTCGTATACGCTCGAGTGATGTGGAGGGAGAGAAAGGACCAGAAGGGACTCACCGTGTTGCCGAGGTTACGGAGGCCCGTCAGACCCTGAACCGCCTTGGAATTCTGCAGGGAAAGAAGAACCGGTATGAGAATTGCAGCATTTGGCTCTGAGGTGCAAACGGTCAGATTCAAGGGTGTGGGGGGCAATGCTTCCTCTAAGCTGTCGAGTCTTGTGAGCAAAAATTCTACTTATGAGCTACGGGCATTAAAGGTGTGAGCGAGTGGTTTGGCCACTGCATACATTAGTTTACTCTGGAGCCATCCCTCCCTGAGCCGAGACAAAAATCTGTGAGCTGGAGGCTAAAAACCTGTGAGCTGGCTCACATGAACTCAGCTTAGAGGGAACACTGGTGGGAGGGGCAACCTCTGCATCTCCCTCTCTGCAGCGTGAGAGTGAACAGTAACATTCGCTCAAGTCAGCTCAGTGAGGGACTTTGCACCACCACCACCCTTACAACTTCCCTTTCAACACCTTGTTCATTCCCAACCCTGGTTTGCAGTGACGATTTAGGGGTTGCCAACTTTGGGTTCAGAAATCCCTGGAGGTTGGTGGGTGGAGCCTAGGACGGCGGGGTTTAGGGAGGGGAGGGGCCTTGGTAAGGAAGATGACCTGCCAAAGGAGGCATTTTCTCCAGGAGAAGTGGAATAAATATTTTCAAGACATCACGTGCATAAATACACAAGTGATATACGTAGTCCGGAGATCAGCTGTAATTCTGCGGGATTGCCAGCCCCCCCCCATGTAAGATCCAAATATAAAAATCCCACTAGTAGAAAACACCATCCAAGATTCCCAAAACAATATATTAAAACAATTATAAAGTTGGTGATGTCACAACAACAACGTTATAGCATACTGTAACTAGAATAAGGCATAAGATACAATATTTCCTCCTTTGAAGGCAAGACATAAAGTCCATGTACTCAGTGTAAGAAGTGAATCATAGGTTCTGTGATTCACTTCTTACACTATGAACGTTGTGGTCTGTTGAAATTTCTGGAATCAGGTTCCACTTACACACAGGGCTGGCTCGCCTGCTAGGCGCTTGCCTAGAGCACGCCGGCTGCAGGGGCACAAACTGCGCCCCTCCACCTCTTCCCTGGCTTTCCTGGGCACCCCACAGCTGCGGAGCGCCCAGGAAAGCCAGTGCTCCAATGGAAGGGGTGGGGGTTAAAATCTCCGCCTGTTCCCTGGCTTGCCTGGGGGCCCCGCAGCTGCGGAGCGCCCTGGCAAGCCGGCGCTGGGAGGGAAGGGGCGTGGTTAGCCCCCCCCGATCTTCAGGCCCCACTGGGAGGTTGGCATCCCCGGTGGGGTGGGCGACACAAGCTGGCCTGCCTAGGGCGCCCAGACACCTGGGGCCGGCCCTGCTTACACAGCCGGCAAACTGAAGAAGTCAAAGGAAACGCATCTTCCAAGTATCTAGAACGGGCGTCTTTGCAAAGGCTGTTTGGAAAATGTTATGACTACGTGGACTCCTCCTATCAAGTTATGAAGTTACACTGAGTATGTGAACATAAGGCAATCCTGACTTTGATGGATCAAGGGTCTGATTTAGTATAAGGCAGCGTCATGAATGCTCCCTCTAAGCTGTGGAGTCTTTTGAGCAAAAATCCTACTTTGTGAGCTGCTGGCGTTAAAGTTGTGAGCAAGCAGTTTGGCTGCTGCATCAGTTTGCTCTGGAGCCGTCCCTTCCTGAGCTAAGACAAAAATGTGTGAGCCGGAGACTGAAAAACTGTGAGCTAGCTCACACTAACTCAGCTTAGGGGGAACACTGCTCACAGGGTGTCTGTGGTGGGGAGGGGAAGGGAAAGGAGATGGTGAACTGCTCTGAGTCTGCAAGTGAAGGGTGGGGTATCAATCCAGTCTCTTCTTCTGCCGCTGCTGTGAATAAGTCTTGGGTTCTGATGTCACCTCTGCTGCAAACTCACCCAGTAGCCTTCGGCAAGCCTTTCTCTTTCAGCCCCTGCCACTTGCAAACTGGGGGAGATAATACCCACCCTACCTGGCAGGGTGGTTGTGAGGATTCCTGCAATTGTGCCCGTGAAGCCTTCTGCTATCTCAGAGCTAGAAATGTGAAGTACGATGGGGCACAATGGTTCTCTGAGTTCCCTTTTCCGCCTTTCCCAGTAACGTTATTTGTTGCCCTTAATCTGTCACTTTTTCCTCCATGTGGCAGGCGGTAAAAAACAACAACCCAAACCCACAATCATATAAAGAAACCGAGCTGTCAGAGAGAGAGAGAGAGAGAGAGAGAGAGAGAGAGAGAGAGAGAGAGAGAGAGAGAGAGAGAGAGAGAGAGAGAGAGATCAAAAGCAAGAAGAAAATGTCCCCAGGAAGGCTGGAGCTGGCTAAACAAATTCCTAAAAAGCCAGGGTCAGAGAGGGCGTTTTAGCTTCTTCTAGCTTCTCAGATAAGCTACCTGGGAAGGCCGTTCTACAAGAACCCCCACCTCCTCGGGTCATAATGCAGAGGGATGTAAAGTACAGTGTGTTCCCAAAGGTTTTGATTAACTCGTTTTTCTCCTGCAGGGTTGTACTGCAAAGCACTCTGTTGACCCCCACCCCGGGGAAGAGCTGGCGGGTGGCAAAGTCTGATTTCCCAACGCACGTGCTGGCCCAAAGCCTAGCCAGGTCGGGGCACCGAGCTCAGCAAGTCCTCAGCAGTCAGCACGCAAAAGGCACACGCTCCGCCCGCCGGCTCTGGGAACGGGCCCAGCCGACACATGACCGTGGGACTGAGGTCCAGGTGGCCTTGCCCGGTATGCTGGGGAAGGGTGGGAAGGGAATGAATATACAACCACAGGGAAGATGATGAAGTGGTTTTGGCTCCGGTTTTGGCCTCTCCAGCACAGCTGCAACCCAGGGCTTCAGCCAGAAGAAATTCAGGACTTTGAATCTCATCTCGGGCACCTCGGACAAACTCCACCCGGCAAGCTTCAAAGCGTGCCGGTAGCTAGCTTGACTTCACCTTGCTGAATTTCCGCTTGGCAAGCAGCTTTAAAGGCCCTGACATCAGACACTGAAAAAGCTCCAACCTTTGGCAAGCCAGCTGGATTCAGAAGCTTCCCTCGTTCCCGAGAAAGCCTGTGGGCTGTGTGCGGAAGGTTCAATCCCTGGCAGCTTCAGTTGAAAGAATCTCACACAACAGGACTGCTACTGGCCTCTCCCCAAGGCCTTGGAGAGACACTACGAGCTAGAAGGGGTGGGTGGGTGGCTGCCTCACTGGGTTTCTGCCAAGGACCCCATAGCTCAGCAGTTAAGAACATAAGAAGCACATAAGAGAAGGCAATGTCGGATCAGGCCAACAGCCCATCTAGTTCAACACTCTGTCACACAGTGACCAAAAATATCAGGTGACATCAGGAGGTCCACCAGTGGGGCCAGGACACCAGAAGCCATGTTGCCCCCCCCCCCAAGCACCAGGAATACAGAGCATCACTTCCCCCAGACCGAGAGTTCCTATCTATACCTTGTGGCTAATAGTGACTGATGGACCTTTGCTCCGTATGTTTATCCAATTCCCTCTTGAAGCCGTCCATGCTTGTAGCTGCCACCACCTCCTGTGGCAGTGAATTCCACATGTTAATCACTCTTTGGGTGAAGAAGGACTTCCTTTTATCTGTTCTAACCCGACTGCTCAGCAATTTCATGGAGTGCCCACGAGTTCCTGTCTCGTGAGAAAGGGAGAAAAGGACTTCTTTTCTGCCTGCTCTATCCCACGCATAATCTTGTAAGCCTCGATCATGTCACCCCTCAGCCATCGTTTCTCCAAGCTAAAGAGCCCCAGGCACTTTGACCTTTCTTCATAGGGAAAGGGCTCCAACCCTTTTGTCATTCTAGTTGCCCTTTTCTGCACTTTTTCCAGTGCTATAATATCCTTTCTGAGGTGTGGTGACCAGAATGGTCCAGGGTCACTCCAGAGAATCTCTGGTTAAAAAGATCCTTGGAACCGTATCCAGAAGCTTCCATGGGCAGGAAAAGTCACTCCACAGCAAGACTGTCGATGGTTGTGAGTGATCAGAAGCAGTGTTCCCTCTAAGCTGACTTAGTGTGAGCTGGCTCACAGTTTTTTAGCCTCCAGCTCACACACTGTTGTCTTAGCCCAGGAAGGGATGGCTCCCAAGCAAACTAATTTATGCGGTAGCCAAATCACTCGCTCACAACTTTAAGGCCAGGAGCTCACGAAGTAGAATTTTTGCTCACAAGACTCCACAGCTTAGAGGAAGCATTGATCAGAAACCTAGTGAAAGAACGGGACCGTGAGGGAGAGGCCGTGGTTCACTGGCAGAGCCTGTGCTTGGCGTGCAGAAGGTCCGAGGTTCAATCCTCGGCATCTCCAGCTGAAAGGATAGGGTGGGAGGTGACATGAAGGACCTTGGCGAGCCGCTGCCAGTCTGAGTAGCCAATATTGACTTCGACGGACCAAGGATCTGGTTCAGAATAAGACAGCTCCGTGTGTACCACTTTGTTTCTGGATGAGATTTGAAGAGCTGGCCGTTCAAGCCCTCAGTAGACTGAGCTCCCTAAAGGGCCCCATGTTTCCATACTGACCCACCCGTCTTTTAAAGCCTTCCACGGATACCGTGCTCTGCGTATCTCTACCTTTAGGGGACAGGACACAAGGGAATGCTTCTTTACACAGAGAGTGATCAAAATGTGGAGTCTGCCGCCGGAGGGTGCAGTGATGGCCGCAGGCATAGACCAGTGTCCCCTCTATGCTGAGCTGGTGCGAGCCAGCTCACAGTTTTTTTAGCCTTCAGCTGACACATTTTTGTCTGACTTGACCTGACTTGACTTGACACATTTTTGTCTTCGCTCAGGAGGACGGCCAAAGAGCAAACTCATTTTACGCAGCGGCCAAACCACTCGCTCACAACTTTAAGACCAGCAGCTCGCAAAGTAGAATTTTTGCTTACAAGAACTCCACAACTTAGAGGGAGCATCGGCATATAGACTGCTTTAAAAGAGAATTAGGTAGATTCAGGGAGGATAAGTCTGTCAGTGGCTGCTAGCCATGGTGACTAAAAGGAACCTCCAAATTCAGAGGCAGTCAACCTCTGAATCCCAGTGCCAGGAAGCAACATCAGGGGAAGGCCTCAGCCTCTAACACCCTGTTGCTGGCCCTCCAGGGGAACTGGTTGGCCACTGTGTGAGACAGGATGTTGGACTGGATGGACCACTGGTCTGACCCAGCAGGGCTCTTATGTTCTTAAGGTGACCAGTGGCAGGGCCTTTTCTGCAGTAGCCCCTTGGACAATGGGAGTCTCTGATCATCTCCTGGCACCTCGCTGTTCCTGCGCTAGGACGATTCAGTCTTCTTTGCCCAGGCTTTGGTGCTGATATTTGTTTTTTATACATTCATATCTGGTTTGTTCGATTCCTGCTCCGTCCCCTACTCTTGAACCAGCTGGGTCTGTTCTTACCTATCGGTTTTATCAGTGGTTGCTCTTCTTGGAGGTTTCATTGATTTTTTTTTATTGTTTCCAATTTCCCTAAAGTTTCCTGGTACTTTAACTGTAAAAGCTGCCCTGGAAGGTTTTTGGCAGAGCCTACAAATATGGAACGTATGTCCAATTTTGGGCAGCTGGACTGGGAAAGAAAGAATGCCCGATTCTCTGAGAAGATACTGGGCTTGGTGGATCGGTAATCTCACTCGGTATAAATCTGGGGCCTGACATGGATGGCCTGGGCTAGCCCAACCGCATCAGATCTCAAAACCTACGCAGGGTCGGCCCTGGTCGGTATTTGGATGGGAGACCACTAAGGAAGCCCAGGGTTACTAGGCAGGGGCAGGCAGTGGCAAACCGCCCCAGGTTGTCCCTTGCCTTGAAAATCCTACAGGGTTGCCATAAGTTGGCTGTGATTGGACATCACTTCCCACCATCACATGTCCCTCTCTTGGTGCGTGCAGGTAGGGAGCGTGTCTTCATCCAGAGGGAGAGAGAGAAAAGGAGGAAGGGGAAGCTGATCCCTAAGAATGCCATCTGTGTTTCAAAGAGGATGGCGGCAGAAGAGGAGATACAGGAAGGAAGGTCAGTGTGCCTGTCTAGCTATCTAGCCTCTCTTTGCCACTCAGTCTGGAGGTCTGAGACACAGGGGGCATCGCATCTGGAACTTCCAACAACCTGCACTCCCTGTAGGTAAAGGTAAAGGTTCCCTTGCTTGAAAGCCAGTCGAATCCGACTCTAGGGTTGTGGTGCTCATCTCCGTTTCCAAGCCGAAGAGCCAGCGCTGTCCGAAGACGTTTCCGTGGTCATGTGGCTGGCATGACTAAACACCAAGGTGCACGGAATGCTGTTACCTTCCCACCGGAGTGGTACCTGTTTATCTACTTGCAATTTCTTGCTTTCAAACTGCTAGGTTGGCAGAAGCTGGAACTAGAGACGGGAGCTCACTCCGTCATGCGGCACTCTTGGGTCTCGAACTGCTGAACTACTGACCTTCCACAGCCTGCAGTCCAGCGTCTTACCCACTTGAGCCACCACAGCTCCTGCACTCCCTGTAGCACAAAGGAAAGTCCAGGTCACGGCTGTTTGGAAGTGCCATGAGTCATGGAAAAACTAGAGACGAGATAGATTTCATCACTGGGGTCCCGTCACGCAAGGAACGTGTGACCAAAATAGCTCTTGTGATGTTCCCTAGGCTTCTTAAAAAGGGATGACATCAGTTCTTGGGAGGACGTGTCTATCGATGGCCATTCGTCTGGGCTGCTAAATCGAGCCTCCACCGTCAGCAGCAGTATACCTCTGATTCTCAGAGGCTGGGGGAGCTTCAACTCTTCTCATCACCCCTCCCAGGCTGGCCAGCGGGGAAGCTGGAATCCTGACCTAGGAGAGGTCGAATCTAGCACAGGCCGTTCTTTCTTCCTAGCGGAGGCAGCGTTCTAGATCAGGAGCCTGGGGCCGGGCTGTGCCTTTCACTGCATCCAGGGTTCAACCGTCCCAAGCGGCAGCTCCTTTTGTGCACTACTTGCCACCTCTGGCACCCCAGAAAGCGAGGAGGAGGAGGAGAACGAGAAGGGGGGGGCCTGCCTTGCCATGCCAGCGTCTCCAAAATAGCAGCATTTGGCGTGCCTGTGTAGGAGGAAGGCAGCGCACCCTCCTGTTCCTGACAACGGCTCAAAATAGACCGGCTCCAACGGCACACGCTTAGCTCTGACAAGAGAAGGACCACGTCACATCTGAAGGAAGCAAGCAAAAGCCCCAGCGCTCGGTCTCCGTGCAAGGGGATGGCAGGGCGAAGCGGGTGAGCAGGTGGGCCGTGGCCCCTGTTAACAAGAGCGGAGACCGAGTCTTTGCTCTGAGACATCTCTGGAGAGCCGCCAGATGCTCTCCACGCTTGGGCCGGTGCTGGGAAGACAAGAGCAGCGTTTTGAAGAGCTGGACCAGGGGTGGGCAAACTTGCTCAACGTAAGAGCCACATAGAATAAATTTCAGATGGTTGAGAGCCGCAAGACATGAACAAATATCATGCGCACATTTTTATTTAGAAAATATGCAGATTTGCTTTTTATTACCATTACATGAGACTGCCAAAAATAAAAACAAAAGGAGTAAAAACAGATATTGATAATTATATTTATTTGTCCAATGATATTTATTTGTCTAAGAGAGAGAGAAAGAGGGGGAGGTGGAAAGAAAGAGAGAGAGAGAGAAACAAAGAAAGCAAATAGATAGGAGGGATGGGGGAGGGAGGAAGGGAGGAAGGGAGGAAGGGATCAAATGTATGCCTCCCCTTCACTTTCCCAGCTGCCTTGCTGGGAGCGACACAATATGTGTGAAAGAGCCGCATGTGGCTCCCAAGCCGCAGTTTGCCCACCCCTGAGCTAGACTGAAGTCCAGCGGCTGCTTAGAAGAAGAAGAAGAGACGGGATTTATACCCCACCCTTCACTACCCAAAGGTGTCTCAGAGCAGCTGACAAACTCCTTTCCCTTCCCCTCCCCACAACAGACACCCTGTGAGGTAGGCGGGGCGGAGAGAGCTCTGGCAGAAACTGCTCTTTTTCAAGGACAGCTCTTATCAGAACTATGGCTTGCCCAAGGTCATCCAGCCAGGTGCAAGTGGGGGAGTGGGGAATCAAACCCGGTTCTCCCAGAATAGAGTCCACACACTTCACCACTACACCAAACTGGCTCTTTTAGAGGCCCACCAGATATTGGGGGCGTATAACCTTTAAGGGTCAAGACTCAAAGTCAAGCTGAGGGCCCGGATGCCCACTTCTTTAAGCTGCCCCGGCGGGCCCTGCCCGGCTTTCGAGCCATCTTTCTCAAGAGATCTTCTAAGGAAAGAATTTCTTAAAGGGAAGAGAATGACGAACTGAGAGTGTTTGGGGGAACCGCACGTCACTGGGCCATGCAGGATGAGCTGGCCAGGATTCCTTCCATTTGGCAGCCTTCGGGTGAACTGCCTACTCACACGGATCCGGCGAAAGAAGACAAGCGTGCTGGAAAGTTATCTCCTTTCCTAGAAAAAGAAAGAGGCCTTGCCCTTCCCCGAAGCACACATATCTCATGCGAGGAACGGGTGACTGGAGCAGTTAGGAAATCCCTCACGATCCACACTCTTGCGCAGCGTTTGAAAGAAACTCTTGCACAGAGAGAACCAGGCGCAGAGAATGCAGGAGATATCCCGCGCAGGCTGGAGGTTCATGTCTAAACCCTGTTGCTTCCAACGCTCCCTCTAAGCTGTGGAGTCTTGTGAGCAAAAACTCTACTTTGTGTGCTCCCGGCGTTAGAGCTGGGAGCGAGCCGTTTGGCCGCTGCATAACTTAAGTTTGCTCTGGAGCCCTCCTTCCTGAGCGGAGACAAAAAGGTGTGAGCCGGAGGCTAGAAAACTGCGAGCTAGCTCACACTCACTCAGCTTAGAGGGAACACTGGTCGCGTCTCATCCCAGGAATGAGGGAGAAGAAGAAGAGAAGAGATTGGCTTTATACCCTTCACTACCCAAGGGAGTCTCAGAGTGGCTTACAAACTCCTTTCCCTTCCCCTCCCCACAACAGACGCCCTGTGAAGTAGGTGGGACTGAGAGAAACTCTGACAAAAACTGCCCTTTTTCAAGGACAGCCGTGCCAGAGCTTGTGACTGACCCAAAGTCACATCAGCAGGTGCAAGCGGAAGGGTGGGGAATCAAACACGGTTCTCTCAGATCAGAGTCCGTGCACTTAACCAATACACCAAACTGGTGACTGAGGTCCTGCAATGAGGAGGGAAAGGAGTTCTGCGCATGCTCAGAGGCATGCTTTTTCATTCCAAGTGTGCCCTGGCCTTGAAAAACAGGTCCCCGTGTTACGCCCGCATGGCTACTGCCAGAATGATTGAGGAAAGACACAAAAACAGCCAGGATGGTGTCGTGGTTGAAGTGTCGGACTAGTATAAGGGAGAGCCAGGTTCAAATTCCTGCTCTGCCATGGAAGCTCACTGGGTGGCCTTGGGCCAGTCACTGTCTCTCTTAGTCTGACCTACCTCACAGGGTTGTTGTAAGGATAAAACGGAGGAGAAGAGACTGTGGATGTGGACTGATTCATTTAGCGAACTGGTGTCTGATTATGTATACGTCTCCTTGTGTCATAAGTGGCTTGAGGCAGACCACCAAATCCTGCAAGATTTTAACAAGATTCATCCATGGATTAGAGGCAGGTGACTGGGGGTACCTAGAGAAGGCTCAGTGGTTAAGACACTGAACCGCAGACCGGAAGGTTGGTAGTTCAGCAGTTCGAGACCTGAGTGCCGCGTGACGGAGTGAGCTCCCGTCTCTGGCCCCAGCTCCTGCCACCCTAGCAGTTCAAAAGCAAGAAATTGCAAGTAGATAAACAGGCACCGCTTCGGTGGGCAGGTAACAGCATTCCGGGCACCTTGGCGTTTAGTCATGCCAGGCACATGACCACAGAAACGTCTTTGGACAGTGCTGGCTCTTCAGCCTGGAAACGGAGATGAGCACCGCACCCCTGGAGTTGGATTCGACTGGCTTTCGAGCGAGGGAAACCTTTGCCTTAGAGAGGCAAACTGATTGAGAGCCAGCGCGTGTCGTGTTACAAGCCCAGCACTGCTTCCTACAAGCTCACAGTCTCTTGTCTTTCCTTGACTACCCCCAGTCTTATTCCAGGACAGTGGAAACCTCCTCACTTAAGAACCTGCCCGACCGCTACAGTCACCCGCGGAGGGCCTGCTTCTGGCGCCTACGTCTTCTGAGATTAGACAGGTGGCAACCTGGAAGAGGACCTTCCCGGTTGTGGCCCCAAAATTCTGTGACTCTCTCCCCAGGGAGATCTGTCTCTCCCCTTCTCATGCCCTCTTCCACCGGCGGGTGAAGACTTTTTCGTTGTTCCATTTGCAGTTCCCTCAGTGATCCCACATGTACCCCAGACAGCACTGCGATCAGAGGCCCAGAACTGTCTGGCCCTCCCGAGTCTCAAGGAGGCCAGGCTGGTAACAACCGGGGCCAGGGCTTTTTCGGTGGTGGCTCCATTTTGGTGGCACAAGCTCCCAGAGGAGCTCGGGGCCCTGTGGGACCTTTTGCAGTTCTTCAGGGCCTGTAAAACGGAGCTCTTCCACCAGGCCTTTGGAGCTGCCGCCACTACAAACAAGTGACAGCCAAAGGTTGGAGAGCCCTGTTCCCCTCGGGATTTCTAACTGCAGACTGAGCTAGCCACCTAAGACAATCTAAGAAGACCAAGGAGCTGATTGTGAGGAGAGAGAACTAACGACCGCTGTGAAATTACCAATACTAGCACTTTTTTATAATTTATGGCTTAAATGGTCTTAGAATTGCTTTAACTGTTGCGGCTTAATTTATATTCTATGTTTATTGTAAATTCTATGTTGTTTTTATGTAAGCTGCCCTGAGGGCGGGGTGGAAATTTAATAAATCACGTCAAATCAAAATCCCTCTTATCCAACTAATGTTTTGATTACAGTTTTTATGTTTTGTATGTATTTAGTGTAGTGGTTAAGTGCGTGGATTGTAATCTGGGAGAACCGGGTTTGATTCCCCACTCCTCCACTTGCACCTGCTGGGTGACCTTGGGCAAGTCACAGTTCTGGCACAGCTGTCCTTGAAAAAGAGCAGTTTCTGTCCGAGGTCTCTCAGCCCCACCTACCTCACCGGGTATCTGTTGTGGGGAGGGGGAAGGGAGAGGAATTTGTAAGCCGCTCTGAGACTCCTTTGGGTAGTGAAGGGCGGGGTATAAATCCAATCTCTTCTTCTTCTATTTTAATTTTGCTTCTGAATCATTTTCAGCCGTATTAAAAATGTGGTTTGGTCGTTTATGTCCTAAATTGTTAGCTGCCTTGGTGGTCCTTGTAGGGGCCAGAAAGGCGGGTTACAAATTTTTGCTAGTAAAGTAATAATAATTTTCTTTTAGACTCACAAAATCTGTGGCAGGGGATGAGCATTCGGGAGTCACTGTTCACTTCTTCCGATTCTTCTTCCCTGCCACAAATTCTGTTACTCTTTCAGGTGCTACTGGACTCTTGCTCTTTTATTATTTCAAAATTCATAACATCGATAACCAAGTTAAACAATAACCACACAATAACAGTAGAACAACTAAGACTGAACAAAAGATATTAAGGAACACCAAGTATTTCACACGTAATGAAGTACATCATAATATTTTGGGGGTATTGCTTGGACCGATGGCGAAGCATCGCTGAAAGTGAATTCCAAAAACGGAAACCGTTTTGATGGAAAATCTGGGTGTTTTGATTAGCTACATGAGGGCTGTGTGGCCTAACATGCAAAGGAGTTCCAGCTACACAAAAAAAAGCCCTGGGCTTTGACAACAAACAAGGTAAACAGAATAAGAAGCAAAAGGTGGGTGCGGCTGGATGGCCACACTTCTGGTAACATGGGGGTGGCCTAATATGCCAATGAGCTGTGCTGTCAGGGGTGTGGCCTAATATGCTAATGAGTTTCTGCTGTTGGGTGTGGCCTATATGCCAATGAGTTCCTGCTGGGCTTTTTCTACAAAAAAAGCCCTGATGCCATGGCTAACTTTCAGACAAAGTATCCTCTTTTGATAGCCAGTCCTAATGAGTTTCTGCTGTTGGGTGTGGCCTGTTATGCTAATGAGTTCCTGCTGAGCGTGGCCAACTCGGCAGCCAGCCGGAACTCCATTCCTGTGCGTTCCTGCCCAAAAATAGCCCTGCATGGCATCATATTCCTAGATTTTTTAATACCACTGAGACTTTTGCTCTTTTCTGGTGCTACAGACAGACTAACATGGCTACCCATCTTGAATTTTCCTTTAGCTATTTTTTAAAAATTTCATTTATGTTATTCATCGTCTGCCTTTCCTGCGGGGACTCCAGGCACATTACGCGGAGTGAGTCAGTGCCATTGACAAAATGGAACATTCAATAACCAATGCAATTTGGAATTTAGATAACAAGAATTATCATCTGAATTATTATTACCTACATAATTTAGATAATGAATAATTTTCCACTGGGGCAGCACGGGGAAGGCAAGGACCGCCCCCCCTCCCTATTTGCTGCTCACGGCCGCCCAACTTTCAAGGGTCCCCAGCAATGCTCCCTCTAAGCTGTGGAATCTCGTGAGCAAAAATTCTACTTTGTGAGCTCCCGGCATTAAAGTTGTGAGCGAGCGATTTGGCTGCGGCGTAAATTAGTTCGTTCTGGAGCCCTCCCTTCCCGAGCTCAGGCAAAAATGTGCGAGCCAGAGACTAAAAAACTGTGAGCTAGCTCACACTAACTCAGCTTAGAGGGAACACTGGTCCCCAGCTGTGCCCCCTCCCCATTTTTAACAGACACCCTCTCCTTTCCTTCCCTGGCAGGCTGGGATTGGAACCTCTTGAGCTCCAGCAGTTTGGGGCACAGCAAGTTGGAGCCATTAAGGACAGGAGCTGCCTGCAGGGCGGGTGAGAGGCGGCGGCGGCTCTTACATAACAGCCCTGACTCCTCCATTCACCAGGCGGGCAAAGGAGCTGACCTGCCCGGAGGTTCCGCAGGTGTTGCCGCCAGGGCTCCAGGGAGCCCATTATGTAACAGGACAAAGGCAGTCCCCAAGGGCACCGACCCAGGTCAGGAAGATCCCGCCTGCCCCTGGAGGAGGCGCAGAAGGAGGGCACGGGAGAGCAGCAGCGGGAGGGAACCCAGGAATCCCAGCGCACACAGCCCTGCTGCTCCTTCCCTCGGCCCCAAGACCCCAGCCTTAAACTCCCCTTTCAACGTCTCTGGATCAACTACCACCCCAGCTATGCCACAAGGCACGATGCGCCCCTCAAATGAATCTGCATTGACTCCTAACATTCAAATGTGGAATTTCCCCCACCCACCCCCTGTCACCTGTAAGCATGCACGGAAAGGTGACTTTCCCTACCAGCAACAGCGGTTGAAAGGACAACGGCCCCGGGGAAACTGGATACCTTGATAAAAGGATCACTCGCCTGGCTGCAAGGGACCGCCTCCTTTTCCAAAGGGGAGAGGAACCGACCTTAAGATTCCCGGTTCCAAGGTAACCCCCACCCATACAATGCCCCCCTCTTTAAACGGTGTCTTTGTATGGAATGTCCCAGGACTTGGTTGAAACAACCGGAGGTCAGCCATAGGAAGGTAGTAGCGCTGATGAGGGTGCAGGGATTATTTCCACAGCCAAGCGGGCACTGCTGTTGCAAACTCTGCCCCCCTGCCATGGGAGGGAGGGAGGGAGGGAGGGAGGGAGGGAGGGAGGGAGGGAGGGAGGGGAGGCAGGTCTTCTGCACTTTCAGGTACCCGTGAGACCTTTTCAAGTGCCTGTGCCCACACAGACAATTCAGACTGTGCAGTGGGTGGGTGGGAGGGAAAGCTGTGTCCCCCCCTTCTCCCACCCCAACAGACTCTCTCCCTGCATTCACCTCCCACAGCCCCCCCTTGCTGTATATGCAGGGACCCTGTGGGGATAGTGAAAGGGGAAGAGATAAGGACCGCCTGCTGATTTTCCTGCCTGCGGACAGCACCCAGGCCATCGGCGGGGCTCAGAAACCTGTCCCAAGTCCACACAGCCAAGTCGGTGGCACAGAACAGACTACAGCCTGGGGGCCCTTTGCCAGACCTTTAACAAGCTCACAGCTGGGTTGCCTTGCCAAGAAAGGCCCCCTCCCATTGTCTGCCAGGCAGCCCCCTCCACATGCCTGACCCAATGACCCTGCCCTCCCCCTCCACAATTTCCAACTCTGCCATCCTGCCAGCCAGGAACGGTCCCTGCCAACTTCCCAAGCCTCCCCAGCCAAAAATGTCACAAGGAAGGAAAGGGGTGGGGCGTGGGGGAGAGCCGGGGTGGGGGTGGGGGTCGGCCGCGGTACCTTGGTCTTGTTGAGCACCAGACCCACGAAGGTAGAGACCAGCAGGGATCCCGGCAGGGGCATCTTGGCCCGCAAGTCCTTGGGCACGCCGTGGAAAGGCGAGACGGGGGGCTCTTCGGGGAGGGTGACCGTGTAGGAGTTCCGCATGCTGCAGGGTGGCACCCACCTCCTCCTCCTTTGCTCTCGGGCAGGGGCTTTCCCTCCAAGCCAGGAAGGTGGGATGGAAGTCAGAGGCACAGGGGCTGGCTCAAGAGACCCCCGGCTGCCGGTGCCAAAAGGAGGGTCCTCCCGGGAGCCGGCCGAAGGAAGGAGGCGCCTTGCTAACGCAGCCGGGCAGAACTACCTGCGCTGCTTCTCCTCCCGCCGCCAAAAAGTTCGGCTGCCCATGGGCGGCTGTTCGCAGCGGAGAATCGCCTCTGCTTGCAACCAGAGAATCGCCTCTGTTTGCAACAGGAGAATCGCCTCTGCCGCGGCTGCTCTTCTCCCGGCTCTCCCGGCTGGTGCTTGCTTGCTCGCTCGCTCGCTCGGCAGATCTCGGGGCTCTGGCTTGGCTCTCGGAGGCAGGGAGATGCCTCTCGGAGAAACGGGGCCGCTGAGCTGTCAACTCCCGCGTGGGGCTGCCGCTGCTGTTCCTGCCCCTGCCGGCTGCGCGCTTTTCCCCCTTCGCCTCCTCCAAGCAGAGCCCGAGCTGCTGACGGCACCTGAATCACTCTGACATCAAGCAGGGGGAGGTGGAAGAGACGCCCAGGCAGGCCGGCCTGCGGGGAAGGGCTCCTCCAGGGAGGGCGGGACCGGCGGCAGCTGAGACGGCCCCGGCACCTTCTGGAAAGGGGAGGGGGTAGCCAGGGGGGAGCGCGAGGGGCAGCCCGGGCGCGGGGCCAAGAGGACCGCCGCTGCCATGGCAACCGGGCCAAACAGGTCCAGGGCATTAAGAGGCGCGTGGAGAAAGTCCAGGACTTGCTTTTTTCCGGGGTGGAAGTTCAACTGGGGAAGAAGACAGAAATACTCAGGGCTAGCTCCGGTCTCCCTTGGGGAGGGCAAAGAACCGGGGGGGGGGGAACTGCACTACGAACAGCGTTCCCTCTAAGCAGAGTCAGTGCGAGGTTGTTTAGCCTCCGGCTCACAGATTTCTGTCTTTGCTCAGGAAGGCTGGCTCCAGAGAGCAAACTTATCGACGCAGCAGCCAAATCGCTCGCTCACAACTTTAATTCCAGTCGCTCAGAAAGTAGATTTTTTTTTGCTCACAAGACTCCACAGCTTAGAGGGAGCATTGACTGAGAACCTCGGTTTTTTTTTCTTTTTACGTGTTAGGAGCCAAGAGGTAGGATGCAGTGACTTGCCCGAGTCCACGCAGTGAGTCAGTGCCAAGGCTTGGGGAAAAAAAGACTCAGGTTGCTCCGATGCACAACAAATGAAGTCATCCCGAGATCGACGGGGTTTGCGGATGCCACGCACGGCCTGTTCCCCGATATAATGCCAATGTGTGGGGGTGGCCGAATCCTGCAGCCAATCTCCCCCCCCCAGCATGCAAACCCTCCCATGTCTGATTGGGAAGAGCAATTAGAGGCAAAGATGAAGGATTTCTGATCGCAGGGGTCCTCCATCGTCGATTCTGAGGACCAGAGTTCCCTCTAAGCTGAGTTAGTGTGAGCTAGCTCACAGTTTTTTAGCCTCCGTCTCACACGTTCTTGTCTTAGCTCAGGAAGGAGGGCTCCAGAGCAAACTAATTTCTGCAAGAGCCAAACTGCTTGCTCACAACTTTAATGCCAGTAGCTCACAAAGTAGGATTTTGGCTCACAAGACTCCACAGCTTAGAGGGAACACTGCCTAGGACTCACCTTTAAGCTCACAGGTGGCGGCATGGGACTGGCCAACTTGCAAGCATGTGACAGGAAGTCATGCGGCGTCACAGGCCGGTCCCCTGACAGTAGTGAGGGACCCCCTCAACTTGCCATTTGACTTCATTTATACCCCACTTTCCTCCATAATGGGCCCCCCAAATGGCTTATGTGGTTCTTCTCTCTTTCATTTTATTCTCACAACAACCCTGTGAGGTGTGTCAGGGTGAGAGTATAAAACTGCTCCAAGATCGCCCAATGAGCTTCTGTGGCAGAGTGGGGCATTCGCACCTGGGCCTCTTGGATCCTGGCTCGACACTCTGACCACCCTGCCTCTGCTCTCTGCGGATCTGCGTGACCATCAGGTCCTTCTTCAAAGCAGCCAATGGTCCCTCTAAGCTGTGGAGTCTTGTGAGCAAAAATTCCACTCTGTGAGCGACTGGCATTAAAACTGTGAGCGAGCCACTTGGCGACTACATCAGTTAGCTTGCTCTGGAGCCATCCCTTCCTGAGCTAAGACAACAGTGTGTGAGCTGGAGGCTAAAAAACTGTGAGCTAGCTCACACTAACCCAGCTTAGAGGGAACACCGCAAAGCAGTAAGAAAAAGATGGCGGTTCTTGCAGGGGCTCACGACCCACCAGGTGGTGCTCTACAACTCAGCTGAGGGAGACTCCTGCCCTCTGGAACAGGACTAAATCACCAGGCCCTGATGGCATTCATCCGAGAGTTCTGAAAGAACTCAAATGTGAACTTGTGGATCTCCTGACAAAAATATGTAATCTTTCTTTAAAATCTGCCTCCATTCCTGAGGACTGGAAGGTAGCTAATGTCACTCCCATCTTTAAAAAGGGCTCCAGGGGAGATCCAGGAAATTACAGGCCAGTCAGTCTGACATCGATACCGGGTAAGTTGGTGGAAACTGTTATTAAGGAAAGAATTAGTAGGCACATTGATGAACAAAAACTATTGAGGCAGACTCAGCATGGGTTCTGTAAGGGAAGATCTTGTCTCACTAACCTGTTAGTGTTTTTTGAGGGAGTGAACAAACATGTGGACAAGGGGGACCCAATAGATATTATTTACCTTGACTTCCGGAAAGCTTTTGATACAGTTCCTCATCAAAGGCTCCTAAGTAAGCTCAATAGTCATGGGATAAAAGGACAAGTCCTCTTGTGGATCAAAAACTGGCTTATAAATAGGAAACAGAGAGTGAGTATAAATGGGAAACTTTCTCAGTGGAGGGTGGTAAGCAGTGGGGTACCACAGGGATCAGTACTCGGTCCAATGCTTTTTAACTTGTTTATTAACGATTTGGAATTGGGAGTAAGCAGTGATGTGGCTAAATTTGCAGATGACACAAAGTTGTTCAGGGTGGTGAAAACCAGGGAGGATTGTGAGGCACTCCAAAGGGATCTGTTGAGGATGGGTGAGTGGGCGTCAATGTGGCAAATGGGGTTCAATGTGGCCAAGTGCAAAGTGATGCACATTGGAGCCAAAAATCCTAAATATAAATACACGTTGATGGGGTCTGATCTGGCAGAGACTGACCAAGAGAGAGATCTTGGAGTCGTAGTGGATAACTCGCTGAAAATGTCTACACAATGTGTAGCTGCAATAAAGAAGGCCAACGCTATGCTGGGGATTATTAGGAAGGGAACTGAAAACAAATCAGCCAGTATCATCATGCCCCTGTATAAATCATTGGTGCGACCTCATTTGGAATACTGTGTACAGTTCTGGTCACCACATCTCAAAAAGGATATTATAGCATTGGAAAAAGTGCAGAGAAGGGCAACTAGAATGATAAAAGGGTTGGAACACCTTCCCTATGAAGAAAGGTTAAAATGCTTGGGGCTCTTTAGCTTGGAGAAACGACGGCTGAGGGGTGACATGATCGAGGTTTATAAGATTATGAATGGGATTGAGCAGGTTGAGAAAGAAGTACTTTTCTCCCTTTCTCACAATACAAGAACTCGTGGGCACTCTATGAAATTGCTGAGCAGTCGGGTTAGAACAGATAAAAGGAAATACTTCTTCACCCAAAGAGTGATTAACATATGGAATTCACTGCCACAGGAGGTCATGGCAGCTGCAAGCATGGACAGTTTCAAGAGGAAATTAGATAAACATATGGAGCAGAAGTCCACCAGTGGCTATTAGCCACAGGGTATAGATGGGAACTCTCAGTCTGGGGCAGGTGATGCACTCTATTCTTGGTGCTGGAGGGGGCAGCAGTGGGAGGGCTTCTGGTGCCCTGGCCCCACTGCTGGACCTCCTGATGGCACCTGGTATATTTTGGCCGCTGTGTGACAGAGTGTTGGACTAGATGGGCCATTGGCCTGATTCAACTTTGGCTTCTCTTATGTTCTTATGTTCTTAGGACTGCTACGAGTGCCAGGGCTAAGCCTGGCAGAAGGGAGATGGCACGGGATGAGATTTCAGGGTTCCAGCTACTCTAGGCAGCCTTTGTTGGGCAGAGATGGGGCATCTGATATATGACAGCTGGGTGAGTCAGCAGAACATAAGAGCCTTGCTGGATCAGTCCAGTGGTCCATATAGTCCATCTCGCGCAGTGGTGAACCAGTTAACATTGAAGTGCCAAAAGTGCACAGAGGCCAAGAGAACCAGTTTGGTGTTGTGGTTAGGAGCGCGGACTCTAATCTGGGAGAACCGGGTTTGATTCCCCACTCCTCCACTTGAACCTGGCTGGATGACCTTGGGCAAGCCATAGTTCTGTCAGAGCTGTCCTTGAAAAAGAACAGTTTCTGTCAGAGCTCTCTCAGGCTCACCGACTTCACAGGGGAGGGGAAGGGAAAAGGAGTTTGTAAGCCGCTCTGAGACTCCCTTGGGTAGTGAGGGGCAGGGTATAAATCCAATCTCCTCCTCCTCCTCCGATAAGAACACCAGAGGATCCCTGCAGGATCAGACCAGTGGTCCCTCGATTCCTGCATCCTGTTTCACACAGTGGCCTGGCAGTTCCTCCGGAGGTCCAGCAATGGGGCACAGAGTCCAAGCTCTTCCCCTGATGTTGCCTCTTGCCACCGGTACTCAGAGGCTTAGTGCCTCTGAATGTGGAGGTTTCCCCTTTAGTCACTGTGGCTAGTAGTAGCCACGGATAGACCTCTCCTCCACAAATTGATCTGATCCCCTTCAAAAGCCATCTATGCCTTTGGCCATCACTAAATCCCCTGGCTCATCTGACATGCATTCCGCCACAATCCAGAGCCCAGCATGCACACTGGAAGCAGAGAGCCAGGAAAGGGTTGTCTGGCACGCCCTTAAGCCCTTGTGCTGGTGAATCTTCTATGCCCAGGTGCCACTCCTTGGCCAATCTGTGAGCCAGTTTGCCCAGGTTCTTTTCTTGCCTGTGTGGGCAGGAGGTGTACTGCTATAAAGACTGGAAGGGGGAAGGAAACAGATTCACTTTTGCCGAGAGCCCCCTGCTCCAATGTGTTAGGGAGGCATCAGTATCTCTGTGACATCAGCAGCCATTTCACCAATAAAAACTCTCACCTCATTTTTGTTGTTGTTCAGTCGCACAGTCGAGTCCGACTCTTCGCAGCCCCATGGACTGCATCGCGCCAGGCACTGCTCTCTTCTGCCGTCCTCCGGAGTTTGCTTAATTCCATGTCTGTTGCATCGGTAACGCTGTCTAACCATCTCATCCTTTGTCGTCCCCTTCTTCTTTGACCTTCAGTCTTTCCCAGCATCAGGGTCTTCTCCGGGGAGTGCCCCCTTCTCATTTGGTGGCCAAAGTATTTGAGCTTCAGCTTCAGTTATCTGGCCTTCCAGGGAACAGTCAGGGTTGATTTCTTCTAGGATTGACTGATTTGATCTCCTTGCAGTCCAAGGGACTCTCGAGAGTCTTCTCCAGCACCATAATTCAAAAGCATCTATTTTTCGGCGCTTGGCCTTTCTTACGGTCCAACTCTCGCATCATACATTTACCACTGGGAATACCATTGCTTTGACCATACGGACTTTGGTAGGCAGGGTGATGTCTCTACTTTTTATTATGCTGTCCGGGTTTGCCATCGCTTTCCTCCCCAGGAGCAGGTGTCTTTTAATTTCATGGCTGCAGCCATCGTCTGCAGTGATCTTGGACTCCAGGAACACGAATTCTCACCTCATCCCTATTTGCAAAAGGCTGTGGAGCGTAACAAGCCCAGAAACAGGCTCACGGAGGAACGTGGGCATACCTTAGCAAGCCAGCCTTCCCCACGACAGCTGCTCCGTGCCACTTTGCACCATTTGGTGGGCATTTTAGTCAGTTGTGCAAAATGCTGGTCTGTTGCTACACATTACACCCCTGTCAGCATTCTATGTGAGGGGGGGGGGAAGTGGGCTGCCAAATTCGGCGCCAGCTTGAATTTCAATGACAAGCACTTCCCCTGCAGTGAGGCGAGCCCTCTAACAGAGTGCCCTCTGTCCAGCGGGAGAATGTCTGAGAAAATAACTGAGGCACAGAAACGGGAGACGCCGCTTGCATGATTAGGGAAGGAACAGAAGCGTCGGCTGCGTTGCGTTGCTTGGCCTCCCGGTCTTCTCTGCAAAACCAGCCCTTCATTTCTATCAGAGCTTTCAGTTCTCTCATTGCAGAAGCCCAGGTCATGTGCAAGGGTCCCCCATCAGGGCACTGGCCAGCCCCAGAGCAAGTTTGGTGTAGTGGTTAAGTGCGCGGACTCTAATCTGGGAGAACCGGGTTTGATTCCCCACTCCTCCACTTGCAGCTGCTGGATGACCTTGGGCAAGCCATAGTGCTGGCACAGCTGTTCCTGAAAAAGAGCCGTTTCTGTCAGAGCTCTCTCAGCTCCACCTACCTCACAGGATGTCTGTTGTGGCGAGGGGATGGGAAAGGAGTTTGTAAGCCGCTCTGAGACTCCTTTGGGTAGTGAAGGGCAGGGTATAAATCCAATCTCTTCTCTTCTTTTTCTTTGGCTCCAGCCAGGGGGCCGAATCATGTGCCTCCAGACCCCGGGGCCCAACTTCCGGAACAATCGCAACGGACCGTTTCTCGTCTGACCTCTTAAAATTCCCCGATCAAACCAGCCGAGAGCCTATAAATCCCAGGTGACAGATCTAATCGTTCCCCAGTAAATTTCCATTGCTTGCATCAAAAGAGCCCTCAAAATTTCTGGCTGGTGTTTTGGAAGGCGGAATCTGGTCTGGGCCGGAGGCACGTTCCTCTCTCTTAAAAATACAGACGAGCCTTCCTTAGAGCTTGGTCCGCTCCAGGAATTTTTTGCAAGGACGTTGCTCTGATCTGGGCGTCCACATGACTCAGCATCGCCGCCTTCCCCGGCAGTAGCATAAATTTTTGTTTCTCATGACTGGGTTCGGTTGAAACACACCCATCCCAGTTTGCACAAATGCCACGAAGCCTTCGGCAGAAGATTAAAAAAAGATAGCCACAGTTGCCGTAGAAAAATGGCACCAAACCGAATCCGTACGTAACCAAGCGCTCTTTGAGGCAAGCGATAAAGATTCCAAGGCCTGTAAAAGTCTCTCCAGAAGAGATTATTTCCCACTGAGACAGAGTTGCCTGAAGCTACTGTTCCAGCACAAGCCATTGGCTTGCTGGGAAGTCTTGCTCCAAAGTTTTGAGCAGTCTCTGATGCAAATGTTCTGCATGAAACTGGTCCATCCACACCCATCTGGACGGAAGCTCAGGAGCTCAGCTGGACAAGAGGGTGGGCAGACCCATGAAAGGGTCTCCCAAGTGTTTGTTTCATTGACCAAGAGTAGGGGGCTGGGAGGAGAGAAGTGGATGCAGGCGGAAGAGCATTTTCAACCTCAAGCTGTTTCCGTTCCTTCTCCTGGAAATGCTTTCTTGTGGTTTGTGGGGCATTTGAGGTTGGAAAAATTACATGGTGGTGGTGGTGGGGGAGAGGGTGACTTGATCCCCGAAATGGGGCAGGGGGAAGACTGAAGCTGCTGTTTCCAATTAAACGCCGAGGAGATCTGTTCAGAGCGCTCCCTGCATCTCCTCCAGATTGGCCCTTCGCTCTGAAGTGTTGAACATCACAAAGGCGGGTTAATTACATTTTCAGCAGGCGAGGATGGCCATCTTCACAACGACTTCTCCAACCTGGAATCAGAGCTATGGAGGAGGAGGAGGAGGAGGAGGAGGAGGAGATTGGATTTCTACCCCGCCCTTCACTCGGAGTCTCAGAGCGGCTTACAAACTCCCTTCCCTTCCCCTCCCCACAACAGACACCCTGTGAGGTAGGTGGGGCTGAGAGAGCTCTTTCAAGAACTGCTCCTGAGAGAACAGCTCTGAGGGAACTTATCATAGAATCATAGAATGTTAAGAGTTGGAAGGGACCTTGCAGGTCATCTAGTCCAACCCCCTGCACTCTGCAGGAGCGCAGCCAAAAGATAGCCCTACAACATACCCGGAAGACGGTCCACTTGAAAACATCCAGGGAAGGAGCATCCACCACCTCCCGAGGCAGACTGTTCCACTGCTTGACCACTCCTACAGTTAGGAAGTTTCTCCTGATATTTAGCCGGTAACGACTCCCTGGTAATTTCCACCCATTAGATCTAGTCTTGCAATCTGGAGCAAGAGAGAATAGATCTGCTCCATCTTCTACATGACAGCCCTTCAAATATTTGAAGACCGTAATCGTGTCCCCTCTAAGCCTTCTCTTTCCCAGGCTAAACATACCCAACTCTTCCAGCCTTTCCTCATAAGACTTGGATTCCAGCCCTCTCACCGTCCTGGTCGTCCTCTTCTGGACACGCTCGAGCTTGTCAACATCCTTCCTAAAGTGTGGTGCCCAAAACTGGACACTGGACTCCAGGTGAGGAAACCGGACACAGTACTCAGGCGAGAAACGACTTGTGACTGACCCAAGGTCATCCAGCAGCTGCAAGCGGAGGAGTGGGGAATCAAACCCAGTTCTCCCAGACTAGAATCCGCACACTTAACCACTACACCAAATTGTGTCTTGCACATCCTCTGTCCCATTCAGGTTCCCCAGGAAAAATATCTCCCCGCACCCTATCCTGAACTGATCTTAGTGTGGGAAGGGCAGCTCCCCCCCACCATACACACTGATCCAATTCCTCCATTCCACGGCAGCGGCTTTTTCAGGTTGCTAAATGTTGGAAGTTCTGAACCGGGCTTCCCAAAGCCTTGTACAGTTTGGCCCTTGCTGAAATTTAGTCCCTCAGATCGGTATGGGTGTGCAAGTTGGACAACTGAGAAAACTGAAGACGCAAGCCGTGGCTCTCGAAAGCTCCTCCCCTGCCACAGATTTTGTTAGTCTTTCAGGTGCCGCTGGATGCTTGCTCTTTCCTGCTGCTACGGACAGATTAACCCGATATCCACCTTGATCAGTCAAGAAAACTGACAGGAGGAAAGCTGATGCCTTTGACAGATGGTGTTGGAGGAGAGTTTTGTGGAAATCAAAGAGACAAAGACGGCGTGGAATGGTTTTCTGCTGCCCCAGAAGGTCAGACCAGAACCAATGGGTTGAAATTAATTAAAAAGAGTGTTCTGCTAAACATGAGGAAGAACTTCCTGACAGTTAGAACCAGGTCTGTAGCTACAGTGGGGCATTTCGGGGCCTGGCCCCCTGACTTCCTGCTCAGCCCCCCCCGACTTCCATCCAAGCCCCCTGCCCCCCAGCTCTCTTTTAATTTAATTTTTTATTTTGTGACATCAGTGCCCCCTGACCTATTTAAAGGCCCCCCAAATTACAAAATCCTGGCTACAGGTCTGGTTAGAACAGTTCCTCAGTGGAACAGGCTTCCCCGGGAGGTGGTGGGCTCTCCTCCTTTGGAGGTTTTCAAGCAGAGGCTAGATGGCCATCTGAGAGCAATGCAGATTCTGTGAACTTAGGCCGATCACAAGAAGGAGGGCAGGAAGGGTTGCCTCCGTGCTTAGTTCTTGTGGCCCTTTCTTACACGCCCAGGGAAATGCCGATTGCCACTTTGGGATCGGGAAGCAATTTTTCTCCAGGCCAGTTTGGCCAGGGATCCTGGAGGGTTTTTTGCCATCTTCCGGGCACGGAACAGGGGTCACTGGGAGTGTGTGTGTGCGGGGGGAAGTATTTGTGAATTCCCTGCATTGTGCAGGGGGTTAGACTAGATGACCCCAGAGGTCCCTTCCAACTCTGTGGTTCTGGATCAAATCAAACTTAAACCCTCCCTGGCAGCTAAAATGATCCAATTGAGGCTTTTTGTACTTTGGTCACGTTATGAGCAGACAAGAATCCCTGGAAAAGACAGTCATGCGAGGAAAAGGTGAAGGAAGCCGGAAATGAGGAAGGCCCGGCAGGAGACGGATTGCTTTAATAAAGGAAGCCATAAGGGCCCTCAGTTTGCAAACCCGAGCAAGGCTGTTAACGGTCGGATGTTTTGGACGTCCTGCTTTCGTAGGGTCACCAGGAGTCCAAAGTGACTGGGTTGCACTCAGCACACACAGACAAATCAGTCCCAAGCATCTTAAAGCTCAGCATCATGGGCTACTTCTGCAGGCAGAAAGAGTACCCCCGAGCGTGGACAGAGAACGCTCCCCTTATCACAGCCGCCTTCCATAGATCTAGGGCACGAAAGGAAAGAAGAAGGAGAAGAAGGGAAGAGCTTGGATTTATACCCCGCCCTTCACTTCCCAAAGGAATCTCAGAGCGGTTTACAAACTCCTTTCCTTCCCCTTCCCACAACAGACACCCTGTGAGGTAGGCGGGGCTGAGAGAGCTCTGACAGAAACTGCTCTTTTTCAAGAACAGCTCTTGTCAGAATTGTGGCTTGCCCAAGGTCATCCAGCAGCTGCAAGTGGAGAAATGGGGAATCAAACCTGGTTCTCCCAGATTAGAGTCCACGCACTTAACCGCTACACCAAACTGGCAAGCCGCATGGTGCCAGGAAGCAGAAAGAGACCCCCTTGCTCTTCCCTTGTCGCCAACCGGCTGCCCTCCAAAGCTGCTAGTGCCGCCTTCTCCGACCTCCAACCAAATCTCTTTGTTGCAGACGCTGCAGGGAACTAACTTTAGCTTGGATGAGAGGTAGGGCTATTTTTGGCAGCGTTAAAAATAAACCCAAGCAGGTTTCCCACCCGCCCCCTTCTCTTTTTCAGAGCGCTGTTTATCGACAGGGATTTTAAACCCCTCTCCTCAACGTGCTGCTGTCACTCCGGAGCAGCCAGCCAAACAAAAGCGGAGAAGGGCGGATCGGACCCGCTGATCGAGGAGGCGAAGGCAGACGCAAATGCTTACAAGGCGCACGCAGACCGGAGCTGTGCGCAGGGGCCATTGTTCAGGGTGGACACGCAGGCATAAGTGGCATGCCGAAGATACAATGCGGTGGTGTGGCTGTGCACACGCTCTCCTGCTCCGTGCGCAAGGGCAGCCATCCTGCGCACAGCTGGCTCACAACCCACACACACAGATCATGGGGGGGGGGTGTGTCCAGGAATGTGCACTTCCCACACAGGTAGCATTCAAAGACGCAAGACTCAGTTATACTAACCTGTTTTGTGCAGGCTTGCTTGTGTGGCCCTAAATTGAGGTCATATTCACACCAGAGTTTCTTTTCTGATCCTTTTAAAGCTGACCCCCCCTCCAAGAAGCTCAGGATGGCGTACAGGATTTTAGCCTTCTCACGACAACCCTGTGAGGTAGGTTAGGCTGGCCTAAGGTCACTTAGGAAGAAGAAGAGGAGGAGGAGAGATTGGATTTATACCCCGCCCTTCACTCGGAGTCTCAGAGCAGCTTACAAACTCCTTTCGCTTCCCTTCCCCAGAACAGACACCCTGTGAGGTCGGTGGGGCTGAGAGAGCTCTTTCCAGAACTGTTGTTGAGAGAACAGCTCTGACAGAACTACAGCTTGCCCAAGGTCATCCAGCAGCTGCGAGTGGAGGAGTGGGGAATCAAACCCAGTTCTCCCAGATTAGAGTCCGTGCACTTAACCACTACACCACACTGGCATGTAGGGAAGGAATCCTTCTCCAAGTGCCAGATGGTAGGTGCATTCTTAGAACCAAGACATAAATAGAACAGGCAGACAAATGCGTGTAGGTCTCTGGGGTCTCTGGTACCCCAACAGCTCCAGCTTACCCAATCAGAATTATTTGATTTCATTTACCCTGCCTTTCTCCCAGCGGGGAACCAAAGCTGCCTATATCCTTCTCTGCGCTTCCTTTTTAGCTTCACAACAATCCTGCGAGGTAGGCTAGGCTGAGAATGCACGTCCCAGCATGCTTCCAGGACAGAATGGGGAATCTGAACCCGGGAGTTCAAGATCCTAGCCCAGCACTCTAACCGCTACACCACACACTTCTAATATGAACCTGACCGGGGTCTGAGACTGACTACTAGTGCCCCGTTCTGCAAGAATATTTGAACAGATACGCTATTGGCAGCAACGCAGGGCAGGACCTTCTCAGCTGCGGCCCCCCAAAATTGCGTTCTCGAAGGAGGCTGCCGCATTTCGTGGACCACATGAAACGTCACATCAAATAAAGCTCCACAGTATCACAATTCCTGAACAACTCTTATTATTTCAATACACTACTCAGACCAATACAATACGATAGTTACACAGACAAGTTAAGAACTTGAACAATTCATCCCCAATTGTGGCTTCTAAGGTGGAGGAAAGTCTTCTCAGTTTCAAACTGGGAAAACACAAACGCCCACGGAGCAAGTGAATCCAGTCCTTAAGACTGGAGGCAAACACAAAAGGATGAACTGCAGTCGACCCGCTCTCTAGATATTAATGGGTTATCGATCCCTTCACCGGGACAGCAAGGAGTGCCTCCCCAACGGCTTTGTTTTGCAGCAACGGGAACTCCCTCGGAACAACGTCTCCAAACTGCCTTGTTTGTCCTTGTTTGTGGTGAACGTGCGGCCTCACTTTGCAGGCGTTCTCTCATCTAAGCATGTAAAGACGGCTCTGTGTGAACCAACAGCTTAATTTCAAGATCCCAGTTTCTGACATGTGCTTTCGTGCCTGGGATAACCCCCCCCCGGTAATCTTTCCCCCCCTGAAATTTGATAGAATGCTCGCCACCCAAAGTGACACCTGTTTATATACCAATTGTGCAGGGATGGCAGAAAAGAAACAAGCAAGCAAACAAACTGGGAAACAGGTGAGACTAAGAGGCTCAATACGACAACAAACAAAAGCAAGAAGACGTGGGGGGAAGGGCATATCTGAACAGCCCTAGCATGCTCCACCCCAAGAAATCTACCAGTAAGTCCGGTGTTTTACACAAAGGGGCAAAAACGATCTGATCCCAGACGTCACTTGGAGTCCTGAATTCCCTGAGGCCGTTTGATTCTGCAGATTCCAGCGGCCAGAACTCATTTTACGACTTGTCTGCCACTCGTTTAAAAACCACTGCTGCTTTTTTCAAGTTTTCACATTCCTTTGCTCTCCATACTTAATATTTTGTCATTTCTTCTTCTGCTTTTTCAAAAGGGAATCCGTTTTACAATTTTACCCTGTTGCGCTTCCCTCGGAGAGCTACCCTGTGTGCCGTTTTGCATGACAGAATGGTGGGACAGAAATCGGCCAAATAAATTCAGAGATAGGCGGAGATGTGAGGTTTTCAGTGCCAAACCCACACAGCCTGCCTCACAACGGGACTGGCCGCCTTTTAGCTCTTGCCCAGCTCCGGCGAAGGACTCGGGTGGTTCTCCGTGAATGTCCCACTTCCATGGGGGGGGTCTGATGGTGCCGGCACAGCCTGTTCCTAGGCTGTCCATTCCGCAGGGATTATAGAATCATAGAGTTGGAAGGGGCCATAGAGATCATCTAGTCCAACCCCCTGCCCAATGCAGGACCAGCCCAAAGCATCTCTGACAAACATTCATCCAGCCTCTTCTTGAAAGCTGTCAGTGAAGGGGAGCCAACCACCTCCCTAGGCAGCTGATTCCACCTTTAAACCACTCTGACCATGAACAAGTTTTTCCTGATATCCAGCCAATACCTTTCTGCATGCAATTTAAACCTGTTGCTTCGGGTCCCATCCTCTGCTGCCAACTGGAACAGCTCCTTGCCCTCCTCCAAAGGACAGCCTTTCAAATATTGAAAGAGAGCAATAATGTCCCCCCTCGATCTCCTCTTCTCCAAACTAAACATTCCCAGGACCCTCAGCCTTTCCTCGTATGGCTCAGTCTCCAGACCCCTGATCGTCCTCATCACTCTCTTCTGCACCCTCTCAATTTTGTCTACATCCTTCTTGATCCACACATCTTGCATGGATTTTTCCACCTGGCCTCAGCCGAAGCTCATGCACCCGGGAGGCAGACAGTTGCTTTGCGGGGCTGAAGCATTTCTGGAAACTCTCCTGCGGAGGCAACTGGGAGCTGGCCGAGAGGCATCGAAGAGGAAGACCTGCAAAAGCAAAGGGTGTCTTGGTGGGACAAAATAACGATGGCGGTTCAACCTGGATAGAGCTTCACAAAACATCAGAGACCGTGCTGGACCTCACGGCGCTGGGAATCTCTCGGAAAGGAAGCTGCAATCTGGTTCACTCCGGCACGCACATCCCCTGGTATCTCTTCGGGAGCAGCTGCTGAACAAGCGATGCGCTTCCCATCAGAAAAATACCACATCTGAGCTGACTGGAGTGCTTTGTATGTGGGGTAAACTGGACGGTAGATTTCCTTCATGTAAGCCACTGTTTGGGGTTGCAGGTCATCGTCAAAGAGGTGAACAACACCAGGTCCGAACCAGTCCTGGAAGGACCTGGCTAGGGAATGGGTGTATGTGTGTATACAACGGCCAAAACCTGTCGGATGAGGAAAACCCAGAAGACAAAGCATCAAGGGTCAGCACGCCTGGGGTTCCATCCAGGTGGGCTCATCTGGTCAGCCCGAGGGAAGCTCACCTCTCAGAGAAAACTCTGGTCCCACGGCAGGAGATCTCCAAGTTGAGGCGACACATTCTACACTGAAGAAGGAGAGACTGGATTTATACCCTGCCCTTCACTACCCGAAGGAGTCTCAGAGCGGCTTACAATCTCCTTTCCCTTCCCCTCCCCGCAACAGACACCCTGTGAGGTCGGTGGGGCTGAGTGTCAGGTAGTCCTGTCATGGTATGCATAGGGAGTACTCCGGTCTCCCATCCTTTGAACTTGCATTCACTGTCTCTTATCAGGTCTCTGACCTTGCTTCTCCAGCTACTGGAGTTTTGGCTGGAACTTAACGGTTTCTACATTGTTTTTGCTTGCTTGCCCGCTGCTATTGCCCGCCCATGCAAACAGTATTCATTGGCCTCTGCTGCATGGGGGGGATGCTTGAATGTAGTATAGCTTAACAGGCCCTATTGTATGTGGCCATTACAGACACAAACTATACACGGGTCTTTAGTTCTGTTTCACCATTAAACATTGTCTTCTGAAGAAGCCCTGTGTTGCGTGAGCTGACTGAGGAACCTGACACTGAGAGAGCTCTCTTGAGGACTGCCCTTGAGAGAACGGCTCTGAAAGGACTTGGGACTGACCCAAGGTCGCGCCAGCAGCTGCATGTGGAGGAGTGGGGAATCAAACCCGGTTCTCCCAGATTACAGTCTGCGCAGTTAACCACTACACCAAATGGAGGAATCCCAAGTGTCTGACATGGAACCCACATCACTGGACCATCCGGGGTCTACCTTTGCTCCATCTCGGATGTAAGGCCGCTTCTGTTTTGACTTTCCTTTAAGTTTCCTGGAGACATCTGGCTGGTTGCTGACAACAATAAAAAATGGAAACTTCAGCGGTAGGGAGGGCCCTTATGCATGGGCAGGGCCTTTCCAGTGGTGGCATCTACTTTGGGGGAGTCCCTCCCAAGGAAGACCCCCCCTGGGTCCATCCTTAATGGGACTGTAGACTGCAGGCTTCTTCTTCAGCCGCTGCCTTCATTTTCTGACATTTTAAAGTTTTCAAAGAGTCAAGTGCCTTGCCGATCATCATAAAGAAAATGGGAAAGCGTGGTCCATAAAAGACCCCCGTTTGCATTGCAGAGGATTCTAGGAGAACGTTTTGGAGTGCACCGTATGTGCAGGCACAGAGCGCAAAGGTATGTTTCCGAAGCTGCCTGATACCGGATCGAGGCCATTAGTTGACCTGCTCAGTATTGTCCGAGAGTGGCTATCCAGGATCACGTGACCATATGAAGCCGCCTTCTGCTGAATCTGACCATCGGTCCATCAAAGTCAGTATTGTCAACTCAGACTGGCAGCAGCTCTCCAAGGTCTCAGGCGGAGGTCTTTCCCATCACCTACTGCCAGATCTTTTAACCAGAGATACCGGGGATTGAACCCGGGACCTTCTGCATGCCAAGCAGATGCTCTGCCACGGAGCCACAGCACACAGTCCCTTCCCCCTCAGGCACGTTAACATGAGAACATGAGAGAAACCAAATGTTGGATCAGGCCAATGGCCCATCCAGTCCAACACTCTGTGTCACACAGTGGCCAAAAAGACCAGGTGCCATCAGGAGGTCCAGGGCACTAGAAGCCCTCCCACTGTTGCCCCCCCCAAGCACCAAGAATATGGAGCACCCCTTCCCCCAGACCGAGAGTTCCTATCTATACCCTGTGGCTAATAGCCACTGATGGACTTCTGCTCCAGATGTTTATCTAATTCTCTCTTGAAGCCGTCCATGCTTGTAGCTGCCACCCCCTCCTGCGGCAGTGAATTCCACGTGTGAATCACTCTTTGGGTGAAGAAGGACTTCCTTTTACCTGTTCTAACCCGACCGCTCAGCCATTGCATGGAGTGCCCACGATTTCTTGTATTGTGAGAAAGGGAGAAAAGGACTTCTTTCTCTACCTGCTCTATCCCATGCATAATCTTGTAAACCTCGATCATGTCACCCCTCAGCCGTCGTTTCTCCAAGCTAAAGAGCCCCAAGTGTTTTAACCTTTCTTCATAGGGAAAGTTCTCCAACCCTTTGATCATTCTAGTTGCCCTTCTCTGCACTTTTTCCAAGGCTATAATATCATTTTTTGAGGTGTGGCGACCAGTTCATCCCCAAGTCCTGTGGTCCTTCAAGTGAAAGCTGAACCCAGGACCTCCTGTATGCAAAGCAGGGTGGGCCACCTCCAAGCCACAGTCCCTTGACCAGGGAAGGTTATCAGCACTGAATCCCCAGGGAATCCTGCCCACCTTCTCTAGTCTTCTAATGGCGGAACAGCTTTTCGAGGAACCCCAGGGGGTTGCAGAATACGGCTTGAAGACAGGCTGCCCCTCGCCGGGGCAAACGTGACATTCATGCCTAACCTTTTCACTCCCAGCAGCAAGCAGGTCTTGCGACACTCAACCATTGGCCAGAGATTACAATCCTGTTTTGCTCTGATATGAGATAGCGAAGGAGAATGCCCTAAAGGAAGGACGCCGACGGAGAAAGGATGCCCTTTGCTTCTTTCTCTCCGGACGCAGCTGCCTTCTCTTCTGGAACCAGCAGACCATGTGGAGTCACAGAACTCCCTGCCACAAGGGGAGTCACAGAACCCCCTGCAAACCCAAGCGGGATGTGAAGGCCTGTGAACGGCCCGGCTCTTCACTCCCCTTCCTGCCTTTTAGTTCGGTTCGCTTTCAGTTATGCACAGAATCTGCCACCCGTGCTGCTATGGGCGGGGGCCAGATCCGGTTTTTGCCAGAAAAGCGGGCCAAATGAACAAATAAATAACATGGCGACAGGTACCTGCTCAGCCGGCCCTCTCTTCTGTGCCCATTTTTAATGAATGTCTAGAGCGTGGTCGGACACTACCCCACGTTGCCCCTGTGCCCCATTCAAAAGCTTTCCAGTTAACAGAAACTAGGTGGACTTTGCGTCCCGATTGTTCTGTCTCTCTGTTTGGTCTTTTCCAAGTATTCCAGGGGCCGTAAAGGCAGAACAGAGAACTCAGTTAACTCAAACGACTGCTGGTCACATGTCGATCTTACGGGGCAGTGCCCTGGCAGCGTTAATCAGTGTGACCACAAGCAGCTGGCATGATCCACGCCGGCCTCCGCTCTAATGCCCCGCAACCCAGTCCTGGCTGTCAGCTGCAGCGCCCTTCCCCCAGTGATGAAACTCACATACCACTTCCAGAAATTAGAATCACAGAATCATAGAGTTGGAAGGGGACCTCCAGGGTCATCTAGTCCAGCCCCCTGCACAATGCAGGAAATTCACAAATGCATTCTCCTCTACACACGCCCCAGTGACTGCTGTTCCATGCCCAGAAGATGATAAGAAAAACTTCCAGGATCTCCAGCCAAACCGGCCTGGAGAAAAATTGCTCCCTGACCCCAAAGGGGTGATCGGCATTTCCCTGGGCGTGTAAGAAAGGGCCACCTGAACTAAGCATTGACACGGTTGTTTCCAGTGTCATTCAGGTCTTTAAAAAAAATTGTCCCAGCTGGGAAAATCCAAAGCAAAGACTGGAAAAAGAGCAGGAAGAAGAAGAAGAAGAAGAAGAAGAAGAAGAGGAGGAAGAGGAAGAGGAAGAGGAAGAGGAAGAAGAAGAAGAAGAAGAAGAGAAGAGATTGGATTTATACCCCGCCCTTCACTACCCAAAGGAGTCTCAGAGCGGCTTACAAACTCCCTTCCCCTTCCCCTCCCCACAACAGACACCCTGTGAGGTAGGTGGGGCTGAGAGAGCTCTTGACAGAACCTGCTCTTTTTCAAGAACAGCTCTTATCAGAACTACGGCTTGCCCAAGGTCATCCAGCTGGTGCAAGTGGAGGAGCGGGGAATCAAACCCGGTTCTCCCAGATTAGAGTCCGCGCACTTAACCACAACACCAAACTGGCATGACAAAATGAACTGCGTATCACCCTATGACACACACACCCCGCCCCCGCGGGGCCATCTCCGATTACCAAATAGCTCTCTCGGCAAGGCCGGGAAAGGATTCTGCCTGAGCTGCCCTAACCCCAAGTGACCTGGAAGAAATGTGCCAAGGAGCGGCGATTATATTAAGCCCTCCCCGGAGATGGGAGCGCGCCCATGTGCCAGTGGGACACCTGTCGGCATGGGACAGCGGCGCTGAAAACTGGATCTCTATGCAGTTTGCCTGCATCAGCAGTGGAGTCTGTCCTACAGTGGGACCTATATGCAGCGACAGGCAATGGCAAGCCACCTCTGAATGTCTTTTCCCTCGAAAACCCAACAGGGCCACCATAAGTCTGCTGGCACTTAACAGCATGCTCGCATGCATCCTCCAAAGGAGGGGCAGATGGCTGACGGGGGGTCCCCCAGTTCTGCTGTGGACAATTTCTGGTGCATCACCTGCTGATATTGTGGCAACACTCTCTTTGGCCGGTTTGATGTAGTGGTTAAGAGCGCAGACTCTAATCTGGGAGAACTGGGTTCGATTCCCCACGCCTCCACATGTAGCTGCTGGTGTGACCTTGGGTCAGTCACAAGCTCTGGCACAGATGTTCCCTCAAGGGCAGTCCTCGAGAGAGCTCTCTCAGCCCCACCTACCTCACAGGGTGTGTCTGTGGTGGGCAGGGGAAAGGAAAGGAGATTGTAAGCCGCTCTGAGACTCCTTCAGGTAGTGAAGGGAGGGGTATAAAACCAATCTCCTCCTCTTCCTCTTCCCCTCCTCAAAACCCGCCTGGCCTAGGCTGGACCTTGGTCTGATCCAGCCGGACAGGCCTTGTCTTCTGTGAAGCAAGAGGGCAGCATTCAGAATCATTTAAGGCCACTTACACCTTAATCCTTCCAGAGATCCAGAGTCTACACTCTGTTGCAAAGCAAAGCTAAACACCCAAAGGCAGTAGAGTTGTGAGCTCTGGGCTGGGGAACGCCTCGATATTTGGGGGTGGAGCCTGGGGAGGGACGGGCGCTCAGTGGGGACGCAATGCCATAGAGCCCCACCCTCCCCAGCCGCCATTTTCCCCTTGGCCATTGATCACTATAGTCTGGAGGCGAGTTGTGATTCCGGGAAATCTCCAGGCCCTGCCTGGAGCTTGGCGACCCCAGAATACTGACTGCAAGAAGAGAGTTCATCCCCCCCACACCCACATGCACTCTATATGCTTTTTATCACCTAACTCTTGTTTTACGTTGCATTCCTTTTGGTGATGGAGAGTGCCGTAAAACCACAGCCGACTCCCCGGGGTTTTCAAGCTAAGAGATATTCAGAGGTGGTATTGCCCTTGCCTGCCTCTGCGTGGCAACCCTGGGCTTCCTTGGTGGTCTCCCATCCAAGTACAGACCCTGCTTAGCTTTCAAGATCTGACAAGTCCAGGCGAACCTGGCCCATCCAGGTCAAAGCAAGAGACGAACAGCAGTGGTCTCGCCACGGCCTGCCTCTGCAAAATGTTAGTAGTGGAGGACTTGGCACTGTCTCCTGTCTCAGGCTTGAGAAGATGGCACCAAAGAGTCTAGAGAGGTTAGGACACACAGAGCATCCTTTCCCTTCCTGCCGTCTGATCCTTTCCTTTGAAGGAGGCCTCAATCAATGAAGAGACCTCCAGTGATTCACCAGATGACGCTGAACCAGGAGGTAGGACCACAGAGGTCCCAGTGAGGTAATCCACTCAAAGCATCCAAACAGAGTGTCCTACCTCAGGAGAGCAGCGGAAACACCAGAACCATCAACGTGGGAAGAGATACCCCAACGTCCACTCCTCTGCTTCCACTCCGACACACATACTCTGTCTCTCTCACCTCTCTTCTCTCTCGCGTGCACATAGAATCATAGAATGTTAGAGTTGGGCTTTTGCAGGTCATCTAGTCCAACCCCCTGCACTCTGCAGGAGCACAGCCGAAAGACAGCCCGAGTTCTCGTCTTGTGAGAAAGGGAGAAAAGTACCTCCTTCTCTACCTGCTCTATCCCACGCGTTATCTTATAAACCTCGATCATGTCACCCTCAGCCGTCGTCTTTCCAAGCTGAAGAGCCCCCAAGCGCTTTAACCTTTCTTCCTAGGGAAAGCGTTCCAGCCCTTTTACCATTCTAGTTGCCCTTTCCTGCACTTTTTTCCAATGCTCTAATATCCTTTCTGAAGTCTGGGAAGATTCTGGAGAGGGAAGGAGGGAGACAACCGTGAGAGACAGATCACAATGTGAGGTTTCCTTTGTGTCGATAAGTTTCAGGTGGGTGGTCATGCAGCGGAACAGCGATACATAAATCTTGTAGCACATCAACGACCAAGAAGAATTTGAGAGTCGGTATCTAGCAGAGAGTCGGTATCTAGCACTGGCTGCCTATTGAGTACCAGATCTGTTTCAAGGTGCTGGTGTTCACCTTTCAAGACCTGTATACGGCCAGGGGCCTGCATACCTGTGAGACCGCCTCTCCTCCTATGAGCTCTGGAGGACTTTACGGTCTGCTAATCAGTATCCCCTGGTGGTCCCTGGCCCCAGGGTCATCCATCTTGCCTTGACTAGGGCCAGAACTTTTTCGGCCCTGGCCCCTACCTGCTGGAATGAGCTCCCCTACGAGATCAGGGCCCTGCGGGAACTCTTACAGTTCCGCAGGGCCTGCAAGACAGAGCTCTTCCGCCAGGCTTTTAGCTGAGGCAGCAGGCATCCTCCTTCTATCTATCAGGCCTTCCCTTCAGTGGATCAGATCTGTGTTATTTTTGGGCAGGAATGCACAGGAACGGAGTTCTGGCTGGCTCCCGAGTTGGCCACACCCAGCAGGAACTTATTAGCATAATAGGCCACACCCAACAGCAAACTCATTAGGATTGGCTACATTAGGGGTGTGTGGCCTAACATGCAAAGGAATTCCTGCTACAAAAAAAGCCTTGGGTTTTGGCAACAAACAAGGTCAACAGAATAAGAAGCAAAAGGTGGGTGTGGCTGGATGACCACACTTCTGGTAACATGGGGGTGTGGCCTAATATGCTAATACGCTGTGCTGTCAGGGTGTGTCCTAATATGCTAATGAGCTTTTGCTGATGGGTGTGGCCTATTACGCTAATGAGTTCCTGCTGGGCTTTTCTACAAAAAAGCCCTGTGTGTTACCATCTGGAACCCCAATCTGTGACAGACCTCATCTGTTGAGGCATGGGTTAGAGATATAGGAATTGCGATTGTATTTTATTTGATTTTTTAAAAACTGTTTTTAATTGTCTGTATATTATATCTGATGGAACCCGCCCTGAACACGCTATGCTGGGAGGGCGGAATACAAATCTAATCAAATTAAAAAACCAAAAATCTTGTTGTTCTCTAAGGTATTACTGGACTCGTATAGCTGGGTTATGCTGAAGAAGGAGAAGAGAAGAGACTGGATTTATTCCCCGCCCTTCACTACCCAAAGGAGTCTCAGAGCGGCTTACAAACTCCTTTCCCCTCCCCACAACAGTTGCCCTCTGAGGTATGTGGGCCTGAGAGAGCTCTTTCGAGGACTGCTCATGAGAGAACAGCTCCGAGAGAACCTGTGACTGACCCAAGGTCACACCAGCAGCTGCATGTGGAGGAGTGGGGACTCAAACCCTGATCAGAGTCTGCACTCCTAACCACTACATGAAACTGACGAACAGTGAAACTGGCGGACCAGGTGGGACTGTGTGGTGTAGCAGTTAGACTGCCAGGCTAGGACTGGCAGGAGCTGGGTTCAAATCCCCACTCAGCCATGAAACTCCCGAGGGAAGCTTGAGCTAGTCACTCTCTCAGCCTCGCCTTACAGGGTTGTTGTGAGGATAAAATGCGGGGGAGGGGGGACTATAAAGAAGAAGAGATTGGATTTATACCCCGCTCTTCACTACCCAAAGGAGTCTCAGAGCGGCTTACAAACTCCTTTCCCTTCCCCTCCCCACAACAGACACCCTGTCAGGTAGGTAAGCCTGAGAGAGCTCTGAGAGAACTGCCCTTGAGAGAACAGCTCTGGCAGAACTATGGCTTGCCCAAGGTCATCCAGCAGGTGCAAGTGGAGGAATGGGGAATCAGACCTGGTTCTCCCAGATTAGAGTCCGTACACTTAGCCACTACACCAAACTGCTTTGGGCTCCATGTGGGAAAGTGAGGGGTGAAGAAAAGGACTAGACGGATCGGTGGAGTGGTGGTGACGGGGCAGCGTGTGGTGCACCCGACTGAAGGCCACTGGTGGGAACTGGTTACCTCCCCAGTTGAATTCTAGCTGTTCAGGAGACCGACATGCAGGCTGGAAGAGAGCAACATCAGAGCGGGCGGCCGAGGAAGGGAAGTTCCTGCTGCCGTCTTGTACATCTGGCCCACATTTCAGACGCAGCCCCCGCTGCTCACAGGTGGATGAGACAGGTTCCCATTCAGGGACCGTCAAAAGTGCCCCGTGAAGTCCCTCGTTCCCGCTGCTTCTTCCCCAGGCGCCTGCCAGATGGAGGCAGATAGCGTGCGTGGCCATGTGAGGGGGTATGTGCCGTGCCAACAGGGAGAGATGCAGGCTGGCATCTCGCCCCCCCGGCCACTCCCCCCCTCCCACAACACAGCCAAAAATCACGCATGTTCAGCCAGAGAGGAGGGAGCAAAGAACAAATAAAGGGGAAGTTTTGCATTTTGCAAACTGGGCTGCAGTGCAGCAAGGGGTGGGCAAGAGGGAGGGTCCGGGGCTTGGAAGGCGGGGAAAGAAAAAAGCTGGCCAAGACGTAACGGTCCTGAAGTAGTTCAAAGCACGTACAGAGTCAGAGTGGTGTAGGGTTCCCAACTCTGGCCTGGGCAATTCCTGGAGATCTGGGGGCGGTGCTAATGGAAGGGCCTTGGCTGAGTGGCAGAGTATCTACTTGGCATGCAGAAGGTTCAATCCCCGGCATCTCCAGTTAAAAAGGACCAGGCAGGAGGTGATGGGAAGGACCTGAGACCCCTGGAGAGCCACAACCAATCTGAGTAGATAAGACTGACTTCGATAGATCAAGGTTCCAATTCAGTATCGGCCTTTTTGGAAGGGGGAATTCGTGGAGGGGTTTTACTGAGAATCTATGGTCTTTCTTTTGTTGTGGTTGTTCAGTCGCACAGTCGAGTCCGACTCTTCGCGACCCCATGGACCACGTCACGCCAGCAGGGCCGGCCCTAGGTGCCTGGGCGCCCTAGGCAGGACAGCCTGGGGCGCCCACCCCACTGGGGATGCCAACCTCCCGGTGGGGCCTGGAGATGGTGGAGCACCACTTTCCTGGGCGCCTCGCACTTGTGAGGCGCCCAGGAAAGCCAGGGAAGGGGTGGGGTTAGACCCCGTGAAAAGCCCCCCTCCCAGCACCGGCAGCGCCGGCTTTTCTGGGCGCCTCTCAGCTGCGAGGCACCCAGGAAAGCCAGGGAAGGGGCGGGGTTAGAACGCCCTTCCCTCCCAGTGTCGGCTTTTCTGGGTGCCTCGCAGCTGCGAGGCGCCCAGGAAAGCCGGCACTGGGTGGGAAGGGGGGCTTTTCACGGGGTGGGGGTGGGGGCATTTTGGTGCCCCTGCAGGGCCAGCGCCCTAGGCGAGCGCCTAGTGGGCAAGCCGGCCCTGCACGCCAGGCCCTCTTGTCTTCCGCCGTCCTCTGGAGTTTGCTTAATTTCATGTCTGTTGCCTCGATAACACTGTCTAACCATCTCATCCTTTGCCGTCCCCTTCTTCTTTGACCTTCTGTCTTCCCCAGCATCAGGGTCTTCTCCAGGGAGTGCTCCCTTCTCATTTGGTAGCCAAAGTATTTGAGCTTCAGCTTCAGTATCTGGCCTTTCGGGGAACACTCAGGGTCTATTACAGAATTAATCCTCAAAGGCTGCCAATTTCCCCAGGGAACTGGACTTCGTAGCCTGGAGATCAGCAGTAATTCCAGGACAACTCTGGGACCTGCCTGGAGGCTGGCAACTCTAGAGTGGTGCAGTGGTTACCATGTCAGACTGTGACCAGGGAGGTATGGGTTTGAATCCCACCAAAGGGTTCAGTGGGTGCCACCTTGGACCAGTCACACAGCCTCAGCCTCACCTGCCTCAAAGGTAGCCCGAAACAGGGGAAGAACCTCCTTTGCTGCTCTTGAGCAATTTGAAAGAGAGGTGGGAGAAAACGTGCAGAGAGAGATCAGTCCGGTGCGCGCTGGACAAACCTGGAGGCTCTGTTTCAACCAAACACAAGATCGGATCTGCAAGCCCCCTGGAGGGTGGGGGGAGCCCAGAGCCCAGCATGTGTGGGCCTTTCCCAGCTCTGCCCCATCAACAGTGGGTCTGGGAGGTAGGAGCAACCCCCTAGCCAACACAACTGCACCTCTCTTCCTTTCCCCGGAGGCAGAGATGGAAGCCGCAGACTCACAGCGGAGGGTGCCCGCATGCCTTCTCTTGCATCAGAGGTTCTCTCGGGGCCAAAGTCCACCGTAGGCCGGAGGATCCGTGATTCGTTTCCCAGGACCCTCTCCTCCAATTATGATGCCGGGGGCAAGGGGAAAGGGGGTGTTCAGTCCTTCCCTGCTTTCACAATCTTGGGGGGGGGCGCACCAGGGCAACTTGGGAGATCTCCTACAGTCACGCGTGGTTTGGCTGTCAGCCTGACCAGAGTGTGAAAACTCTGTGCATTGCTCCCCTCGGTGAGGTCACTGGATTGGAGGTTAAGAAATGTGTGTGCGCTCTGGGGAGAGGGAGACCACAAGTATCATGCAAAAGGCTGGTGGAAGAAGGCATTTGGGAGGAAGGAGACGGTGGGAGAGTTGCCGAGAGTTGCAGTTGTCAGATGGGGCCGGTGGGGGCGGTAAAATAATAATAATTATCGTGTGACACTGTGTGTAGTACGCCCAGGAGAGCCTAAGATTGTCTGGCAGCCTGCAGTCCTACCTCTTTCAGCGTTACGCACCACTAGGTGGCGAGCGAGACTTATTTTGGGGGGAGGGCCGAGAGAGCTCTGAGAGAGCTCCGACTGGCCCAAGGTCACCTATCTGGCTTCATGTGGAGGAGTGCGGACTCGAACCCGGCGCTCCCAGATTAGAGTCTGTCGCTCTTAACCACTGCACCACATTGACTCTCGTGGGGGGTAAAGACAGAAGAGAATGCTGTGGGGTGCTGATATGCCTGTGGGGTGGGAAGGAAGGGGTTATTTCTCTGACGGGAGCCCTGGATGTTCGTGACATAACCCAGGTGTGAATCTTTGCCAACGAACTTTGCCCAAACTTGGGGGAACCCAGGCTGGCCAGATCTTGGCAGAGCCTGGGAGCTAAGCAGGCTTGGCCTGGTTCGTGCATGGAAGGGGGACCTCTGAAGAAGTCCAGGGTTGCCACGCAGAGACAGGTAAAGACAAACTGTCTCTGATACGCTCTTGCCCTGCTTCGTGCCAGGGAGGGAGACCACAGAGGGAGGCCAGGGTTACTACGGAGAGGCAGGCAAGGGCAAGCCACCTCTGACTGTCTCTCGACTTGAAAATCCCACGAGGGGTCGCCATAAGTTGGCGGCCGCTTGATCTCAGTTTGGATGCCTGCCCCTCTGGCAGGGAACAGGTAAAACAATAACCAGGCGGTGCCTCTGAGCACGCCCACCTCCCGGAGACAGAGATTGGAAGACTCAGGGGGAATTAGTTTGCAGGTCAAAGGGCACCAGTTTTGGGCAGGCCTGAGCCTGAGAAGCACCCAGCTTCAGACACAAAGCTCAGACTAAATGGTATTATTCCCTTTGTGGTCTAGAATCAGCCCCCTAGTTATGGTGGGGCTTCGGGGGGCTCCACCCCCTTTCTTAATGGCACAACCCCACATGAATATCTCCTGTAAATGCTTTTTTCCAATCATTTAAAAATACTTTTTAAAGGTCTACGCTCCTTTAAGCAGAGTGGGGCGCTGCAGTTGACTAATTCCCGCACTGAGCGAGGGGGTTGGAGTAGGTGACCTCTAGGGTCCCTTCTAACTCTGTGTCAAGAAACTCTGTTGATTTATGCCCTGACCTGGATGGCCCAGGCTAGCCTGATCTCACCAGATCTCAGAAGCTGAGCAGGGTCGGCCGTGGCTAGTACGTGGATGGGAGACCACCGAGGAAGCCCAAGGTTGCTAAGCAGAGGCAAATAACGGCAAACCGTCTCTGAACACCTCTTGCCTTGGAAACCCCATAAGGGGTTGCCGTAAGTCGGCTCTGATTGGATGGCACTTTCCATCCACCCTGCAACCTAGATGGAAACCAGCCCCCCCAAGGTCCCAGAGAAAGGGAGAAAGCCATTTCCAAGGTGGCGGGTGCAGCTCTCTCGCTCTCGGCACGCGTAGCCATCTCGGGCCGTCTCTGGCAACCGCCTGCGCTGCCCGGCCCCTGTTATGTCATCCCGCTGTGCTCGCAAATACACGGAGGCGGCTGAGCACTGAATGTACCCACGGGCCCCCTTGCGTAGCTTGTTCTGCCGCTTTGCTTCTTCACGCCCCTGCGTGCCTCTTTTGTTTCCGTCTCAGAGCTCTGCCAGGGCTGCCAGCTCCGGGCTAGTCAGACGCGGCTTCAGCCAGGAACGCCATGGGGGGGGAGAGAAGCGTGCGGGGGTGGGCAGGCTCTCCTCCCTCCCTCTTGCGCTGCCCCTTCCCGTGCCACCCCCAAAACGCTCTCCTCCCTCTTCGCCCCCCCCTGCACCCGTCCAAGTCCCAGCAAGCCCCTGCAATCCCGTTAGCTGAGCGCCAGAATGAGCAATTGGCAGTGTTTTTTGTTTGCAGTTCTTCAGACAAAGGCTCCCTCCTGGCTCCATTAGCTGCTTCCCCATTAACCGGCGGCACTGAAGAAACTGCGGGAGGCGCTGCACGTGGGAAGCGGCGCTGACTCAGGGCTCGATTCCACAGTGCTGGGCTTGCCAGCCTCCAGGTGGGGCCTGGAGATCTCCCGGAATGAAAGCTGATCTTCAGCAAAAATGCCTGCTTTGGGCAGGGGGTGGTGGAGTCTATGCCAGTGGTCCCTCTAAGCTGAGTGAGAGTGAGCCGGCTCACAGTTTTTTTAGCCTCCGGCTCACACATTTTTGTCTTCGCTCAGGAAGGAGGGCTCCGGAGTAAACAAATTTATGCAGTAGCCAAATCGCTCGCTCACAACCAGTGTTCCCTCTAAGCGGATTTAGTGTGAGCCAGCTCACAGCTTTTTAGCCTCTGGCTCACACATTTTTTGGTCTCAGCTCAGGAAGGAGGGCTCCAGAGCAAACTAACTGATGCAGTAACCAAATCGCCCGCTCACAACTTCAATGCCAGTGGCTCCGAAAGCAGAATTTTTGCTCACAACATTCCATAGCTTGGAGGGAGCGTATGCCAGTAAGAACATAAGAACATAAGAGAAGCCAATGTTGGATCAGGCCAATGGCCCATCCAGTCCAACACTCTGTCACACAGTGGTCAAAAATACCAGGGGCCATCAGGAGGTCCAGCAGTGGGGCCAGGACACTAGAAGCCCTCCCACTGCAGCCCCCTCCAGCACCAAGAATAGAGTGCATCACCTGCCCCAGACTAAGAGTTCCCATCTATACCCTGTGGCTAACAGCCACTGATGGACCTCTGCTCCATATGTTTATCCAGTTCCCTCTTGAAGCCGTCCATGCCTGCAGCCACCCCCCCCCCTCCTGTGGCAGTGAATTCCATGCGTTAATAATGCCAGTAGCTCACAAAGTAAAATGTTTGCTCACAAGACTACATACTTTAGAGCAGGAGTTCCCAGACTTATCTGGCCTACTGCCTCCTTTTCAGGAAAAAAAAAATTACTCAGTGCCCCCCTGAAAATCTACCTTCAAAAAGTGGACAAAAAGATGCAGTGACAAATTTGCACCCAGGGCTCCTACTGCCCACTTGGATCATTCCAGCGCCCCTCAGGGGGTGGTATTGCCCACTGTGGGAACCAGTGCCTTAGAAGGAGCATTGGCCTACGGCACTACACCATGCTGAGGTCCCTCCCCTCCCCAAACTCCGCCTTTCCCAGGCTCCACCCCCCAGAACCTCCAGGAATTTCCCCATCTGGAGTTGGCAACCCTACTTTGCATGCAGGAAACCCCAGGTTCAATCCCCGGCCTCTCCAGTAACGAGGATCTCAGACAGACCTCTGGGGAACCATGGTCGGGTGGAACAGATAAAAGTGAGCCAGCCATTTCAGACACACGCAGGCAAAATAGAAATGCACTCTGTATGCCCAGAGGCTCACTCATTACCATCATTCTCCAGGTCTGTCATTCAAGAACGAGCTCTCTGAATCTGGCCTGTCTGAAATGGGGCCATAGCCAACACCCTCCAAACAGGGGCGTGAAGATGAATTTGCATAGGCACCTTCACGTGGGGCAGGGTAAGAGGAGAAGTTTGGAACAATGTCTCTTTTTTGGAGATGTGTGTCTGGGGGAGGTGTGACTTTTCGGGGGAAAAAAATAACCTGCATTTGAAACTCTAGACGGGCAGCTGCGTCAGTCTGTCACCACGAAAAGAACAAAGAGTCTTGTGGCACATGAAAGACTAAACAAATTATGCAGCGTTGGGTTTCGGGAGCCGGAGACCGCATTATGCGCCTCGGCTCACAAAACATTCGTTAGTCTCCAGGATTCTTTGTTGTTGCATCCAATGCTGGCTCAACCCCATTGCACGTATTTATTTAGCTGTCGCACTTGGACTCTGCTGAATAGCCGCATTTCGTATAAGAACATAGGAGAATATAAGAGACGCCAATGAAGGATCAGGCGGGCGGCCCAGGGCTCTTTTTGTAGCAGGAACTCCTTTGCATATTAGGCGACACACCCCTCATGTAGCCAATCCTCCAAGAGCTTACAGAGCTCTTCTTACAGGGGCTACTGTAAGCTCTTGGAGGATTGGCTACATGAGGGGTGTGTCGCCTAATATGCAAAGGAGTTCCTGCTACAAAAAGAGCCCTCAGGCCAATGGTCCATCCAGTCCAACACTCTGTCACACAGTGGCCAAAAAGACCAGGTGCCATCAGGAGGTCCACCAGTGGGGCCAGGACACTAGAAGCCCTCCCACTGTTGCCCCCCTCCCCCACACCAAGAATACAGAGCATCACTTGCCCCAGACCGAGAGTTCCTATCTATACCTTGTGGCTAATTAAACCTCAGTTTCAGAAGTGATTAAACCTCAGTTTCAGAAGTGCGGAGAACGAGGAGGAGGAGGTGGTGGAGGAAGAAGAAGAACTGGTTTTATACCCCACTCTTTACTACCTGAAGGAGTCTCGGAGAGGCTTACAATCGCCTTCCCTTCCTCTCCCCACAGCAGACACCCAGTGAGGCGTGACATGTGGCATTTCCACTCTTGCCATGCCTACACCCAACAGCCAGTGTGGTGTAGCAGTTAAGAGTGTTGCACCGGGACCTGGGAGACCCGGGGTCAAAGCCCGATTCCGCTACGGAGCTGGCTGGGCCACTCACTCTCTGCCTAACCAATCTCACCGAGTTGTTGTGACAATAAGTTGGAGATGCACAAAAGAACACCTGCCATTCTGAATGCCTCGCAGGAAAGGTGGGAAGAAAAGCACCCGGACCAAATAACCAGCTTCCTGGTGCAGAGAGAGAAAAACATGGCCTTGAATGGTGGATCCCGAGAGCATGAGCTCTGGGATCGAGTCCTGACTCAGACGTCTGAACCACAAAATCCGAACGGCACAAAAGCAGCCCGCTTTGTCCCTATCCAGGAAGACGACGGGCCGTCGTGGCTGCCGGCAGTGAAAGGGTGAAGTCGCGGCAGTCCTCCGAGCGCCTAATTCTGTCTCTCCCTCCCTGGCTCCGGTCCCCAGAGATTATATAACAGGTATAATTGCTTAATACCCGCTTGAGAACACAACATACACATAAGTCAACAGGCCCGGAGGAGCAGATTAGGGTAGGCTCAGGGCTGGCCCAGCTGGAGATCTCCAAGGAGAGCGTCGGAGCTGGAGCTGGGGGCCTCGGCACATGGGGGGGGGAGGACGACCACGACTGTGTGTCTCTGTGGGGGTGTACAAGGCAGCCATGGGGGTGTGTCCCGGAAGGATATGGAAGGCACTCCTTCATGCACGTGCCATTACATTTTGCTGCTCCGATGCAGAGGATTTCCAGGGCACCAAAGTCCTTGTTTTCAACAAATGAGGTTTCTGCGTTCTAGAGGGAAGACGCTTTGTCTCCCGCAATCTGCCCCAGTCCATTTTTAGCCTGCCCAAGGAGCTCCGAGCAGGGCACGTGGGTCCTTCCGCTCATTCTGCCCTCACGACAGCCCTGCGAGGTAGGTCAGACCAGCCCAAGGTCACTCGAGCACGTTCACTGCAGAGCCGCCGAGTGCCTGAAATGGGTCTTCCTGGTCCTAGGGAGGCAGAGGTGCTGACAGCTACACTGCGCTCTGTCGTTATCATCACACAATTGTAACAGTCTAATAGCTGAGCGCGGCCCCATCTGCGGATACTCAGACCCGCAGTGTGGGGCCACGTTGACGGAAGGGAGATCTCCCCACAAAACTGAGGGAGCCCCTCCAGGCTTGCACCCAGGCCCGTAGCCAGGATTTTCTAATTCAGGGGGGCCTTTAAATAAGTCAGGGGGTGCTGATGTCACAAAATAGAAATAATTTTTTTGAAAAAACTCACTGTTGTGGCATTCTCACTCTACTTGCCTACATGGGGAAGCAAGCCACATTTGGGGAAGGGGCAACAGTGGGCAGTCCTCCAGGGGGCCCAGAGAATTGGGAGTCCTCCGGGTGGCCCAGAAAGCTGAGGGGACCTGGGGGCTGGATGGAAGTGGGGGGCCTTTGCAGAAAGTCAGGGGGCCAGGCCCCCAAATGCCCCATTGTAGCTACAGGCCAGCTTGCACCCCCTCTTCCCCCATCAAAGCATCAGTTCTCTCTTGGCCGAGTGGCTATCAGAGCTTCGCTGGGAGAAAAGCGTCTCAGAGGACAGGCTCAGGAGAGGAGAACTAGGAGCAGGGGAGAATCAGACCCTGCCCTTCACTACCCGAAGGCGTCTCAGAGCGGCTTACAATCTCCTTTCCCTTCCCCTCCCCACCACAGACACCCTGTGAGGTAGGCGGGGCTGAGAGAGCGCTCTCGAGGACTGTCCTTGAGAGAACAGCTCTGAGAGAACTTGTGACTGACCCAAGGTCACACCGGCAGCTGCACGTGGAGGAGTGGGGGATCCAACCCCGTTCTCCCAGATTCGAGTCCGCGCTCCTAACCACTACACCAAACAGATAGCTCAAAGAGCTGTCAAGTTTAAGTCAGTTTACGGCAATGGTCCCTCATGGGTTTTTCAAAGGCAAGAGTCGAATAACCTTGTTCGCTTCTGTGTGGCAGCCATGGACTTCCTAGCCAGTCTCCCATCCAAATACCAACCAGAGCCAACCCTGCTTAGCTTCTGCAATCTGACAAGATCTGGCTAGCCTGGGCTACCCAGGTCAGATCAGATGCTCAGAGGTGGTTTGCCACTGCCTGCCTCTTGCGTCGTGATTCTGGACTTCCTCTGTGGTCTCCCATCCAAACGCTAACCAGGGCTGACCCTGCTTAGCTTCCAAGATCTGATGAGAACAGGCCAGCCTGGGACATCTGGGCTGGGGAAAGAGACACTCAGAGGTGACTCGCCAAGGGCCTTTTCTGTGGCCCATTGAAATATTTTCCACTCCAAGATGGTAGTGGGACGCTACAGAAAGACACCGGTGGCTGAGCGTGTCTGCCCATGCGGTACTGGAGAGGTGGATACGATCACACATATCCTGCTTAGTCGTGGGCATTACAATCAAATACAAGCTAGATTTATTCAGCCTATGCAAGGAAAGATTTTCAGGTTTTTCAAATGCTGCAATAAGCAGTATGCTTCTATCAGATTCTAACCCAGAGATCACGTCAGCGCGTGCAAAATTTTTAGCAGCAGCCTATAGAATTCATGAACAGTATTGTAAAGGGTCTGATAGAGAAACAGATTGTATGAGATTTCAGAAGAAGAAGAAGAAGAAGAAGAAGAAGAAGAAGAAGAAGAAGAAGAAGAAGAAGAAGAAGAAGAAGAAGAAGAAGAAGAAGAAGAAGAAGAAGAAGAAGAAGAAGAAGAAGAAGAAGAAGAAGAAGAGGAGGAGGAGGAGGAGGAGGAGGAGGAGGAGGAGGAGGAGGAGGAGGAGGAGGAGGAGATTGGATTTATACCCCGCCCTTCACTCAGAGTCTCAGAGCGGCTGACAAACTCCTTTCCCTTCCCCTCCCCACAACAGACACCCTGTGAGGTGGATGGGGCTGAGAGAGGTCTAACACAAACTGCTCTTTCAGGAACAGCTGTGCCAGAGCTTGTGACTGACCCAAGGTCACACCAGCAGCTGCAAGTGGAGGAGTGGGAATCAAACCCGGTTCTCCCAGATTAGAGTCCGCATACTTAACCATGACACCAAACTGGCTCCTTGTAAATGCTTCAGTTTTGTTCTGTCTCTACATTAGTATCTAAATTTCACATTATTGTAGTTATATTTTGATATCCAGGTTTTTTGATATATCTGGACTGTTTTGTGCTGGTTGCGAACTGTAATAAAGCGATGATGATGATGAGATGAGATGAGATGACTCGCCATTGCCTGCCTCTGTGTAGCGACCCTGGTCTTCTTTGGTGGTCTCCCATCCAAAGAGGAGCAGGGACCACCTGGCCCATCCAGGTCAGAACACCCCAAAGTATTACACACTCTCTCCTCCTGACCTGTTGTTGACATGCACCCTGAGCACAGGAACGCAAAGGGCCCGAGGCCAAGGCGGGGCCACTGGAACAGGTGACCTCACCTGACATTGGCACAACAAAAACAGGCCACTGTGCCATGTCCCCAGAGCCGGGGAGGGGTGTGGTCTGTGTATTTACCCTCAGCCTCCACAACACTGTCACTCGGCAAAGGTTCTGGACACAGAGAAACTGTTTTCCTTTCTACTGTTTGTTCAACTACACCGGTCCCCGCGGTGCTCTGAAAAGGGAAGACACACACACACCCCTTTCCAAAGTCTTCCAGGTTGCGAAGAGGTTCCCCTTTCCTGCCTGGAAGAGTTACTGACTTGACCCGAACTCTCAGGGGGAGGAGCTGCACACATTCGTGAAGTGAGCTGAAGTCTGCATTTCCCCAAACGGGAAAAAAATGCTTATGTTTCTGCTAATTCTGCGTTCTTCGTCCTGCAAAATGAAGCACGCCAGCGCTTACTCTAGAAAAAGCAAGATGGATGTGTCGAGTGAGAATTTGTGTTCTTTCTTTAAAGGAGAGGCGGCAGCAGGATCGGATTGGAAGCATTTCTCAAACTGGGTGATGCCTTGAAGGAATCAAGACCTTTAGAACATAAGAGAAGCCAATGCTGGGTCAGGCCACTGGACCATCCAGTCCAACGCTTGGTGTCACACAGTGGCCAAAAAACCCAGGTGCCATCATGAGGTCCACCAGCAGGGCTAGAACTCCAGAAACCCTCCTGCTTCCCCCTCCCCAAGAATACAGAGCATCACTGTCCCAGACATAAAAACATAAGAGAAGCCATGTTGGATCAGGCCAATGGCTCATCCAGCCCAACGCTCTGTGTCACCCAGTGGCCAAAACCCAGGTGCCATCAGGAGGTCCACCAGCGGGGCCAGAACTCCAGAAGCCCTCCCACCGTGGGCCCCCCCAGCACCAAGGATACAGAGCATCAGTGCCCCAGACAGAGTGTTCCATCTCTACCTTGTGGCTAAGAGCCACTGAGAGACCTTTATTTACATCCAGGACTGGAGGCATTCTGGGCCTATAGAGTATTTGATGATAGACAAATATATGAAGTTGCCCTATACTACACTAGCCAGCGTGGTGCTGTTTTTTGAGTGCTGGACTAGGATCTGAGAGACCTGGGTTCAAATCCCCACTTGGCCATGGAAGAACTTACTGGGTGACCTCGAGCCAGTCACACAACTCTCCACCTGACCGACCTCACAGGGCTGTTCGGAGGGAACAAGGGAGGAGAGGAGAATGATTTAGTCACCCTGGGTCCCCACCGGGGAGGAAACCAGGGTACAAATGAAATAAATAAATAAATACATAAATAAATACACCACAAAAACTGACACCACCACCCTAAATCTAGCATAGCAGGATGTACTCAGATTGCCAGCAGCTCTTCAAGATTTTGGGCAGAGAAGAGTCTTTCCCTAAGATCTGTCGAACTGGAGATGCCAGGGATTGAATCAGAGAACTTTACGGCACTCAGAGCTGGCACTCTGCCCCTGAGCCACATCCCTTCACCGAAGGGATCTGCCCCCGTCCCCCAGACGCTCCGCCTTGGCCCCTACACAGTGCCCGATTCTACAGCCGCATCTTACCGAAGGCTCCCGGGCCAGGATGTCTGTCCGACTCTCCGTCCGTTCCCACTGCTGGAGGGAGCAATTGCTGATGGGCCGCAGGGTGGGGGTGATAACGTCGGGGTTGCTGCCATGAAGACCGACCGGCGAGCGCCCCACCTTGCGGTTGCAGGACTCCATATAATCCTTGACGTAATCCGAGTGCCTGCTGGGCTGCTGGTAGAAGCCCTGCAGGGTGCACAGCTCCGGCCGGTTCCGGGCAATAAGGGGGCTGCGGGTGGTGGAGTCGACCCGGTACGAGTCGGACAGATGCATGCCGGACAAGTCCCGCGCCAGGTCCGAATGGCTGCTGGACTTTTTGCGGCCCAGCGTGGTGCCGTAGCTGGTGGAGGCTGCAGTGCCGAAGGAGTAGCTGGCCCCGCCGCTCAGCCCTCCACTGCCGGGGGGCCTCACCGGGACCCGGCCGTAGCTGGGGCTCAGCCTGGTGCCAGAGTCGGGGCGCTGGAGCAGGCGCCCGCCCCCATCGTAGTTCAAGGAAGAGGAGGGGGAGGCGGTCGCCCCCGAAGTCCTCAAGTGACTGGAGGTCAAGTAGCCGGAGGTCGTGCCGGGCTTGTAGCCGATTCTCTCCTTGTCCGGGTACGAGGAGGACAGATTGGAAGTGTACGAGGAGTAGGCGCCATAGCTGGAGGGGGACTTGCCGTAGGAGCCATCCGAGTAGCGGTGCGGGCCGACATAGCGCTTCAAGGTGGAAGACAGCTGGGACATCCTGAGGGACGGGGCGTCGGGGGCCGCGCTGGTGGCATTGACTGGAGGGACAGAGAGAAAGAAAAGCAGGGCGTCAAGGAGCCATCAGAGTGGGAACAGCCACCGCGGAAAACTGGCCGGGATGTGACCAGATTTCTCAACTCTGCTGGTCAATCTTGGGGGAACCCCCCCCTTCCATTGTGCTTCTCCCTTGCGCAAATCGAACCCGCAACTCTTCATTGTCGTGCCTCTTTCTGTATTGCTGTGCCAGTCCCCCCCCCCCTCTTAACTGTATGCAGTTGTTGGTGTCTAAACACCTTTTGAGACATGCCGAGTAATGCACCTTCAGTCTACTTTCAATGCACTTAAGGAAACAACCCATATGCAAAAGGACCTCCTCAGGAAACACCTAATCCATATCCAAAAGGACCTCCTCAGGAAAGCTCCTCCATTAGCATGTTCACAACCTGGGGAAATCCTACAAGATAATGACTCAGCCCTGCCCCACCTTCCTGAGTAGATATAAATTACCTGCCTACCATTTTTCTTCTCACCTTGACACAGAGAGTACTCCGTCTTTCTGTGTTATACCTCTGAGGATGCCAGTCACAGTTGCTGGTGAAACGTCAGGTCCTACAATGCCAAGACCACGGCCACACAGCCCGGGAAATCTACAACAACTAGTGAACTCTGGCTATGAAAGCCTTCGACAACATATTCGACAACGCTTAAGCAACTGTTTGCAAGTGGATTTTTGCCATTATTCAGTGTGCGTGAAAGTAAACGGCGTCAAAGAGACAAACGGGATCAGGACCAATGGCACCTAAAGTGGCCAAGTGAAAAAAGCCAACCGATGACAACACTGGGAAAGTAAACAAAATTTGAAAGACGGCTTATTTGTACAAGGCCTGCACAAAGGGCCGCTTCACACACGAACGGTGAGCTCTAAGTAATTAAAATGACAAGCACAAAATATCCCTCTGTTATTTCAAAAATGGAGCAGAAGCACTCGGAACGGGGAAGTGTTTTGAAGGCAAAGTATGTCCACGGAAATCCAGAACAGGTTTCCAAGTTGAAGGACTGACCACAGGCACAAACAAGAGCCAACGGAGGGCGGATTCACGCATTACACCAAGTCCTTGTGGCCGTCAAGAGGACTTTTTCTATCTGTCCTGGAGTTTCCCAATGCAAACTTAGTTCCCAAGTGCACAGAGTGGCCTGATTTGCATCCGGACTGCAGGGCACAGGCAGGGGCAGATTAAGGCTCCCTGGTGCCCCTAAGCAGCACTGGCCAATCTCGGTGCCCCTCTCCTTTCCACACTGACCCCAGTCCATTTTAGTGGTTGGCCTGTCTGACCAGATATGCAACGCAGGTTGCAGCAATACAAACATTTATTCCTATGATAACACAATATACTGTACAAGCTAAGCCAAGCTTTGGCTCCATAAAGTTCTACAAAAATGCAATACGACATCTATTTTAAATATTTCACAAGTTAAATGTATCAAAGTTCCAAGATTCATGACCTGAAAGGCATCTTTCTACATTTTTTCCACCCTTTCCCCAACTTTGTGGTGCCCCCCTTGGCCCTGGTGCCCTAAGGCACGTGCTTAGTCTGCTTAACGGTGAATCTGCCACTGGGCATGGTTCCCAACCTGAAATCACTCCTCTCCCCTGGAACTGCTATTTGGTCTCTTGGGGAATTTAGCAGTCCTGTGAGCTATATGTAAGTTTCCCGACCAGGGCAAGCTGTTTCAGAGGGTTGCTGCTGTGTTGGTCTGAAGTAGAAGAGCTGCATTCGAGTTCAGTGGCAACTCTCCCTAGAAGCCAAAATGACTAAACTGAGGCTATCGTACTTTGTTCATGTTATGTATTGAACGGTGAATCAAGCCTACTCTTTCCTATGTTAAGCTTGATTCTGGAATGTGGATTCTAAGCTGTCGCATTCCTATTGGTCGGTTTCTGCGGAACCAGTGTAAATAGCCAATCACTGTGTGATAATGTATCAAAGCGGGAACAGTTGTGATTGGACCTTATCGCTGTATTGCTATGGGTCCTTAACTATTTCTGGGTGTGGCTTTGACAGCCCGGGAGAGTTTAAAAAGGAGCTGTGCTCCACGGTTTGTTGTTGTGTGTTCCTGAGTTGGTGTTTGTCGTTAATAAAGCTGAAATCACTTGTTGAGCTTACTTCGTTGTTGAGTCTCATACTTAACAGTTCACATTATGAGAAAACAAAGAGTCAATGGAAAAGGCCGTAATGCTAGGAAAAAGTTGAAAGCAGTTGGGAAGAAGAAGAGATTGGATTTATACCCCGCCCCTTCACTACCCGACGGATTCTCAGAGCAGCTTACAATCTCCTTTCCTTTCCCCTCCCCACAACAGACACACTGTGAGGTAGGTGCGGCTGAGAGAGCTCTTTCAAGGACTGCCCTTGAGAGAACAGCTCTAAAAGAACTTGTGACTGGCCCAAGGTCACCCAGCTTGCTGCATGTGGAGGAGTGGGAAATCAGACCCGTTTCTCCCAGATTAGAGTCCATACTCTAAACCACTACACCAAACTGGCTCTTCTCTGCCTGAGACCGCAGAGCATCAACGCCAGTCAGAGTAAACAGGACTAAGCTGTGGGGCTCAGCCTCCAATGGCTTCCAATATATTTTCCTATCTGCACACAAAACAAAGGAACGTGGCTCCCTTCCCTCTTGGGAGTGTCCAGAGCAGTGTTCCCTCTAAGCTGAGTTAGTGTGAGCTAGATCACAGTCTTTTGAGCCTCCAGCTCACAGATTTTTGTCTTAGCTCAGGGAGGAGGGCTCCAGAGCAAACTAATTTATGCAGTTAGCCCAATCACTTGCTCACAACTTTAATGCCGGTCGCTCACAAAGCAGATTTTTTTGCTCACAAGACTCCACAGCTGAGAGGGAGTCCAGAGGGACCAGGTTGCTCTAGATGGGCGGCTGATCCAATCCACTAGGGGTCTTTAGGTGCTTAAAGAAAGGGCTTTCAGCTGATGCGACTCATCCCACAAGAGAGAGAACAGCAGTGCCCCTGTGAAATCCCCTCTCCTGTGCTGGCACAAGCTCCCTTCTTGGCATCAGATCACGGGTGGGGGATTCGAACCGGCGCCTCCCAGATCCACAGCCAATCCCTTCCCCACGAAGGAGACGCACGAGAGCCTGCCAGACACTTGGGACAGCTGAGTGTTACGCATGCCCTAGGATTGTTATTATGAAATCCACTCCCGGCTGCTGCAGGAATAAACACCGGGCAGCCGGCATCGGAGACCAAGGCATAAACAGAAACTCAACACCCCAATTTTGTTTACCGGCAATACCTGGAGATGCAAACAGTACCAGCGCCTCCTGCTGGGCAAAGGGTATCTTTGCAGATGTAAAGTACTGGGTTTCAGGCCTCATGACTCGGACGACGACATAAGAGAAGACGCGTTTATTCGTACTTCACGTAAGACAAAGAACACACAGTAACGGCCGGAGGCCAACTATATACAGTTAGGGGGGACGGCCCTATATTCCTATTGGCGGGTTTGAATCGCCCGCCAATGCTGCCATTGGTTCACTACTGGCGAGCTCAGGAACCTAGTCCCTATTGTTCTCAGAGAGCGAAGCTTGGCAGTGTTTCGCCAACTCCGCCCTATGATCTCAGGACACAACACCCCTCCCCCATGGTTCGTCCCCTATCAGGTGACGTAGTCTTTTAAGTATGCTGGTGGCCTCCTTTCTCTTAGCGAACGTCGGGGGCCGGTACCGGACTGGCGGGGCCCCTATCGGTTGTTCCGCCCGCACACGGAGCTTGGGCCTCTGGAAGTCGCCGAGGCGGTGACGGTGGCGGCTGTAATGGTGGCGGCAGCGGCGGCGGCGACTCGGCTGCTACCGGGGCCAACGGTGGCGGCAGCGGCGGCGGCGGCTCAGCGGCTACCGGGGCCCCTCCGGATTCCGTGGACTCTCTGGCGCTGGCTCCGCTGTCGGTGCTTGCGGTCGATCGGATGATGGGGCAGGGGCGGCATTTCCCGGTAACTCGATCTCTCTATCGGGGTCTTGACGCCTCCGGAGCTGGTCGATGTGTTTGCGGAGGACCCGGTCCCCATCGGTTAGGACCTCGTATGACACTGGCCCGGTGGGTTTTAGGATGCGCCCTGCCACCCACTGCGGCCCTGCTCCGTAGTTCCGGAAGTAGACAGGGTCTCCCGGTAGGAAGCTCCGGGGCGCCTCCCTGTTCTCGACCAGCTTTCTCTCGGGGGCTCGGTCCGGGTGGAGTCTGTCTAATAAAGTGGTAGGGCGGCGGCCCATTAATAGTTCTGCGGGGCAGTGTCCGGAGATGGGGTTTGGGGTGGTGCGGTATGTGAGAAGGAAGCGGGCCAGCCGGAACTCCCAGTCCCCCCCGTTATGCGGCTCAGGGCCTCTTTGGCGGTGCGTACCGTCCTCTCCGCCTGTCCATTAGTTGCCGGGTGGAAAGGCGCGGATCGTATGTGCCTGATGAGGTTCCTTTCGAGGAACGCTTGAAACTCCGCAGATGTGAATGCTGCCCCGTTGTCCGACACGATTGTGTCGGGTAACCCGTGCGTTGCAAATATCTTCCGCAGGGCCCTTATTGCCGCCTTGGTAGAGGTGGTCGACACTGGGCTTATTTCCACCCATTTTGAATAAGAGTCTACCGTTACCATGAACTGGAGCCCCTGGAACGGCCCCGCAAAGTCTATGTGCAGGCGTGACCACGGCTTGTGGGTACCCGCAGTCCACGGCTAGCGCCCTTAGCGCGGCTAGGAAGTTGGCAATGGATTCCCCTCGGGTCTGGACTCGCCTCTGGAAATCCATCCTCTTGGCCAGGAAGGTCGGCCGGGGGCTGAAGTAGCCATTTAGGACGTCCAGGATTTCCCCAAACGAGCTCTCCAAGGCCGTGCGGGGCACCAAGAGGCTCTTGGCGAGGCGGACGGTTTGGGTGCCGCAGGCGTTCAGGAGGATCGCTCGTTTCTGGTCGGGGTGGCGGATTTCGTTGAGCTCCAAGTAGCTGATGAGCTGGTCGACCCATGCGTCCCAGGTTTCTGGCTGCGACTGGTCGAAGTGCTCCAGTGTTACGTGGGAAGCGGCCATGGTTCTGTCAGGAACGGCGCGCGCCGGGGCGAGCGGTGCGGTGCTGCTCTCGGGGTCAGCGATGCGATGCTCGGCGAGCGGTGCGGTGCTGCTCTCGGGGTCAGCGATGCGTTGCTCGGCGGTGTCCGTTTCGTCGTTCATGGAGTCACAGAAGGCGTTAGAATCCCATCCTCGTCGCCACTGTAAAGTACTGGGTTTCAGGCCTCATGACTCGGACGACGACATAAGAGAAGACGCGTTTATTCGTACTTCACGTAAGACAAAGAACACACAGTAACGGCCGGAGGCCAACTATATACAGTTAGGGGGGACGGCCCTATATTCCTATTGGCGGGTTTGAATCGCCCGCCAATGCTGCCATTGGTTCACTACTGGCGAGCTCAGGAACCTAGTCCCTATTGTTCTCAGAGAGCGAAGCTTGGCAGTGTTTCGCCAGCTCCGCCCTCTGATCTCAGGACACAACAGCAGAAGGGTTAGCCGGGGATCTTTTAACATGATTAAAGAGCTCTGGATCCTGACCTGGATGGCCCAAAGCTAGCCTGAGGATGATCTCGTCAGATCTCGGAAGCAAAGCAAGGTCAGCCCTGGTTAGTACTTGGATGAGAGACCTTCCAGGGTCGCTAGGCAGAGGAAAGCAATGGAAACCCCACCTCTGCCTCTCACTCGCCTTGAAGACCCTCCAAGGTTTCCATAAGCCAGCTGGGGCTTGACGGTATTTTCCACCAATGCTCCCTCTAAGCTGTGGAGTCTGGTGAGCAAAACTTCTACCTGGTGAGCTACCGGCATTGAGCGAGTGATTTGGCTGGTGCATAAATTAGTTTGCTCTGGAGCCCTCCTTCCGGAGCTGAGACAAAAGTGTGTGAGCCGGAGGCTCAAAAACTGTGAGCTGGCTCACAGTAACTCAGCTTAGAGGGAACACTGCTTTCCAGCACCATCAAAGAGCCTTGCCCACACCTAATGGCAGATTAACCATTGAGCAGACTAAGCACGTGCTTAGGGCACCAGGGTCAAAGAGGGCGCCACAAAGTTGGGAAAAGGGTAAAAGAAAAAAAAACACGAATGAAGATTTGTAAAAAAATAATAATGATAAAACTAGCGCAAATTGATCATGGTGCACCCCTAGGGTTATATTTTGAACATTAACGGTCACCAACTGCACAACAGAGAGGTCTTTCTCACAACTGGAACGTGTCAAAAACCCAAATAGATCAGTTCTGCTTCCAGAAAGACTCAACTCACCGTGTATATTAACACTCGAAGCAGGCATTCTGAGAAGTATTAATTTCGAGGATGTGTTATCAGTGATTTTGCAAAAATGAAATGTAGAAAAAATGCCTTTCAGGTCATGACGACTGGAACTTTGAGACGTTTAACTTGTGAAATGTTAAAATAGATGTCGTATTGCAGTTTTTGTAGAACTTCATGTTGCCAAAGCTTGGCTTAGTTTGTACAGTATATTGTGTTATCATAGGAATAAATGTTTGTATTGCTGCAACCTGCATTGTATATCTGGTCAGACAGGTCAACGACTAAAATGGACTGGGGTCAGTGTGGAAAGGAGGGGTAACCAAGATCGGTCAGTGCTTAGGGCACCACGGAGCCTTAATCCGCCCCTGAGCCCCACATCCTGAGAAGTCTGGTTTGCCTTTAAGCATTGCAGAAATGGGGAATTCCCATTGGGACAGCTTCTCCCACCTATTTAGCGCCACGGTAAGGAAACCACAGCAAAATTTTCCCTCCAGTGCGGCTTCACCTAACAGTCTCAAACTGGTTTGATAAGTGTCCCGTGTATTACCTAGGAACCCTGGGAACTGTAGTCCCATGAGAAAGTGCGCTAATAGAGAATTCTTATCCTCCTCAACAAAACTATGAGAGTCTTGGCGGGGGGGGGGGGATTACAATTAAAATCATAAAAGAAGTAGGCAACCAAAATTATTAAGGGGTTTGGGAGCATCTTCCCTGTGAAGAAAGCCTAAAGAAAATTTGTCTTTTCTCTAAACTAAAAAGCCCCATCGAAGGGCGGGCATAGGGGGAGATCTGAAAGAGATTTATTTTAAAAATACACACAAAGCAGACAAAAGGGCTAAACAGAAACTTTCCCACCCTCTCCCATAAGAGTAGAATTTGGAGTCAACCAATTGAAGTTGCTGGCAGTCGATTCAGGATGGACAAACAATTGTTAGGGATGCTCCAGGCTGATCCTGCATCAAGCAGGGGGTTGGACTAGGTGACCTCTATGACCCCTTCCAACTCTGTGATTCCAGGATTCTATAAGTACTGCTGCTTAACTTGTGTGACTCACGGCCCCTGGATGTACTGAGGGCCACTAGCTTAGGTAGCCTTAACAGGGAATTAGACACATTTATGGTGAATCGGTCCATTAATGGCTATAAGCCATTAGGGCTAAATGGAACCTCCCCAGTCACAGGCAGTATACCTCTGAATAGCACCCGTGGAGGATGCAACAGCAGAGAAAGGCAGTGAAGGCCATGCTCTGTTTTTGGGCATCCTGGAGGCACCCGGTTCCACTTTTGGAATCAGGATGCCGAACGAAATGGACCCTGGTAGACCTGACCCAGCTAGGCTCTTCCTACGTTTGTACTTTCTTCTGAGATGTTCTGTCGAACAACCACATGATGTTGGGGGATCCATGATTGGAAACGGTGGCTGTTGGGATGGTGGTGGGGATGGTGGTGGAAAGGGCCATCAAGGGAAGCCCCACATGTGCGGCCGATAGCCCACCCCTGCTGATTTGCTCCCAGCAGCTGGTGTGCACCTGCACACAGAGGCTCTACTCATCGAATCATAGAGTTGGAAGGGGCCACGCAGACCATCTAGTGTCCAATCCCCTGCCCAATGCAGGACCATCCTGAAGCATCCCTGACAAGTATTCGTCCAGCCTCTTCTTGAAAGCTGCCAGTGAAGGGGAGCTCAGCACCTCCCTAGGCAAGCTGATTCCACCTTTGAACCAATATCCAGCCGATACCTTTCTGTACATAATTTAAACCCGTTGCTCCAGGTCCTGTCCTCTGCTGCCAACTAGAACAGCATGAGAACATAAGAGAACATAAGAACATAAGAGAGAAGCCAATGTTGGATCAGGCCAATGGCCCATCTAGTCCAACACTCTGTCACACAGCGGCCAAAAATACCAGGGGCCATCAGGAGGTCCAGCAGTGGGGCCAGGACTCTAGAAGCCCTCCCACTGTTGCCCCCTCCAGCACCAAGAATACAGAGCCTCACCTGCCCCAGACCGAGAGTTCCTATCTATCCCTTGTGGCTAATAGCCACTGATGGACCTCTGCTCCATATGTTTATCTAATTCCCTCTTGAAACTGTCCATGCGTGTAGCTGCCACCACCTCCTGTGGCAGTGAATCCCATGTGTTAATCCCTCTTTGGGTGAAGAAGGACTTCCTTTTATCTGTTCTAACCCGACGGCTCAGCAATTTCATGGAGTGCCCACGAGTTCTTGTCTTGTGAGAAAGGGAGAAAAGGACCTCTTTCTCAACCTGCTCAATCCCATGCATCATCTTATAACCTCGATCGTGTCGCCCCTCGCCCCACAGCTCCTTGCCCTCCTCCAAATGACAGCCTTTCAAATATTTAAAGAGCGCAGTCCTGTCCCCCCTCAATCTCCTCCAAACTAAACACTCCACTGTCACAGCTGTCACTGATCCTTTTGCCTTCTGCAAACCAAAGTCTTTTTAAACCGCATCTACATCTCTGCCAGCGCTACCACCCTATCCAGTGGCAGGCAGTTCCGTACGAGAACGAGGCCAAGCCACAGCTTAGTGTTTCCGCATCCAAGAACGGCAGGCAGGGCCAAAGAAAGAGGGGCGAAGAATCAATCCCCAAAGGCAGGGGGGCGTGAAACCACTTGGTTCCCTGGCTGTGAATGCCACATTTTCACTAGAAAAGGGGAACAGTCACTCTGTCCAATCTCAGGTCCTCCAAGACAGCTCATCACCCCCACGTGACCCTATGCTGCCATCAACGCGTTAGGTGGAATCACAAGGGTGGAAAGCAAACAAATTGCCACGGCACATTCCACGCATGACGGCAGCCAGGCACGTGGCCTCTGACAGCAACCTACCAAACCGGTCCTCTCTTGCAGGGCGCTGTAGAAGTGAAAGAGCGCCCCCTAGAGTACAGGCTCATTAGTGCTACTGATTCCAGCCCCTTCCGTAGCTTCCCCAAATGGGCCAACCAAGCCTGAACCGCTGAACACTACTTTCCCATGCGGGGGTGGGGGAAGAGTCATAAAGTACAGCAACAAACACCACTTTGCTCTTTTCAATTAAATATCCTGGGAGTCCTCCCTTTCTTCCAAAACAAAGAGAAGCCTTGTGGCACCTGACTGCAGTCACGGGCACATGACGCTGCCTCATATTGACTCAGAGCCTCGGTCCATCAGAGTGAGGATTGTCTGGCAGGAGGTCTCCAGAGTCTCAGGCTGAGGTCTTGTCCACCAGCTACGACCTGATCATTAGCCTGGAGATCAGTGTTCCCTCTAAGCTGAGTTAGTGTGAGCCAGCTCACGTTTTTTTAGCCTCCGGCTCACACATTTTTGTCTTTGCTCATTAATGCAGTGGCCAAACGCTCGCTCACAACTTTAATGCCAGTAGCTCACAAAGTAGCATTTTTGCTCACAAGACTCCACAGCATAGAGGGAGCATTGCTGGAGATGCAGGGGCTTGAACCAGGGACCTTCTGCGTGCCAAACAGATGCTCTACCATGGAGCCGTGGCCCTTGCCACGAAATCCACAACTAAAATCTGCGAGTCTTCCGGTCAGCCAGTCAGTCAGTGTTTATTCGGTGCATAGACAGCACAATTCAGTTACAACAGTTTAAAATACCCAGGGTTCATTCATAAAACATTTACAGACCAATCTGCACTCATATCAGTCCTATCTGTGACCTGAACTATATAAATATTTATAAAATACACCACAAACAAACAAAATGAAATGCATCCAATATACTTCCTATTTCGTCTGCTTCCGTTCTTTACTTGGTCCGTATGAATTCTATAGACTATTGCCAGTAACTTGGGGCGAGTTAGAGAGAGCTGAGGATTGGAATCAAGTAGAATTTTTTTGCTTATCTCCATATCTGGGTAGCCAAGGAACTTCCCTAATATGGGTTGAAGAAACTTTACTCAAATTTCTTTATAGTACACACAATGCAATAGTCTGTGCTCCATTGTCTCTGCTTTTCCTGAACCACAAGGACATCGCTTCTCGGCCTTTTGGCAAAGATCAAGCAAGCCTTCCAGATACCACAAGGTTCCTCTTTGTCTCAGTGACCACAGACTTAACATGGCCACCCCTCTGGAATTTGTTTCCCCTCTGGTATTCAGTTTCCACAGTTACATACCTCCAGATTCCCACATTTCAACCAACACTAGTGCAAATCATGTCCATTCCTCCACCTCTACCTACAACGACTTTTGTTCATTCCAGACCCATCAAAATCTCCACTCTGCCCTGAAAGCTCGCTGGGTGACCCTGGGCCAGTCACCTGCGCTCAGCCTGACCTCCCTCGCAGGGCTGTTGTGAGGACAAAAACGGAGAGGAGAACAAAGTACACTGCTTTGGGGCCCTGTTGGGGAGAAAGTTGGGATATAAATGAAGTCAATTAAAAATAATAAATGTTTTCTATGGCAATTTCAATGCACGGAAGAGGGCTCTGCTGCCGTTCGCACTGGCAACCCATAAAGCTGTGCACACCCGGCAAGGCACTAGACAAGTTGCAAGAAAATCATAATCTTCCTCCTGTTCTGAAGTGTGGAATGAGCACAGGCAAAAACAACCTCTTTGGCCTCTGGAACATGTTCTTTATCCTTCCATGCCCTGCTTGAATGCAGGTTCTTTGAGAACAGAAGGGATCGCTATACTAAGCCTTTAAACAGCCAAATGTCCCCCTACACTCTGGGAAACCCTGGCTCTTTTGCTCAGCGATAAGGACCCCAAGTTTACTCTAGAGGAGTCAGCCGTGTTAGTCTGCTGCTGCAAAAGAGTAAAAAGCCCAGCGGCACCTTTAAGACTAACAAACTTTATTGTAGGACAAGCGTTCGAGAAACAGACAGCTCTCTTCGTCAGATGCACGGAGGGTATGAAGAAACTTGTGCAACTGCTTTGCATTCGCATGGCACTTTCTGCATCCTCTCCCCCTCCCCTTCCCTTCCCACCTATATATCTCTGGGCCAGTTTCTTCATACCCTCCGTGCACCTGATGGTGTTTCTCGAAAGCTTAAGCTGCAATGAAGTTTGTTAGTCTTAAAGGTGCTTACTGGGCTTTTTACTAAGTTTACCCTAGCAACTGCAAAATCTGTCTCAGTCCTTTTATCCCTTGCATCAGAAAAGAAGAAGCAGCAGCAGCAAGGATCTTCTGCTTCTCAAGACATGTGAATCAATGAGCTTCTAAGGGGGGGGATGAAAGGAAAGGAAGGGCAGAACATGTTCTGCATACGTTCAGGGTAAGAGCCAGTGTGAAAGAGCGGTTAGAGCAGGAGTGTCAAACATGCGGCCCGGGGCTCAGATCAGGCCCCTGGAGGGCTTCTATCAGGCCCGCAGTGGAACTGGCTGTCTTCTGCTTAACTTAAGAACATAAGAACATAAGAACATAAGAAGCCAATGTTGAATCAAGCCAATGGTCCATCCAGTCCAACACTCTGTCACACAGCGGCCAAAATATACCAGGGGCCATCAGGAGGTCCAGCAGTGGGGCCAGGACACTAGAAGCCCTCCCACTGCTGCCCCTTCCAGCACCAAGAATAGAGTGCCTCACCTGCCCCAGACTGAGAGTTCCCATCTATGCCCTGTGGCTAATAGCCACTGATGGACTTCTGCTCCAGATGTTTATCTAATTCCCTCTTGAAACTGTCCATGCTTGTAGCTGCCACCACCTCGCTTCTTCTTCCAGTTCTGCTGCTGCTGCGTCATCGTACGTTTGCAGCTTACAGATACACACCTGAACAGCAGACTCAAAGTTGCAACAGCACAGGCATTTTGATGCAATCATTCAGAGCAAGAGGGGTCAGTCATCAGACACTCTTATATAAACAAAATGTTGCAAGAGCGCTGATGTTTTAAGCATGATTTTATTTTAAGTAAAAAAAAACCCACCCTTTGTGTTTGTTGTCCTTTATAAATTCTATACCTCCGCTACCTGGCATTACATTTTATGACACACGTGGCCCGACCCAACAAGGTCTCATTTATGTCAGATCTGGCCCTCATGAGTTCGACACCCCTGAGTTAGAGCATCAAATTAGGACCTGTGAGAAATGGGTTTAAATCCCCTGTTCTGCCACGAAGTTCACTGGGTGACCTTGGATTAGTCAATCACCTACTTGCTTGGTCTGGCCTCCCTCATAAGGTTGTTGTAAGGACACAACGCAGGACCCTGAGCTTCTCGGAGGAAGGGTGGGAGAAAAATGCACCCTATAAGCTCTGCTGGTGAACGCCCACTCTGTGAGAACTTGGATCCAATTCTGGCTCTCATGCGCTTGGAAGACAAGTGAGTTCTGAAACATGTCTTTGTCCCATTCAGACATTGTCGGGGATATGCTTAATGGGAAAAGTAACGCGTGAAGAGGCCCTCAGCCAGCATTTACAAAAGAAAGCTTGCCATTTTCCATTTGGAGTCTGCCGTGGCATTTGACCCCCATCTTGCCAACTTCCTCGGGACATTGGGGCCGCCACACGACACAAGAGAGACAGGTTGGTGGCTGGGATGGACTTATACAACAGGGCAATTCCCAGGGGATGACACAGCTCCGTGGCTGCCCTGGTCAGGCGCTGACTGAGCATCACATTAAGAGCCATGAGAAGAATTTTCCCCTCTGACACACGAGCTAATGACTTGGAGGGATTGTCATTCTTCTTACTGTCCCAAGCATGCGGCTTGGCTCACTGGCTCGAGTCACGCAGCGCTACCGTGTTCTCCCAGCACCTATCTTCAATGCAGCTCCCGGCAGCACAGCGAAGCCTGAATCACAGTGTTTATCATCCTTTCTAAACGTTTTTACACAGCGGCTTCTCTGCCTATCGATCAATCAGATATATCTTTATCTTGCCCTTCATAAGAACATAAGAGAAGCCAATGTTGAATCAGGCCAATGGCCCATCTAGTCCAACACTCTGTCACACAGCGGCCAAAAATACCAGGGGCCATCAGGAGGTCCAGCAGTGGGGCCAGGACACTAGAAGCCCTCCCACTGCTGCCCCCCCAGCACCAAGAATAGAGTGCATCACCTGCCCCAGACTGAGAATTCCCATCTATACCTTGTGGCCAATAGCCACCAGATGGACCTCTGCTCCATATGTTTATCTAATTCCCTCTTGAAACTGTCCATGCTTGTAGCTGCCACCACCTCCTGTGGCAGTGAATTCCATGTGTTAATCACTCTTTGGGTGAAGAAGGACTTCCTTTTATCTGTTCTAACCTGACTGCCTCCAAGGCACTCACAACTGCAGATGTGGATCTCTCTTCCATAGTTCACCCTTCAAGCAACTCTGTGGGGTGGACTAGCCTGAGAAAGGGGGACTTGCTTCCAAGGTCTTCCACAGTCAGCTTTATGGCCAAGTGGAAATTTGAACCCAGGTCCCAGCCTGACAGTCTGATCACAACACCCCTCAACGTACATCATGATTTAAAATGAGTAAGAGAAGAAAGCCCCGAACTGGATGCCCCTGGCTAGCCCGATCTCATCAGATCTCAGACGCTAAGCAGGGTCGACCTTGATTAGTACTTGAATGGGAGATGGCGAAGGAAGCCCAGGGTTGCTATGCAGAGGCAGGCAATGTCAAAACAACTCTCTGCGTCTCTTGCCTCGACCTGGATGGTCCAGGCTAGCCTGATCTCATTAGATCCTGAAAGCGAAGCAGGGTCGGCCTGAATTAGGATCTGGATGGGAGACCACAAAGGAAGTCCGGGGCTGCAACGCAGAGGTAGACAATGGCAAACCACCTCTGAAGTCTCTTGCCTTTAAAATGCTATGGGGTCACCATAAGTTGGCCTACAACTTGACCACCAAGAGAATGAAAGAGGAAAAAAAGAAATCTATAGAAAGGCAGGTCTCTGCCCCGGGGGGCTTCCAATCCAAACTGCAGCAGAGCACAGAGCACAGAGAAGAGTATGGAAGGGGTGGGAAAATCAAGGCCACGAGAATCGATAATACGTTGCTTTTACATCCAAAGAGAAGGCGACGCGCGTGAGGAAATGCAACGAACATACGTTCAAGAATTCCTTTGTTGCTAACTGGGCTGTCTTTTGGCTGGGGTTGCAACATTCGGTGGCAAAACAAACAGCAAAATCAGGCTGGGTTGATTTCAATCAAAGCAATTAAAGCCATGAAGGATAAGGACCAATTTCAATCAGGTTTCCCCTAATGATATTTCAGTTATCTCTGAAACAACAATACAGGCTAAACTGTTTTTCTTGACCCCTGAAAAACGTTAATTAAAAATGTTTTGGAAGTTCTAATTCTTTTCAGTCTCCTTGATTTCAGTCATAATTTCAGCCCTTTCGGTCTATTTATATCTCACCCCTTCTTCTTGGAAAGCGCTCAGAGCAGTATATGCAATTTGCCCACATTTTATCCCCAGAATAACCCTGTGAGGTAGATTAAACGGCGAGCGTATCACTGGCACCGAGGTCAGTCTTCCTGACGGAGCACACTCGAACCCAGACCCGTGACACTGCACAGGCTCCTTTGCCTTTAACGTAGAGCTCTCTTCCCGCCTTGCTGCACTCCGAGAAAGAACAATGCCCCCCAAATCCAAACCTTTTGTCCACGGCAAACTTCATGCCTTCGCTTCGCTTGGAGACAAGACAGACCTTTCCAGAAGCAATGCTTGAGAGCTATTGTACGGAGCAATTTGAAGCAATTGTCAACAATTATATTCCACAGGGAGGATTTTTAAAATGAAGTAAAAAAAGAGAAAGAAAGAGGGAGAAATGGCCGGGCTTGCAATTGCAGATCAGCATGGGATATTAAATGATTTCTCCTGGCACGATTTGCCAGCTGAAAGCTGCGATCAGCTGCTTTTAACCCCCTCGAGTAAACTTTACAAGCACCCCACTCCCAAGCATGGGATGAAAGCAGCTTGGAGGGAGGATTTCCAGCTAGGGTTGCCAGCTCCAGGCTGGGAAACTCCTGGAGATTGGGGTGTGTGTGGAGCATTCGGCAGCCATAAGGAGAAACGACGGTAGAGGTAGAGAAAGAGGTACTTTTCTCCCTTTCTCACAATACAAGAACTCGTGGGCACTCAATGAAATTGCTGAGCGGCTGGGTTAGAACAGAGAAAAGGAAGTCCTTCTTCACCCAAAGAGTGATTGACACAAAGAATTCACTGCCATAGGAGGTGGCGGTGGCTACAAGCATGGATGGCTTCAAGAGGGAATTAGATAAGCATATGGAGCAGAGGTCCATCAGTGTCTAAGAGCCACAAGATGTAGATAGGGACTCTGGAGCAAGTGATGCTCTGTATTCTTGGTGCTTGGGGGGGGGGCAACAGCGGGAGGGCTTCTAGTGTCCTGACTCCTCCACTGGACCTCCTGATGGCACCTGGTGTTTTTAGCCACTGTGTGACAGAGTGTTGGACTGGATGGGCCGTTGGCCTGATCCAACATTGGCTTCTCTTATGTTCTTATGAAATGGACCATCATATGGAGCAGAGGTCCATCGGAGGCTATTAGCCACAAGGTATAGATAGGAACTTTCAGTCTGGGGCAAGGGATGCTCTGTATTCTTGGTGCTTGGGGGGGGAGGCAACAGTGGGAGGGCTTCTGGAGTTCTGGCCCCACTGCTGGACCTCCTGATGGCACCTGGTATTTTTGGCTACTGTGTGACGGAGTGTTGGACTGGATGGGCCAGTTGGCCTGGTCCAACATTGGCTTCTCTTACGTTCTTAATTAATAAATGAAATTTTAGTAGTATATCAGAACAGTGTGCCTTGTTTTTGTTGTTACATGGTGATTTCCCATGTTTTACCCCACCTGTAGATTGGCAACCCTATTTCCAGCGAGAGAAAAAGGGAAAGGGAAAGCGGGACCCCCCCCACCAACCCCCACATAGATTTCCCCTTGAAATCTTCACTCCTGAGGCTACAATTGGGAGGGGGCGTGTAATGCTCCCTCTAAACTGTGGAGTCTTGTGATCAAAAATTCTCCTTTGTGAGTGACTGACATTAAAGTCGTGAGCCAGCGATTGGGCTGCCGCATAAATTGGTTTGCTCTGGAGCCCGCCTTCCTGAGCTAAGACAAAAATGTGTGAGTCAGAGGCTAAAGAACTGTGAGCTAGCTCACACTAACTCAGCTTAGAGGGAACACCGGGGGGGGGCACCTGCCTGCTGCTGCAATCGTCCTTGTTCACTTAGAGATCAAAAAAAAAGATCCAGAAATGTGAGAGCAATGCAAACGGCAGGGCTCAAGAAGGATCTGAGCACAGAAGCAGGAGCCGCACTGTGGAAAGAAGTCACATGACAACACAGTCACGTGACACCCAGAGAAGGATTAATCATCATGCCAGTCCGGTGCAGCAAAAGAAAGTAAATGGCCAGCATCGATATTGATTAAATTATGTATTTGTTAAAGATCAGGAGCCAGGGTTACAACTTCTCTGGCAGGGAGGGGTGGGAGGAAACCACTCCACTGCAACCTAGGGTGGCCAACCTCCAGGCGGTGGCTGGAGATCTGCTATTTACAACTGACTTCCAGATGACAGAGATCAGCTCCCCTGGAGAAAAACAGCTGCTTTGGAGGGTGGATTCTGTGACATTATTCCCTCCTGAGCTCCCTCCCATCCCCAAACCTCACCCTCTCCAGGCTCCACCATCCAAAATCTCCTGGTATTTCCCAAACTGGAGTTGACAATTCGACTGCAAGCGCATGCAGAGGAATGTGGGGGGGTGGGGTTGCTGGCCAGGCCAGGAGAAAGGTGGCAAGGGGTGCCCTGAACCTAACTGTGCCAAAAAGCAATCCTTTCCTCTCCTGCTACTCGTCTTGACATGTGTACACAGAGAGACAGCGAACGGTTGTCCGCCTCCAGCCGCAGTCCGGAGATCTCCCGGAATTACACATGATCCCTGGACAACAGAGACCAGTGTCCCTGGAGAAAATGATTGCTCTGGAGGGTGGACCCAATGACATTATGCCCTGCGGAGGTCCCTCCTCTCCCCAAACCCTCTCTCCCTTAGCTCTACCCCCTCCCAGGCCTGTAGCCAGGATTTTTTAAATTCAGGGGGCCTTTAAATAAGTCAGGGGGCACCCCGAACAGATACCCCCCACACATACACCCCAAGGGAGCACCACAAATAAAGTAAAAAATTGGAAGTCGGTGGGCCTGGGCTGGATGGGAAGTTGGGGGGGCCTTGGAAGTAAGTCGGGGGCCGGGCCCCGAGATGCCCCATGATAGCTACAGGCCTGACCCCCTCAAATCTCCGGGAGTTTTCCAATCTAGAGTGGACAACCTTATTTTCTATGTGTGCACACTAACAGGTATTTCCAAAGAATAGAGAGAGAGAGAGAGAGAGAGAGAGAGAGAGAGAGAGAGAGAGAGAGAGAGAGAGAGAGAGAGAGAGAGAGAGAGAGAATACGGCTATCTAAGCTCTGCCCACATTCTTCTAAGTCACTTAATTTTTACCAAGCACTATTTTAAAGAGAAAACTTGATAATATTTACATTTCTTAACATTTAAAAATCTAGGTTTTTAAATATATATATATGTGTGTGTGTGTGTGTGTGTGTGTATATAAATATATATATATATGTACAGATTTTTGTTTACTTTGAACAGGGCCAGGGGTAAGGTAGGGGCACTCAGGGGAGAGGTAAAGGAAAGAGCAGACTAAAATATCGTGAGCAGCTTCATATGAACATCACAGCCCTGCTGGATCAGGCCATAAGAACAGAAGAAGAGCCCTCCTGGATAAGACCAGTGGTCCATCTAGTTGAGCATCCTGTCCCACACAGTGGCCAACCAGATCCTCTGGAGGGCCAACAACAGGGCAGAGAGGCTGAGGCTTTCCCTGAGAAGAACTTCAGAAGAGCCCTGCTGAATCAGACCAATGGTCCCTCTAGTCCACCATCCTGTCTTTCACAGTGGCCAACCAGATCCTCTGGAGGGCCAACAACAGGGCATGGAGGCTGAGGCCTTCCCCTGATCAGAGCATCAGAAGAGCCCTGCTGGTTCAGACCAGTGGTCCACCTAATCCAGCATCCCATCTCACACAGTGGCCAGCCAGTTCCTCTGTAGGGCCAACAACAGGGCAGAGAGGCCGAGGGCTTCCCCTGAAAAGAACATCAGAAGAACCCTGCTGGATCAGACCAGTGAAGGTCCATCTAGTCCAGCATCCTATCTCACACAGTGGTCAGTCGATTCCTCTGGAGGGCCAAAGACAGGGCACAGAGACCGAGGCCTTCCCCTGATGCTGCCTCCTGGCTCTGGGATTCAGAAGCTGACTGCCTCCAAACATGGGGGTTCCCTTTAGTCGCTAGTTGCCACTGACGGAGGAGCTGCGGTGGCTCAAGTGGTTAAGACGCTGAACTTCAGGCCGGAAGGTCGGTAGTTCAGCAGTTCGAGACCTGAGGGCCACATGATGGAGTGAGCTCCCGTCTCTGATCCCAGCTCCTGCCAACCTAGCAGTTTGAAAGCGAGAAACTGCAAGTAGATAAATAGGTACCGCTTTCGTGGGAAGGTAACAGCATTCTGTGTGCCTCGGTGTTTAGTCATGCCAGCCACATGACCACAGAAACGTCTTCGGACAGCGCTGGCTCTTCGGCTTGGAAATGGAGACGAGCACCACAACCTTAGAGTCGGATCCAACTGGCTTTCGAGCAAGGGAAACCTTTACCTAGCCGCTGATGGACTTATCCTCCACAAATCTCTCAAATCCCCTTTTAAAGGCAATAAGAACATAAGAAAAGCTGGGGGGTTGGTATTGTAAAAACTTTTGGGAGGGGGGAATTTTGGGGGGGGGGGAGAAGGAGGACACCCCGCCTTGCAACAGGGGCAAATGCACAAAGCCTTTCGGCAGCCCAGCCGTTCAACTCAGCTGCCCTGCTGACGCCGCGCGTGAGCGGCTTTCCCATCAATAATTCAGATCCACCAGCTGACTCCAGGTGGATGCAAATGGGGCAGGAAAGAGAAGCAGCCCAAGAGTCAGCCCTGCTTTGTGTAGGGGCGGCTCTGAGGTTAGAGGAACGTGCCGCCCGCCCCTCCAGCAGCACACACTGTCTTGCCAGCCCTGGATAGAAAAGCGGGGAGGGAGCGGGCACTTCAGGGGCACAAGCTGCTGACTCCGGGGTCCAGGCCCTCCGTTGAAGGCAGGCTGGTGCCTCCCAGCACAGAGAAGGGATGCATTTTTAGCACGCAAAGCAGAAAGCTAAGCAACGGTGTGCTGTAGGCAGGTCCCTCGGCTAGTGGGATATCGGTGAATTTCTAGAGCACAATGGAGCTGCTCCTTGTTTCCTTAGAAATCGTTTCCATGCGGCTTTGTGTTGCTGAAAACCGCTTGCGCAATCTTGGCTGGGATGTGGCTAACCCAGCCTCATTGGATCTCGGGAGCTAAGCAGACTCGGCCCTGGTGACTGGAGAAGAAGAAGGAGAGATTGGATCTATACCCCGCCCTTCACTACCCAAAGGTGTCTCAGAGCGGCTGACAAACGCCTTTCCCTTCCCCTCCCCACAACAGACACCCTGTGAGGTAGAAGAAGAAGAGATTGGATTTATACCCCGCCCTTCACTACCCAAAGGTGTCTCAGAGCGGCTTGCAAACTCCTTTCCCTTCCCCTCCCCACAACAGACACCCTGTGAGGTCCATGGGGCTGAGAGTGCTCTGACAGAAACTGCTCTTTTTCAAGAACAGCCGTGCCAGAGCTTGTGACTGACCCAAGGTCACATCAGCAGGTGCGAGTGGAGGAGTGGGGAATCAAACCCGGTTCTCCCTGATTAGAGTCCACGCACTTAACCACGACACCAAACTGGATGGGATGGGAGACCTTGGATGGGAAACCACCACGGAAGTCCACGGTTGCTATGCAGAGGCAGGCAATGGCAAGCCACCTCTGAACGTCTGATCTGACCTGGATCGTGGTCTGATCTTACTGGGTCTCAGAAGCTAAGCAGGGTTGGCCCTCGTTAGTAGAAGAAGAAGAAGAGAAGAGATTGGATTTATACCCCACCCTTTACTACCCAAGGGAGTCTCAGGGCAGCTTACAAACTCCTTTTCCCTTCCCCTCCCCACAACAGATACCCTGTGAGGTAGGCGGGGCTGAGAGAGCTCTGACAGACACTGCCCCTTTTCAGGAACAGCTGTGCCAGAACTATGGCTTGCCCAAGGTCATCCAGCAGCTGCAAGTGGAGGAGTGGGGGGATCAAACCCGGTTCTCCCAGATTAGAGTCCGCACACTTAACCACGGCACTAACCTGGAGGGGAGACCACCAAGGAAGTCCAGTGTTGCTACGCAGAGGCAGGCAATGGCCAAGCACCTCTGTCCATTTCTGCTCTGACCTGGATGGCCCAGGCTGACCTGATCTCATCAGATCTCAAAAGCTCAGCAGGGACAACCCTGGCTAGTATTTGGATGGGAGACCATCGAGGAAGACCACGGTTGTGATGCAGAGTTAGGCAACGGCAAACCGCCTCTGTTCATCTCGTGCCTTGGAAACCCTACAGGGTCAGTAAGTTCCAGATGGTCACAGTGACATAAACACCTTCCAGCGATCCAAGACAACACAACACGGTGAAAATAAGCTCCAATTTTTATCTATGGTTTTACAAATCGTACACACTCTTGTTGAATCAATTGTTTAATGAGATACACGATTGCTTTTGTTAATAGTTGTTGATTGTTAATGGTTGTTGACGGTGGTCTCCGGAACGTTCTGCCGTTTCGATAATCTCTCTTTCTCCAAACGCTACTTATGGATGTTACTTTGTTCTTCAATGTTTATCTTCGTTTGGAGAAAGAGAATTATCGAAACGCAGAACATTCGGAGACCACCGTCAACAACCATTAGCAATCAACAACTATTAACAAAAGCAATAGAGTATTTTGTTAAAAAATTGATTCAACAAGAGTGTATACAGTCTTTGTGATTTGTAAAACCATAGATAAAAATTGGCTTACCTTATTTTCACAGTGTTGTGTTGTCTTGAACCCTACAGGGTCGCCACAAGTCTGCTGTGACTTAATGGCGCTTTCCACCACTGTCGCAATTTGTTTTTATTGTTTTCACTGTCTGCTTGGCTTGGCTTGGCTTTATTGTTGTGAGCCCCCTCTAGCGCGTCTGGAGAGGCGGCAGGCACATTCTCGAGTAAAATAAAATAATATCGCGTTGGCTGGGATGACGGCTCAGCGTGAACTGTGTTCCAATCCCTGCTCTGCCACTGACTCCTTGCAAGGCCTTGGTCAAATTGCTCTCGCCTCTCCCCCAACCCAGGGACTCATGCCACTGCAAAGATTTCCCGCGCAGACAGCACTACCATGAATGGGATAAGCATGCAAGTCATGTGTGAATGGTCACAGTGAAGACAGCGCACACGAGGGTTTCGTTGCAAGTAAGGGAAAGAGAAAGGTTTTCCCTTGCTCGAAAGCTAGTCGGATCTGACTCTAGGGGGTGGCGTTCATCTCCGTTTCCAAGCCGAAGAGCCAGCGCTGTCCAAAGGCATTTCCATGGTCATGTGGCCGGCATAACAGAATGCCGAGGTGCACGGAACGCTGTTACCTTCCCACTGAAGCAGTACCTATTCATCTACTTGCAATTTCTTGCTTTCGAACTGCTAGGTTGGCAGGAGCTGGGGCCAGAGACGGGAGCTCACTCCGTCACACGGCACTCAGGTCTCGAATTGCCAAACTACGGTCCTTCCGGTCTGCAGCTCAACATCTTAACCTGTGGGCCAAAATGCACCAAGTGGTTGCAGCTACATTCGCATGGTTTTTCAGATACTGATCACCACAACAGTCATGAAGTGCGGTTCGTGCACTTTTCAACAAAGCGTTATTTGTGGGGGGGAAAATATACGACTCGTGAAACAATTCTCATTTTAAAAAATGGGAATAAGGAGAACCTGCTTTATAAGGTCTGTCAGGAAGATTATTTTGCAAGCTTTTTTAAAAAAAGTGAATCACAGCAGAGTGATATGGTGGTTAGGATAGTGTGGAAGGGAGAAAAGATTTCTAGCCTGGAACTGGGTCTGCAATTCCTGACAATCCATGGCATCCGGTCAGTGTGATAGACTGGTGGATCTCAACCAATCACCAGACTAGACCTGACTCTGTTCGAATTTGGGATGGGCCTTGTAACTTCCTAGATCTCAAGAGTATTCCTGAGCATGTGCAGAGTATCTTTCCCTCTCCATTTACCAGCGGCAACCCTCCCCAGCGATTGAGCTGTCGTTTCCCCAAATGACGACACGACATTCCAGCAGATTTCAATTCTCGTGACGCGGAGGCGGGCCATGGCGAACCACCTCTGAACGTCTCTTGACTAGAAACCCTTTTGGGGTCGCTGTAAGTAAGCCGTGACTTGACGCCAACGACGACAACGACATTCTCGTTTATGGACCTTTCTAGCAAAATAGGGTGCCAAAAGGAATACTTGTAAAACCTTTCCAGGCATTCCAAAAAAGTACTTTAAACAGCAAAGCCCACTGCTTACAGTGGCGACAAAACCTCAGGGCTAGATCCAGGAGGAAACTCTGTTCAGACTCCACCTACCTTGGTTCAGTTTTGACCGTCAAAGAGGAAGAAGCCTGGCCCGCCACTAGAAAACGGCACAGTTTGGAAAGAAAGTTCTCTCTCGCGGCCACATCCGACCGGCCTGGGGGTGGGACGGCTCCGCTGCACCGCTTAAGCCCAGAACTGCCAAGTGGTGCTGGGGAAAGCATGCGGCCCCCGGGATCTGGTGCGCGTACGGCTCTGGAGTGCCTGGACACCGGCCGGCCATCTCCCATCCCCTCCCACACTGCCTTCGCTTGACTTTCAAGTCAGAGGCTCACATGGCTGAGAGTTTCGGGTTGCTAGGGAAACAGCCTCGTTTCAGAGCCCTTTCAGGATGCCCGGCGTAAACTCTGGGACTGGCTGGCCTCCCTGGCCGGTTGCCAGCCGGGCTTCGGTGTGCGCCGGGGAAACAAGAGGCGCGGCAGAGAAAGGGCCCTGGTTTAAGTCAACTGTTTTCTGCCTGTCTCTGCAGTCGGGCAGAAGCTTACAAGGATTCCCTGGTGAGGGAAATGTTTCCCTGAAAAACAAAAGAAGGTGCCTGGACGACGGGGGCAGCAGGGGTTTGTAACCCTTTCAAGCCTTGGCTGATGCAGGGCAACAGTGAGGTTTAACAAGACATCAGAAGAGCCCTGCTGGATCAGACCAATTGTCCATCTAGCCTAGCATCCTGTCTCACGCAGTGGCCAACCAGTTCCTATAGATGGCCAACAACAGGGCATAGAGGTTGGGGCCTTCCCCTGATAAGAATATCGGAAGAGCCCTGCTGGATCAGACCAGTGAAGGTCCATCTAGTCCAGCATCCTGTCTCACACAGAGGCCAACCAGTTCCTCTGGAGGGCCAACAACAGGGCACACAGGCCGAAGGCCTTCCCCTGTTAAGAACATCAGAAGAGCCCTGCTGGATCAGACCAGTGAAGGTCCATCTAGTCCAGCATCCTGTCTCACACAGAGGCCAACCAGTTCCTCTGGAGGGCCAACAACAGGGCACACAGGCCGAAGGCCTTCCCCTGATAAGAACATCAGAAGAGCCCTGCTGGATCAGACCAGTGAAGGTCCATCTAGTCCAGCATCCTGTCTCACACATGGGCCAACCAGTTCCTCTGCAGGGCCAACAACAGGGCACACAGGCCGAAGGCCTTCCCCTGTTAAGGACATCAGAAGAGCCCTGCTGGATCAAGACTGGTGAAGGTCCATCTAGTCCAGCATCCTGTCTCACACAGAGGCCAGCCAGTTCCTCTGGAGGGCCAACAACAGGGCAGAGAGGCCAGAGGCCTTCCCCTGATAAGAACATCAGAAGAGCCCTGCTGGGTCAGACCACTGAGGGTCCATCTAGTCCAGCACCCTGTCTCACACAGTGGCCAGCCAGTTCCTCTGGATGGCCAACAACAGGGCAGAGAGGCCAAGGCCTTCCCCTGATGTTGCCTCCTGGCTCTGGGATTCAGAGGCTGACTGCCTCTGAATATGGAGGTTCCTTTTAGTCACTATGACTAGTAGCCACTGATAGACTTATCCTCCATGAATCAATCTAATCCCTTTTTAAATCTGTTTATTCCTCCAGCCACCACTACACCTTCTGGCAGCAAATTCCACATTGTAATCACTTTCTGTTGCCAGCTAATTTATTTTTTGCATTTTCATTATTCCTGCACACCATTTCTATTTGTTTACTTATTTCCTTTGCTATTCGTGTCCCCTCTCTCTCTTTGAAGGAATCCAAGGAGGATTATAGTTGTAAACGCACAAGCAACCATCATTTTTAAAAAAAAATCACAATCAAACCCAATTCAAAGCATTCAAAATGTACAACCTCACAGATCCCTACTACAAACTGGCGGCCATTTTTAAAATGGAAACATTGATGGTGTGGAATCTCATTATGGATTGGGGCCACCATGCAGGGGAAGACAAGGTCTAACGCTTCTCCTTCCTCATCCAGTTTCACTGATAGAGCCCCAGGTTGGTTTTAATCCTGGAAGGGTAAAACCTAAGTACCCTCTCTTCGTCTGCCTTCTCACCCCTCCAGGGTCAGTAACAACTTGCAGTGGGGCTCAAAACTGGGGTTAAAAATGCAATTATAATACGTGTGCAGAAGGGATATTTACTTGACAACTGATTTTGCAAGAGAACGTGGGGAACGGTTCTCTGTTACATACATAAGTGACATCAAATTGCAACTGACTTATGGGAACCTCAGCAAGGGGCTTCCAAAGCAAGGGAGATGAAGAGGCGGTTTGCCATGGCCTTCCTCTGCAGAGCCTTCCTTGGTGGTCTCCCTTCCAAGTACCGACCCTGCTTAGCTTCCCACTTACGGCAACCCCAGCCAGGGGCTTCCAAGGCAAGGGAGAAGCAGAGGTGGTCTGGCCATTCCCTTCCTCTGCAGAGCCTTCCTTGGTGGTCTCTCATCCAAGGTACTGACCCTGCTTAGCTTCCGAAATCTGATGAAACAGGCTAGCCTGGCCATCCAGATCAGAGCATCACCTACTGTGTCTGCGTATAAAGTGCGGTCAAGCCACAACGGACTCATGGTGATCCCAGCAAGGGCCTTTCAAAGCAAGCAATTAAGCAGAGGTGGTCTGGCCATTGCCTTCCTCTGCAGAGCCTTCCTTGGCGGTCTCCCATCCAAGCACCAAACCCGCTTAGACTCCGGGATCTGATGAGCTCGTGCTATACCATCCTGCCTTCCCCTCCCTCCCTCATCCAGAAGAAGGGGATTTCTGAAAACGCAGCTTCTCTCACTGCCAAAACACCTGCCCCAAATCCCTTTCTGTACCAGTAAAAAGGAGAGATCTGGCCCTCCTATGGAGCTGGTCTCGCAGCCCTATATCATGCCCAAAGAGAGTCTGTCTTTCCTCTCTCCAGCCAAATTGTGCCCTTAGAGGATAAACAGTATTTATCCCAGCAAAAGGTTTCCCTTGCTCGAAAGCCAGTCGAATCCGACTCTAGGGATGCGGTGCTCATCTCTGTTTCCAAGCTGAAGAGCCAGCACTGTCCGAAGATGTCTCTATGGTCATGTGGCCGGCATGACTAAATGCTAAGCCACACTGAATGCCGTTACCTTCCCACCAAAGTGGTACCTATTTATCTACTTGCAATTCTTGCTTTCGAACTGCTTAGGTTGGCAGGACCTGGGACCAGAGACGGGAGCTCACTCCGTCATGCGGCACTCGGGTCTTGAACTGCTGAACTACAGACCTTCCAGCCTGCAGTTCAGCGTCCTAACCACTTGAGCCACCACAGCAAAACTACAGACTGCCAAAAAGAGATACAAAATCCAGAGAAAGGCAGATCAGAAACAACGCCACCCAAATCTCTCCGAAGTCAGGGTTGCCAACTCTGGGTTCAGATATACCTGGGGATTTGAGGGTGGAACCTGGCAGGAGAGGCATTTGGGAGGCTTGGGGAGGCAAGGAACCTCTGTAGGGTATTCTACCACACAGGCCACCTTCCAAAGCAGCCAGACAAAGTGGAATAAATGTTTCTTCAAAAATATAAAAAGCTATCTACGTAATCCAGAGATCAGTTGCAATTCTGGGGGGATCTCCAGCCCTCACCTGGAGGTTGGCAACCCCAACTCAAGTGCATTCCATTGAAAAAGAATCAGGGTAGATTGCCACACCAAAAACAGTGTTTTGTAAAAAAACAAACGCGAGCGTTGCCGCAGCCAAAAGAGACGTTAAATTCGTGACGATTCCAGAAACGTGCAGGCAAAAACCGTCACTGCTGAAAAGCCACCATCGAAAAGAACCACAACAGCACCACAGTATCTCCAGGCCCACAAAACCACACAACCCAACTCAGATCCAGGCCACAATGAGAGCACAGGGCGCAGAGTCTCAGAGGACTGGCGCAGAGCCGCAAATCACCCTGACCTTTGCAAGGGACGGCACCGACTGTTCCATGGTTCCCTGGGCCCAGCACAGAGACCATTCCTGGACTTTCAGTGTCTTCTGCTGTCTCCTTGGGCCTTAGCACCGCAACTCCCAAGAACCACAGGGCGGTCTCCTGGCCACCCTCTACATCAACCCGAAAAGAAGAGAGGGGGCTACAACTGCAGACAGAGCTGAGGCAGCAGCTTTCGGAAGCAGGATTGCGCCAGGATGGATCCTCGCGCCCAGAACGTTTCCGAGGCCCAGACAGGTCCACCGAAAGTCCAGCCTTATTGCTCTGCATTTCACTAATTGCTACTTACACACAATCACCTCTTCAGCGTCTCGCCTAGAAACACAGCCCGCTGGGCGACTTGGTCTATTTTTATTTCGTTCGAGAGATCTAAAGAGCCTGCATCCAAAAAAATTCTTCCCCCCCCCCCCCCGGGGCTGTCCTCTCACAGCCAAACAGGTTGGCCCTGGTGAAAAGGAAGGCTGGAAATACCTTTTTGGTCCCTGGGGGTCATGTCTGACTTCCCAGCTCTGGGAGGCTGCTCCTTCTGGGGCGGAACACGAGCTCTAACCGATGGTTAGGAGGAGAAGGCAAATGAGACTTGCAAGGAAAATTGGCACGGCAGGATATAATTAAGCCCGGTGGAATTTGGCTGGGGCAACCAAGCCGCCACCTCACTGGCGTAATGCTAACGCGTCATTGGGCAAGCCGTTCCGACAAGGTAGCTCATTGCAATGTAACCTGGGGATCCCAAAGCCCTTTCATAGGGCGTGAGTGAGAACAGGCAGCAGGGCGTGTCTGTCTCCCTCTGCATCTCTTCTGGGAGAAAGAGGAGAGGAGAAGGAGGAGGAGAAGAAGGAGAAGGAGAAGGAGGAGAAGAAGGAGGAGGAGGAGGAGGAGGAGGAGGAGGAGGAAAAGAAGAAAGAGATTGGATTTATACCCCACCCTTCACTCAGAGTCTCAGAGCAGCTTACAAACTCCTTTCCCTTCCCCTCCCCACAACAAACACCCTGTGAGGTAGGTGGGGCTGAGAGAGCTCTTTCGAGGACTGCCCTTTCAAGGGCAGCTCTTGTCAGAACTATGGCTTGCCCAAGGTCATCCAGCAGCTGCAAGCAGAGGAGTGGGGAATCAACCCTGGTTCTCCCAGATTAGAGTCCGCACACTTAACCACTACACCAGAGAGCAACTTGTGGCTAAATCAAGGGAAGGAACACCCCCCCCCCATCATGGGCACGCTAAGCAATGTCTGCAATACTCTCCCCCCAGGCCCCCCAAGGGCCAGAAGTCACATGAACATGAAGTCTATCAAAATTAGTATTGTCTACTGAGACTGGCAGTGGCTCTCAGGCAGAAATCCCTGCACATTGCTTATCACCTGGTCCTTTTCATTGGAGATGCCGGGGTTTGAACCTGGGGACCTTCTGCATGCCAAGCGGACGCTCTGCCACTGAGCCACAGCCCACCCCATCCCCTGAACACACAAAGCCGACTTATACCGAATCAGACCTTTGCAATATCAAGGTCAATATTGTCTACTCAGACTGGCAGTGGCTCTCCAAGGTCTCAGGCATAGATTTTCCCCATCCCCTGCTATATAGTCCTTTTAAAAACTGGAGATGATGGGGGATTGAACCTGGGACCTTCTGTGTGCCAAGCAAAGGCTCTTTCGCTGAGCCCCTCCCCAAGTCCATGCTGGTTCATTGAGCCTTGTTTGTTCCACCTAGAAGGGAAAGCCCGGGAGGCCTTAACGGATCCCCCAGGGAAACCCAAGCCGGACTCCCCCTCCCCCTCCAGATGCTTACCGTCTGTGACTGCCACTTCTACGAGAGTTTTGTTCCTCGTGGTGTCAGGAGCAACTTCGCATCATACCATTCTGACTGCTCGGGCTGCAGGGGAGAGAGAGAGAGAGAGCAAAGAGTGCGAGGAGAGCCTAGCACGTGGCCCGCGGGGACTCAGGTGCAGGCAGGTGAGCGTTGTCCCGAGTGCGGAAAAAGCCTCTGGGTGGCCTTCCCTCGTGCGACTTCCTGCCCTCGGCGCGGCTCCGCTCCAAAGCGTCACAAGGATAATGATGCCTGCCGCATTTTTGGAATGCCGCCTCATCTAATAGCTTCAAAGGGCCGGGGAGGCGCTGAGATTCGCGCTGACTGGGCCAGGTACGCCAGCCTCCTCGTTCCCAGGGCTCCGGCTGGGAGACTGAGGCACGCCAGAGGGGAGGCACCTGGTCTGGAAGTCGGCAGGTGATTGGTAGGAGGCAGCCGCCCCGGTTACCAACTTTATTGTTTTAAACTTTTGACTTTCTTTGTGAGAAGCTGCCCCTTAACGGAAGCAAATCCTTGGTCCGTCACGCTTACTATTGTCTACTCAGACTGGCAGCCACGCTCCAGGGTCTCAGGCGACAGGCAATGCTCCCTCTAAGCCGTGGAATCTTGTGAACAAGAATTCTACTTCTGAGCTACTGGCATTAAAGTTGTGAGTGAGCGATTTGGCTGCTGCATCAATTAGCTTGCTCTGGAGCCCTCCTTCCTGAAGGAAGACAAAAATGTGTGAGCTGGAGGCTAGAAAACTGTGAGCTAGCTTGCACTAACTCAGCTTAGAGGGAACAGGTCTTTCCCTTCACCTGCTGCCTGGTCCTTTTTAACTGGAGATGCTGGGGATTGAACCTGGGACTTTCTGCAAGCCAAGCAGAGGATCTACTAGTGAGCCACAGCCCCTCTCCCATCCAGTCTTGATTACTCATTTTGTGCGCTTAGTTGTTTCTAGAGAACTCCTATAGAAAATAATTTTTGAGAGGGAGTTTAGGGTAAAAGGTAAAGGTTTCCCTTGCTCGAAAGCTATTTGAAGCCGACTCTAGGGGGCAGTGCTCATCTCCATTTCCGAGCTGAAGAGCCAGTGCTGACCGAAGACTTCTGCGCGGTCTTGTGGCTGGCATGCCTAGACACCGAGGTGCAAGCTGTTACCTTCCCACCTTCCTGTTTATCTACTTGCAATTTCTTGCTTTCAGACTGCTAGGCAGGGCTTTTTTGGTAGAAAGAGCCCAGCAGGAACTCATTAGCATATTAGGCCACACCCCTGACAGCACAGCTCATTAGCATATTAGGCCACACCCCCATGTTGCCAGAAGTGTGGTCATCCAGCCACATCCACCTTTTGCTTCCTATTCTGTTTACCTTGTTTGTTGTCAAAACGGTCCAGGGCTTTTTTTGTAGCAGGAATTTCTTTGCATGTTAGGCCACACACCCCTAATGTAGCCAATCCTAATGAGTTTCTGCTGTTGGGGGTGGCCTATATGTTAATGAGTTCCTGCTGGGCGTGGCCAACTTGGGAGCCAGCCGGAACGCCATTCCTGTGCGTTCCTGCCCAAAAATAGCCCTGCTGCTAGGTTAGCAAGAGCTGGGGCCAGAGATGGGAGCTCACTCTGTCATGCGGCACTCGGGTCTTGAACTGCTGAACTACAGGCCTTCCGGTCCAGCGTCTTAACCACTGAGCCACCACAGTGCTGAGCCACTGAAATTGACATTCGGCCGGCCTAAAGACTCTGGAATTGGCTTGCACAGCCGAAACTGACATGCAGGAGCCTTTCTGCTGCCGGAGCTGTGCTCAGGTGCGCTTCCCTCAAAAAAGACTCCTGCCGAGGTGGATTACACAGAATGATTCAGTACATGGGACAACATGGGACATCCAATAACCAATGCATGAGGATTTTATAAGTCTGGAACCACCAGAAAGAAACCGAAGCACAAGGTACAGAGATTACAAAGTAGGATCCTACCTACAATAAGCCATACCTAGCAGTACAGACCACAGTTCCCAATCCTTTATCCGGGCAAGTTCGTGAACCATTTTGTACAGTGCAACTCTATTAATCTGCGCTGAAAAGCCCTCTTGTAGGTGCTGTTTTTTCTCCAGGGGGAATCATTACTGTAGTCTGGAAACTAGCCGTAACTCTGGGAGAAATCTGGTAACAATAACGAAAACAACCATGATGTTATATTATGAAAATACCTTTAGATGACTGTTCTGCAGTGAATCGAATTTCTTCATCACCTTATAGAAATATATATACAGTTTGTTAGGATACCATGAGCACTGAAAGAATTTGTTTCATTGAAGTGGGAAGAACGTTGTATATTAATTCACGGATTAGAATGGTGTAAGTATTTATAGCATTGTGGTAGGCATTATGGGGTTTTCATGCAGGAATTAGTGATAATGTAAGATGACCATTTTAATGCTATTGTTTTCCCCCACTTTTCAGTGACGTGTACACTAATGTCATTCACGCGACACACTCTGAAAAAGCTGCTATGTGAAACGGTATTATATGCAATTCCCGTTGAGTGTATGCGTATGTATTTCTATGAAGAAATTCGATTCACTACAGAACAGTCGTCTAAATATATTTTCATAATATAACATCACGGTTGTTTCCGTCATTGTCTGCATCCTTCCCGTGATCTCTCTGTTGTTTCTATATTCTCCAGGTGGCGGCGGGAGATCTCCAAGAATTTCAACTGATCTCCAGACATTACATAAGAACATAAGAACATAAGAGAAGCCAATGTTGAATCAGGCCAATGGCCCATCTAGTCCAACACTCTGTCACACAGCGGCCAAAATATACCAGGTGCCATCAGGAGGTCCAGCAGTGGGGCCAGGACACTAGCAGCCCTCCCACTGCTGCCCCCTCCAGCACCAAGAGTAGAGTTCCCATCTATACCCTGTGGCTAATAGCCACTGATGGATTTCTGCTCCGTATGTTTATCTAATTTCCTCTTGAAACTGTCCATGCTTGCAGCTGCCACCACCTCCTGTGGCAGTGAATTCCATGTGTTAATCACTCTTTGGGTGAAGAAGTATTTCCTTTTATCTGTTCTAACCCGACTGCTCAACAATTTCATGGAGTGCCCACGAGTTCTTGTATTGTGAGAAAGGGAGAAAAGTACTTCTTTCTCAACCTGCTCAATCCCATTCATAATCTTATAAACCTCGATCATGTCACCCCTCAGCCGTCGTTTCTCCAAGCTAAAGAGCCCCAAGCATTTTAGCCTTTCTTCATAGGGAAGATGTTCCATTCATAGATATCATCATCATCATCATTATTATTATTATTGTCACAACATTTATTGCACTCCTCCTGGAGCAAATGGCTTGCTTTGGAAGGTGGACTGTCTGGTATTATACCCTACCGAGGCCACTCCCCTCCCTAAACCCCACCTTCAAATCTCCAGGTATTTCCCAACTTGGAGTTGGCAACTCTAACTCCAACTTCCCACCCACCCTCCCTCCCTAGCCAATGCACTGGCTCAGCCCTTTCTGCTTCGCTCTCTCCTGATGATTTTTCCAGATAATGGACGCTTTGTTCCTAGCCTCAAACGCAACCCCCTTCCCCGTCCACGCATACCTGTTCTTCAACACGCTTTCTCCAGTAACATCCCAAGAAGACAGACCAGCTCCTCCGAGAGAGCCCCGTGCCTATTTTCAAACATGACCTGCAGCAATCCTACCTCTCCTTGGTGATGTACACAAAAACAAGAAACACGTCCAGTCGTGACCGCTCCCCACCCCACCCCCTGACAGCTAAGGTCATCGGAATGCAAGAAAACATGGTCAAATTCAGATCAACAGGTCCCGACGATGGAGCGGATGAATGCTGGCCTGGGGTTGCCAGCTCTTGACTGGGAAATTCCTGGAGATTCTGGGATGGTGGAGTTTGGGGGAAGGGAGGGAGGGAGGTCAGCAGGGATGCCAACGCTATGCTACCGAGTCCACTTGAACCAAGCTGCTGGTTTCTTCAGGGGAACTGAGCTCTGTAGTCTGAAGATCAGTGGTTGTTCCAGGAGAACATAAGAACATAAGAGAAGCCACTGTTGGATCAGGCCAATGGCCCATCCAGTCCAACACTCTGTCACACAGTGGCCAAAAATACCAGGTGCCATCAGGAGGTCCACCAGTGGGGCCAGGACACTAGAAGCCCTCCCACTGTTGCCCCCAACCCCAAGCACCAAAAATACAGAGCATCCCTTGCCCCTGACCGAGAGTTCCTATCTATACCTCGTGGCTAATAGCCACTGATGGACCTCTGCTCCATATGTTTATCTAATTCCCTTTTGAAGCGGTCCATGCTTCTAGCTGCCGCCACCTCCTGTGGCAGTGAATTCCATGTGTTAACCACTCTTTGGGTGAAGAAGGACTTCAAGAAGAAGAAGTACTTCATGAAGAAGTGGTTCAATTTATATCCTGCCCTTCACTTGGAGCCTCACAGCGGCTTACAAATCCCTTCCCCTCCCCGTGACAGATACCCTCGGAGGTAGGTGAGGCAGAGGGCTGAGAGAGCTCTTTTCAGAAACATCCTTGTGCCAGAACTATGACTTGCCCAAGGTCATCCAGCAGCTGCAAGTGGAGGAGTGGGGAATCAAACCCGGTTCTCCCAGATTAGAGTCCGTGCACTTAACCACTACACCAAACTGGATTCAAGGCCCCGCCTGGAGATTGGCAACCCTACGACTGCTGCCTGCACCCACCCCCTGACATGCTGAGCCCAACAGAAGACCCCCAGGAACTTTTGCAGGACTAATTCTGGGGGTGGTGGTCTTACATATAGACATTGCTAAGGAAGGAAAGGCCTAGTTGTCCGTGCCACCATGGCTGTTAATCCTAGAGTTGCCAACTCCAGGTTGGGAAATACCAGAAGATTTGGGGGTGGAGCCTGAGGAGGGCAGGAAGAGGAGGGACTTCAGTTGTCAAGTCTGGGTTGGAAATACCTGGAGACTTTGGGGGTGGATCCAGGAGAACCCAGGGTTTGGGGAGGGGAGGGGCCTCAGCATGGCACAATGCTGTGGAGTCCACCCTTCAAAGTGGCCATTTTCTCCAGGGGAGCTGATCTCTGTCAGCTGGAGATGAGTTGGAAAAGGGGGAGATCCTCCCAGGCCCCACCTGGAAGCTTCACAACAACATGAATGCATACTGTAACTATAACAAGGCATAAGATACAGTATTTCCTCCTTTGAAGATGAGGCATAAAGTCCATGTAGTCAGTGTCACAGTAGGTCATAGGCTCGCTTATTACACTGTGAACCTTGTGGTCTGTTGAAATTGCTGGAATCGGGTTCCACCTACACAGCCGGCAAACTGAAGAAGTCGAAGGCAACGCATCTTCCAAGTATCTAGAATGGGCGTCTTTGCAAAGGCTGTTCGGAAAATGTTACGACTGTGTGGACTCCTCCTATCAAGTTACACGGAGTCCACGGACTTTATGTCTTCTTCAAAGGAGGAAATATTGTACCTTGTGCCTTATTATAGTTACAGTATGCATTAATGTTGTTGTTGTGACACCATCAGCTTTATAATTGTTTAATATATTGTTTTGGCAATCTTTGATGGTGTTTTCTACTAGTGGATTTTGTATATTTGGGAGTCTTGGGACACTAGTCTTTTTCTCTTGTTGTTTGGATTTCCCACCTGGAGGCTGGCAACTGGTCCCCTCTAAGCTGAGTTAGGGTGAGCTGGCTCACAGTTTTTTAGTCTCCGGCTCACAGATTTTTGCCAGGAAGGGATGGCTCCAGAGCAAACTAATTTATGCAGTAGCCAAATCGCTCGCTCACAACTTTAATGCCAGTCGCTCTCAAAGTAGGATTTTTGCTCACAGGACTCTACGTCTTAGAGGGAACCTTGCTGGCAACCCTACTAGCAGACGAAACAGCTTCAATAACTTCCAGACAGGGACTGAAGGACCATCTTAGAAGGGCTAAGAATCTGCCTGCCAGCAGAGATCCGCTACAGAGGTCTCACCACGGGGCATCCTCCCCTGCAGGAGAGGTGACTGAGCAGAAAAGATGGGGCCTCTTTGGTGGTGGCACCTCAGACCGGGAACTCCTCCCTCCGGCACATTGCTTGTAAAGATTTCGACACTGAGAAAAATAAAACAGTTTTGTTTGTGCCCTCTGGGGCCCAAGAAGGAACTGTGGTGGCTCAGTGGTTAAGACACTGAACTGCAGACCGGAAGGTCGGTAGTTCAGCAGTTCGAGACCCGAGTGCCGCATGACGAAGTGAGCTCCCGTCTCTGGCCCCAGCTCCTGCCAACCTAGCAGTTTGAAAGCAAGAAATTGCAAGTAGATAAATAGGTACCGCTTCGGTGGGAAGGTAACAGTGTTCTGTGCACCTCCGCGTTTAGTCAGGGCAGCCACATGACCATGGAAACATCTTCGGACAGTGCTGGCTCTTCGGCTTGGAAATGGAGATGAGCACCGCACCCCTAGAGTCGAATTTGACTGGCTTTCGAGCAAGGGAAACCTTTACCTTTTACCTATCTAGTCATTCCAGGAGTCCAAGGTGCCATATGTGGTGTTTCCCTATTTTTTTTCCAGCGACCCTATTATGTAAATCTAAGAACGTGACAAACGCAAGGTCTTGCAGAGAGCTTTGCAGCTGGGGGTTCAAATCTAGCAGCTGGCTAGAAGGCCCGGTGACTGTGTTAGGTGCCTTTTAACACTTGTTGCTCCCTGCGACAGTTTGCTTTTGGCCTTAGCTCAACGGCCAGCAAGGAGGGAACCCATGCCAGAAACACAGCGCATTCCTTAGCGATGATGGTCCCCTGTCATTAGCTGTCCCGGTGGGGCGGGTCAACAACCAAAGAGGCCAGGAAGACAGAGCTCGGAAAAAAATCAGAAAGATGTTTGCAGTCCTCTGGGTGAAGGAGTGCCTTGAAAAGATTTTGTCCTGGAAAAAGGCCTGGGGTGGTGGTGGTCAGCGAGGCCGTTAACACTAGGACCTTTCGGAGTTCATTACCTTCCAGGAAGAAAATGAATGAAGCGAGAAAATACCCGGAAATTTGGTTTGGTGCAGCCTCCGGAGGGTGGGTTTGGGGAGGGACTTCAGTGGGGTACAAGGCCACGGAGCCCACCCTCCAAAGCCGTCATTTTCTCCAGGTGAACTGAGCCCTGTCACCGGGAGAACAGTTGTAATCCCAGGCCGTGTTCCCTCTAAGCTGAGGTAGTGTGAGCTAGCTCATTTTTTTTAGCCTCCGGCTCACAGATTTTTGTCTTAGCTCAGGAAGGATGGCTCCAAGACAAACTAATTTATGCAGCAGCCAAATCGCTCACTCGGAAATTTAATGCCAGTAGCTCACAAAGTAGAGGTTTTGCTCACAGGACCCCACAGCTTAGAGGAAGCATCCCAGGAGATCCCCATTCATAAGAACATAAGAGAAGCCAATGTTGAATCAGGCCAATGGCTCATCTAGTCCAACACTCTGTCACACAGCGGCCAAAAAGACCAGGTGCTATCAGGAGGTCCAGCAGTGGGGCCAGGACACTAGCAGCCCTCCCACTGCTGCCCCTCCAGCACCAAGGATAGAGTGCATCACCTGCCCCAGACTGAGAGTTCCCATCTATACCTTGGGGCTAATAGCCACTGATGGACCCCTGCTCCAGATGTTTATCTAATTCCCTCTTGAAACTGTCCATGCTTGTAGCTGCCACCACCTCCTGTGGCAGTGAATTCCATATGTTAATCACTCTTTGGGTGAAGAAGGACTTCCTTTTATCTGTTCTAACCCGACTGCTCAGCAATTTCATGGAGTGCCCACGAGTTCTTGTATTGTGAGAAAGGGAGAAAAGTACTTCTTTCTCAACTTGCTCAATCCCATTCATAATCTTATAAACCTCAATCATGTCACCCCTCAGCCGTCGTTTCTCCAAGCTGAAGAGCCCCAAGCGTTTGATTCACCATCTGGAGGGTTCAAGCCGCAATTGGACCACAGTGATTAACCCAAGGTGCACCCCCATCAAAGTTCACTGTGGAAAAAAAATGATTCTATTGCAGTTACAATCCACAGACTTGCTTCTTCTTTTGTCCCTTTATTTCATGTCATGGCCGTGCTGCTGCTGCTTCCAAACCACTTCCAAACAACAAAACAACAACGGATTTCCTAGGTGAGTATTCCGTTTCCCCCAATGCTTCATCAGGTCATCTCAGCAGATGCAGACGGGAAACACAAGATTAACTCAGAGCAGGAGGCAAAGAGCATTGGCTCCATGTATAAAAAAGCGACCTGGCGAAGCATTGGGGAAACGGAATACTCACCTAGGAAATCCGTCATTGCTTGTTGTTCGGAAGTGGTTTGGAAGGAGCAGCAGCACTGCTTGATGTGAAATAAAGGAACAAAAGAAGAAGCAAGTTTGTGCACTGTAACTGCAATAGAATCATTTTTTTTCACAGACTGGAAGGTCCATAGTTCAGCAGTTCAAGACCCGAGTGCCACATGACGGAGTGAGCTCCCGTCTCCGGTCCCAGCTCCTGCCAACCTTGCAGTTTGAAAGCAAGAAATTGCAAGTAGATAAATAGGTACAGGTTTCAGTGGGAAGGTAACACCATTCCGGGTGCCTCAGTGTCTAGTCATGCTAGCCACATGACCGCGGAAACATCTTCGGACAGTGCTGGCTCTTCGGCTTGGAAATGGAGATGAGCACCGCATCCCTAGAGTTGGATTCGACTGGCTTTTGAGCAAAGGAAACCCCAGATGCTGGAATCAACTAACAGGTTATACTTTCATGTCTTGCCCACAGGCTTCTTAGAGCCATTTGGTCGGCATGTTTGAAAAACATGATGCTGGACTAGATGGACCTTCGTTTATGTCTTCAACCCCCAAGTAGAAGAAGAAGAGGAGGAGGAGGAGGAGGAGGAGGAGAAGACTGGATAAAATCAAGGTGGCTGTATGCTGTAAGGAGAAAAAATGTCCCAGATATTTTCCAAACAGCCTTTGCAAAGACGCCCGTTCTAGATACTTAAAAGATGTGTTTCCTTCAACTTCTTCAGTTTGCCGGCTGTGTAGGTGGAACCTGCTTTCAACAGGCCACAAGGTTCGTAGTGTAAAGAGTGAATCATAGGTTCTCCTCATAGGTTATGACTACGTGGACTCCTCCTATCAAGTTTCACTGATTACATGGACTTTACGTCTTGTCTCCTAAGGAGGAAACAGTGCATCTTATGCCTTATTAGAGCTGTAAAGGTAAAGGTAAAGGTTCCCTTGCTCGAAAGCCAGTCGAATCCGACTCTAGGGTTGCGGTGCTCATCTCCGTTTCAAAGCCGAAGAGCCAGCGCTGTCCGAAGACGTTTCCGTGGTCATGTGGCCGGCATGACTAAACACCAAGGCGCACGGAACGCTGTTACCTTCCCACCTAAGTGGTACCTATTTATCTACTTGCAATTTCTTGCTTTCGAACTGCTAGGTTGGCAGGAGCTGGAACTAGAGACGGGAGCTCACCCCGTCATGCGGCACCCGGGTCTCGAACTGCTGAACTACTGACCTTCCACAGCCTGCAGTTCAGCGTCTTAACCACTTGAGCCACCGCAGCTCCGTTATTAGAGCTGTAGGATGCACTAAATTTTGTTGTTGTGACATCACCAACTTTATATTTGTTAAATACAGTTTATATTTTGGCAATTTCCGGATGGTGTTTCTCCTAGCGGAATTTGTATATCTGGGAAATCTGTGACACTAGTTTCCCCCCGTTTTTTGGACTTATGGGATAAAAAATGTGGCAGGCTTTCGCCCCTTCCTCAACATAGGCCAAGAGGCTAGGGTTGCCAGCTCTGCACTGGGAAATACCTGAGGAATTTGGGGGTAGAACCTGAGAAGGGTGGGGCTTGGGGGAAGGGAGGGACTTCAAGGGGGTATAATGCCATAGAGGCCACCTTCCAAAGTGGCCGTTTGGTTCAGGTTAACTGATCTGTCACCAGGAGATCAGTTGTAACCAATGCTCCCACTAAGCTGTGGAGTCTTGTGAGCAAAAATTCTACTTGGTGAGCCGCTGGCGTTAAAAGTTGTGAGCGAGCGATTTGCCTGCTGTGTAAATAAGTTTGCTCCGGAGCCATCCCTTCCTGAGCGAAGACAAAAACGTGTGAGCCGGAGGCTAAAAAACTGTGAGCTGGCTCGCACCAACTCAGCTTAGAGGGAACACTGGTTGCAATCCCAGGAGACCTCCACCCGCCGCCTGGAGGCTGGCAACTCTGAGGGCCTTTAGTTCTTTCCTTACAGAGGGCACCTCGGAATTGCTTCACGCTGGAGCGGCCGATTTCCCTGCGTCAGCCGCATGCTCGGCATTTAACAGTGCACAGGTCTCTACAACAGCACATAATCATAATGACCAGATATATAATGTTGTAGAGACCTATGCGCTATAATAACAAAATACTGAAGTTATGGAAGCTGCCCTAGTTATAATTTCACGGCTCTTGTATTTTTTTTATTATACCTTCTTCCCGTGGATCTCTCTGGATTATATATACACCATTTAACAGTGGCTGTATTTTTTTTTTTAAGTTAACATTTCGCCTAGGGCCAAAACAGGAGAGGGGAGAGAAGTGAACAAGGGAAGGTAAATAACAGAATAATAGCTTCAGTGACCGGCAGAACAGGACAGAAGGAGAGAATCGAACACGCCACCTTTTGGAACGCTGTTTGTTTAAATACCAATTCGAGGGTGCCGGTATCCGGCACGCTCACTCTGCGATGACCCGACTTTTCTGCTACGTTGGCATTCCGTCTACCCTTCTGTAAGACCCGAATCCTGGCAAACTCCCACAAAGTCAGTCAAAGAGATTTGTTTTTTTTTTAAAAACCCAGTTCACAGCTCTTCACAACATTCACTAAGTGATGCCCTAGAATGTAAAAGTCATTGCTAGCTTCATGGGAGGGGGGTGCAACATGATGCAACAATCTTCCCCCCCTCCACACAACGTTTCTCAAGCCAAGGGGGGAAAAAAAACCTCCTTTTCATTACTTAGAATCCACCAGCGTCTCACGTAGCAGCCCCTTGCGCCTCTGTAGGGTTTTGTACACACCTGCACTTGGAACGACAGGCCCGAAGTGGCGTGGATTGGCATAGGGGAGGTGATCCGGTTGCGCGGGAAGGCTCAGTTCTGTACCAGTGAGGTGCTTTTTCTAGGGTGGCGGGAGGGAGAGGAGGGAAGGAAAAGACAGAGAGAGAAAAAAAGAAGAAGAAAAACTAATTATCAAGAACAAGGAGGTACTAACCTACTTGCAGGTCCGATGGGAGTGACTTCCCCAGTCCGGAATGGATCCGAAGGCTGCGAACAGCCAACAAATGGAACGGATCATGGTGTAATCCACAGCAGAAATTCACAGCTCAGGTTACCAACTAGATAAATATAGCGTCTTATCTGACCTCACAGGATGGCTGGAGAACTCTCACATTCCAGCAACCGGGGAGACTTAAAGCGGCAGCGCATGGGGCCCGGACACTGAGTCAGGGGCTCAACTCCGAGAAGAAGGGGGGGGCTGACTAGCAGCCCGAATGGGAGCAGCTCTGGGGCAAGAGACGGGTTGCGGCTTATTGTGCCACGAGGACTAGAATCCTGCCTTTTAAAAAAAATTAAAACTGAAATCCAAAGCTCAGTGCATCGTCCCATGTTGATACGTAGATCAGTTCCTGCCTTTTTTAAAAAAAATTGACCTTAAGCAGTACGCGCCAATAGCAGGAAAGAGAAATACAAGTTTATTTTCATTTTATTGTCAAGTACGTACGATCCATTATCATACCCGACACGATGGCTGCGCGTGGAGAATGCGGAAAGCATGCACGCAACAGCCTTGGGCAGCGATTCTATCTCCCTGCCTCGGTTTGTCGTCTGTAAAATGGGATTATTAGCCTGCCAAGTACCACTGAGGAACAAGGAAACTGTGTCACCCTCCCTGAACTTCAAAGGCAGAAATCTATGGCACGGAAGTAAGATCTGTCTACGGAATCCTATTCTTCCTCCGAAAAAAGTGCACAGCAGCTTATGTGGTTTCCCCGTATCTATTTTATCCTCACGACAACCCCATGAGAGGAAGACTGGCTCAAGGTCACCCAGTGAGCTTCATAAAAGAGGTAGGATTTGAACTCAGGCCTCTTAAATCCTAGATGAATACTCTTGCCATTACATCACATGGGCTGGGATTCGGCCAAGCATTCCATGGGCAGACAGACTGCGCAGACAGAGTACGACATCCTCACTCCCCCGCATCCAAATTCTACCCTCCCAATGTTCCCCTGTTCTCCAGGAACACCATTTGGGGTGCATTTCAGGCTGTAGCAGGACTCAAGAAGGGGGAGGGGTGAAAGTCACACTAGTTAACGCTCCCTCTAAGCAGTGGAGTCTTGAGAGCAAAAATTCTACTTTGTGAGCTGCTGGCATTAAAGTTGTGAGCGAGCGCTTCGGCTACTGCATACATTAGTTTGCCCTGGAGCCCTCCTTCCTGAGCTGAGACAAAACTGTGCGAGCCAGAGGCTAAAAAAAACTGTGAGCTAGCTCACACTAACTCAGCTTAGAGGGAACACTGCTGCCCAGTGGGGCTCCTCTGGAGAAATACTCCCTCTAAGCTGCGGAATCTTGTGAGCAAAAATTCTGCTTTGTGAGCTGCTGGCATTAAAGTTGTGAGCGAGCGATTTGGCCACTGCATAAAGTTGCTCTGGAGCCACCCTTCCTGAGCTAAGGCAAAAATGTGTCAACCAGAGGCTAAAAAACTGTGAGCTAGCTCACACTAACTCAGCTTAGAAGGAACACTCGTAGGGATGCCAGCCTCCAGGCGGGCCCTGGTGTTTCCCTGGAATGACAGCTGACCTGCGGCAGGCCTGTCCATGGCCTCTTTCCTCATTCTAGGGTTGCCAAATCTGGTTTGTGAAATTCCTGTTGATTTTGGGGGTGGAACCTGGGGAGGGTGGGGTTTGGGGAGGGGAGAGACCTCAGCGGGGTATAATGCCATGCCGTCCACCTTCCAAAGCAGCCATTTTCTCCAGGGGAACTGATCTTTTCTGGAGGAAATGGCCGCTTTAGAGGGCAGACTCTATGGTATACTACAGAGTCTAGGGAAAAACAGAAGTCCTAGAATCAGATCTCATCCCCACAGAGCTTTCTTTCCCCCCAAACTTCACCTTCTTCAACTGCCCCAAATCTCCAGGAACTTCCCAAACCAGAATTAACAAGCCTACATGACAGGGGTAGGAATCCTTTCCACCCATGGATACGGATCCAACCCACAGCCTCTCTTTTGCAGCTCCGCCTCTTTTCAATGGTGGAAAGGAATCTGCGATTTTGAAAAGGAGCCTCCTCAAGGGAGCCCTTTTAAATTCCTCTGGGACTTTTCTAGCCAGGATGGGGTGGAAGTTTCTTCCTGGAACTCCCTGGGACAGGAGAACACCCAAGACATATGCCCACACAGCAGGAATCTCTGGGGTGTTGGGGCGGCTGGGCCAATTGCTGCCCTCTCCGGGTATTAGGCTGTGACTCAGCCGGCCAGAAAGGGCGGGTTCAAGGAAACTTTGACATCACCCCCAGTGCACGAACAAGCTCTCTCCGGCCTTCCTTCTTAAGCTTTGGTTCTGACTGGGAACTCCTCCTGTAATGCTAGAAATCACAGCACCTGCAGTGCAAACAACGGGCAATAGAGACACAAGAGCAAGTGCCTCTTCAGTCTGGTGGCACTTTAAAGAGAAAGAACTTTAAACTGGATTAAAATGTCCTTTCAGTCTTCAGGATCAAATCAAGCCTGAACGCTCCCTGGAAGTTCAAACAACTAAACTTAGGCTATCGTACTTTCGTCACATCACGAGAAAACTCTCCTTTAAGCAGAGTGGGGTGCTGTAATTGACTAGTTCCTGCACTGAGCAAGGGGTTGGAGTAGGTGACCTCTAGGATCCCTTCTAACTCTGTGTCAAGAAACTTGTCTCCTTTAAAAGAGTTTTCCCCCCAAAAGTTAGCTTTCTTGACTATAGAAGTCATCACCCCCACTTACCAGCTTGTTATCAGAAACTGTCCATGCTTGTAGCTGCCACCACCTCCTGTGGCAGTGAATTATTGGACTCGTCTAGGGCGCTTACCTGGCCCACAAGCAACTGGTATGTATGAAAATGTAAGGTATTCCCCCTTTCATGGTATCCCTTGGAAAAAACCGAGTCTTACATATGCTTAAATACATTTATTGGGGCTTTTTGTGGGTTCCCCAGTAAACCAATTGCTTTCGCTGCTAGGAATCAATTGCTTTTGTTTGTATTTTGAGTAAACAATAATAGTGTTAATTGGGTTTGCCTGTAGGTCCTTTATAAAGTTTATATCTATGGTACCTGGCGTTACATTTTATGGCACACACGGCCTGGCCTGACAAAGTAATATTTGTGTCCGATCCGGACTTCATAACAAATGGAGTTTGACAACCCTGCTGTATGGCGTTATGCCCCAAACCCCGCCCTCGGCAGGCTCCACCCCCAAACCTCCAGGTATTTCCCAACCCGGAGCTGGCAACCAACCAGAGGTGCTGGTGCTACAAAGCCCTCCCTGGAATGAATTTGGAGTGTCCCCAAACACAACCTGGACCAAGGATGGCCAACATCCCAGCCCACGGCTGCAGCTGTGTCTTTAACAGCTGCCTGGCCTGCAGATGATCAAGTTGACCTCTCTGCTGCAGACAGCTGTGCCCACTGATTTTCTGGCACATCAGGCTGCTGCTAAAAGTACAAGAGTGGACCATGATGGGGGCAGGGGGGAAGGTTACTGGGCAATCATGGCTTGGACATTTTAACAGGGTTGCCAAGCCTTCCAGGCGGAGCCTGGAGATCTCCCAGAATTTTAACTCGTCTCTAGGCTAAACAGACCAGTTCCGCTGGAGAAAACGGCTTGGGTGGACTATATGGAATTAGAGCCCCCAACGAGCAGTGTTCCCTCTAAGCTGAGTCAGTGTGAGCTAGCTCGCAGTTTTTTAGCCTCCGGCTTACACATTTTTGCCTTCGCTCAGGCAGGACGGCTCCAGAGCAAACTGATTTACCTAGCTGCCAAATCGCTCGCTGGCAACTTTCATGCCAGTAAGCTCACAAGGTAGAATTTTTGCTCGCAAGACTCCACAGCTTAGAGGAAGCACTGCCCCCGGAGGTACCTCTCCTCCCCAGATCCCACTCTTCCCAGACTCCATCCCCAAGCCTCCAGGAATTTCCCAACCGGGAGCTGGCAACCCATGCTACCCTGACCCCAGGACCTCTTTTCCAAGAAAATTAAACACCCCCGGAAGAACCTCGTTTCCCTAGGTGGGGGGAACTTTCCCCCAGCGCTCTGGCTTCCAGCTACCCCCTCCCGCGGTTCCCCCCGCAAGCGTGTATTCTTTTCTCGTCCGCAGGTTGGGGAGGGAAGACGCGAGTCATGCTGAGAAGAGCGTGTGAATGCCAGCCCCCTCCCGCAATACCTACCCAGCCGCGAGGCTAAGGGGCTCGGCCTCGGCTCCTCTCCACGCCTGGCGGCGGCGGGGCTCTACCGGCGGGGCTACCCCGGGGAAGGGCAGCGCCTCCCCGCGGTTAGGGGTGGGGATCGCGGCGCGCCCCGCACTCACCTGGCTCTCTCCCGGAGGAGGGGGACCAGCCGAACCCGGCCGGCTCCATGGAGCCGCGTGGCCCGCCGGCCGCCCCTGATGTCACAATCCGGGCGCAGCTGACGCACGGCCGCTCGGATCGGGGCGCGAAGGGGCTAATAAGCGGCACGCGTCTACTCGGAAGGAAAGGTCTCTCCCTCCCTAGGCCACGGGGCTTGCTCCCGAGGAAGCCTTCCTGGAACTGCGGCCTGAATGGCGCCAGAGAAAGGGGGTTGTTGCAGCCGCAGCCGGAGGGACAGAAAGGCACTCTGCACACGCCCAGAAAACAGCCGCTTGTTCGCTTGGCCGACAGGCCGAGAATGCAGCCGGCGCTTTTCTGCCGAAACCCTCCCCCCAAAAGAGAAAGCAACAAGGGCGATCATTTGCTTGAGAGTAAATAATCCCCATCGGGACGCAGCAGCTCTTAGTAAAGGTTTCTCTTGCTCGAAAGCCAGTCAAATCCGACTCTAGGGCTGCGGCGCTCACCTCTGTTTCCAAGCCGAAGAGCCAGCGCTGTCTGAAGACGTCTCCGAGGTCATGTGGCCGGCGTGACTAGACGCCGAGGCGCAGGGAACGCTGTTACCTTACTTCTGAGTAAACGCATGAGAGCGGGCCTGTGCAAATGACAAAGGCCAGGCCTAAACCGGAATTATGAAGATCGGGGCTTGACTCAAAACAGAGGGAATGGAGCGGGGGCAGAATTCACTTATAAGGGTGACCTGATAGATTTTGGCTGAAGGCAGAGTTATTTTTAGGGGCGTTTTAAAGATTTTAATTGTTTGGTGTAAAGTGAATAAACTGTGAACTCGGTTACAAGGGGAGAAGGCTGCTGCGTTATTAAATCAAATGAGAATAAACTATCTCTGAGGAAATTCCCAGTAAGGCTTGGAATTTTGCAGGCTGACAGTGGGGGCTCAAGTGGCATTCCCAACTCCAGGTGCTGGCTGGAGATTTCCCAGAATTACATCTGATCTCCAGGCTTAACAGAGATCAGTTCCCGGGGGGGGGGAATGGATGCTTTGGAAGGTGGACTCTGTGGGATTATTCCCTGCTGGGGCCCCTCCCTAAACCCCACCTTCCCCAGCCCCCAGATCTCCAGGCATTCCCCAGCCAAGAGCTGGCAACCCAAGGTGCAGAACACAGCCAGATGTTGGCACTCCTCCGGATTGGTGAGTTGGGCTAAAGAGAAAGTCAGGATCAAAAAAGGCAGCCAGGGTTCTACCAAGGTTGCCAAGCGACCACAAAAAGAGCCAGCAGGGTGCAGTGGTTTAAAATGTTGGACCGATTATCTGGAAGACCCGAGTTCGAATCCCCACTCTGCTGAGGAAACTTGCTGAGTGGCCTTGGGCCAGTCACACACTTTCTCAGCCTGACCTACCTTACAGGATGCCTGGGAGGATAAAATGGAGAACATAAGAAGAAGAGATTGGATTTATACCCTGCCCTTCACTACCCAAAACAGTCTCAGAGCGGCTTACAAACTCCTTTCCCCTCTCCTCCCCACAACAGACACCCTGTGAGGTAGGTGAGGCTGAGAGAGCTCTTGACAGAAACTGCTCTTTTTCAAGAACAGCTCTGACAGGACTATGGCTTGCCAAGGTCATTCAGCAGGTGCAAGTATAGGAGTGGAGAATCAAACCCGGTTCTCCCAGATCAGAGTCCCTGCACTTAACCACTACACCAAACTGGACATAAGAGAAGCCAATGTTGGATCAGGCCAGTGGCCCATCCAGTCCAACACTCTGTGTCACACAGTGGCCAAAAATACCAGGTGCCATCAGGAGGTCCAGCAGTGGGGCCAGGACACTAGAAGTCCTCCCACTGTTGCCCTCCCCCCAAGCACCAAGAATACAGAGCATCATTTGCCCCAGACTGAGAGTTCCTATCTATACCTTGTGGCTAATAGCCACTGATGGACTTCTGCTCTATATGCTTATCTAATCCCCTCTTGAAGCCGTCCATGCTTGTAGCCGCCACCACCTCCTGTGGCATTGAATTCCAGGTGTCAATCACTCTTTGGGTGAAGAAGTACTTCCTTTTATCCCTTCTAACCCGACTGCTCAGCAATTTGAGTGCCCACGAGAAGGAATGCTGTAAGCTGCTTTGTGTACCCATTGGGGAGAAAGGTATAAATAAATAAAAATTAATTTTTTGGTTTTGGTTTCGGCGGAGCGAATGGCGGCCACCTTTCGGGACGCTCCCGAAGGAGGCTAGCCCGCGCGCGGTTGGGGGGGTCCTTGCTTATGCAATGGACCCTAGTGAGCCTTAGTTAAAGGCTCCGAACCAGGGGCGCTTGGGGAGTAGCCTCTTTGCCGGCAGATAGCCGGGAAATTGAGGCTTTCTCCCCGCCCCAATCGGCCCCGCTGCGCAGTGTGTCCCGCATGGGACTTAGCAACGCCACCAATTTCCAGGAGTGAGGCAAAGCGGCATGGAATAACATAAAAAGAAGAACTGACATCAAACCGTGAGTTGGAGGTCTGAATTAAAGCGCAAAATCGATTCCCCCGATAAGCGAACAAGCGGAGGGAGGAGGGGCGATTCCCCCCCCATCGAGAAGCGAGACTTATAAAAGGAAAGTAGAGGGGGCGAAAAGGAAGAAAGGCTAGTGACTGTACCGTTGGGGTTTTATTGAAATTGAAAATCAGCGAGTTTCCTGAGGGACGCGACGTGAACTTGAGAAAAGTAAACAAACGGGAAATATGTCAGCCATGAAAAAGGTCCCACTTAAACCGGAAAAGAAGGGAGGAGGGACTTCCGGTCCGGGCAATCCTTCCTCGGAGCCTGCTGTCAATCAACAGAAAGGCGAGCTACTGCACCCCTGCTGGATCAAATGCAAAAAATCAATGAAACTTAAATAAGCATGCAAGGTGTTCTCAACAGTCAACAGAAACAGTTAACAGAAACTTCTAAGAAGATGGAGGAGATCGCACATAAATGTCTGGTCTCGACGGAAGATACAAGAAAAATAAAAAGGGTCAACAAATTAGAAAAGTATCAGGATGAACAAGAAAAAAGAATCTTAAGGTTGCAGATGGAAAAATCCAATCTGACCCTCCGCTTCCAGGGCATTAAAGAAGAAGAGAAAGAAGATCTCAGATCGACACTAGCGAAGGCCTTGGCATCAGTAACTGGCAGAGAAGAGCGAGAATTAAAAGAAGAGATGGATTTGGCCTACAGAGCCTATTCCACCTTTACAAAGAAAAATAATCTGCCAGCAGAGGTTGTTGTCAAGTTCACTAAGCAGCGTACGAGAGATCAGATTTTGCGGGCAGTTTCAGCGGTGCCCTTGAAGACTGGAGAGCAGACTGTAAGAACACGCAAAGATGTGCCTTATGAAATTCGTATGAAAAGGAAAGAATACAAAGGATTGACCACTTTTCTGCAAAGAAATCAGGTGGTTTACAAATGGAGATTTCCTGAAGGACTGGAATTTAAGTATAAGGATAAAAAGAGAAGATTGACTCCATCTTCAAAGCACAAGAATTTCTGAAGAGACACGCCAGCACGGAGGAAGAGGCAGCACTTGCAACTTGGACAGACTCAAGTAGCGAAGACGACAGCGGTCTGGAGGATGGAGGTGCCGGAGCGGGAGCCGCGAAAGCCAAAGTGGGCCCATCATATAACTTAAGGGACACTAAGAAGAGACTGCCTAAGAAGTAATTGTTCACAGAACGCCAGAATGGAACTGAATAATTATTAACCCCAATGGACATTACTAACCATATTAACAGAGACTTTCTTTTGAAGTTTGTTAAACTGAAAAAGACTCTTCAACCGCGGTGAATGTCAAAAATGCATTTATATTAACTAAAACTAACCTTCTCTAACAGAATACTCACTCACATCTTTTTCTTAATCCATCTATATACCCTCCCTTTTTCTTATATGAAAAGAATAAACTTCTCTCCTTTTTAGGAGAGTTTTATAAAAAAAATAAAAATTAATTTTAAAAACAGAATGACACCCCCCCATGGCCTGCCTTCACCTGATTTCTATAGATAAGACCGCTGTTACAGATTTTCACAGTAGAATCATGATTCCCACATCGGCTTGTTGTTCTAGGCATAGGAGCAGGGGCCGGGAAGGGAGGTGGCAACCCCACCTTCTGACTTCTTGGACAGCCGCAGACCTTGATGCCACTGAACCTCAGCCCCTTTCTAGGGATGCCAGCCTCCAGGTGGGGCCTGGAGATGCTCCAGAATTACATCCTCATCTCCATATTAGAGAGCTGAGTTCCCTTGGGGGGGGGGAAGGGATGGTTCGAAGGTGGACTCTATTTATTTATTTGGATTTCTATCCCGCCTTCCCTGCAGGCAGGCTCAGGGCGGGTAACAACAATGTAAAATACAACACGGTTAAAACCAAATTAAAAAAGTATAAAATGCCATACTTCTAAGCAATGCTCCCTCTAAGCTGTGCAGCCTTAGGTGCAAAAATTCTACTTTGTGAGCAACTGACATTAAGGTTGTGAGCGAGCAATTTGGCTACTACATAAATGAGTCTGCTCTGGAGCCCTCCCTTCCTGAGCAAAGACAAAAAGGTGTGAGCCGGAGGCTAAAGAACTGTGAGCTAGCTCACACTAACTCAGCTTAGAGGGAACACCGCTCCCTAAGCACTATGCCAGCTCTGATAGAACCATATCAACAGTGGTGGAAGATTTTAAGACGTTAGGGTCCAGGCCGCTGGTGGGGTCGGCCACAAAGACGGGGCGTGCCCACAGCCTCACCCAAAAGCCTGGTGGAAGAGCTCCATCTTACAGGCCCTGCGGAATTGTAGTAAATCCCGCAGGGCCCTGGTCTCACTCGGGAGCTCATTCTGCCAGGTCCCCGGTTGAGGCAAGTCAGACATCCCTGGGGCCAGGGATTACCAAAAGATGTTCAGGCCGTTGGTGGGGTCTGCCTGCTGCCTCAACCAAAAGCCTGGTGGAAGAGCTCCGTCTTACAGGCCCTGCGGAATTGTAGTAAATCCCGCGGGGCCCTGGTCTCACTCGGGAGCTTGTTCTACCAGGTCCCTGTTTTGAGGCAAGTCGGACGTCCCTGAGGCCAGGGACTACCAAAAGATGTCGATCCATTAACCTTAGTGCTCTACAGGGCTCATAAGCGGAGAGGTGGTCTCAAAGCGGCAGCAGCGGCGGTGATGGCGGCGAGCAGTTCCTGGCGACCAGTGGAGCAACGTTGGAGGGCGGAGCCCGGAGAAGTGGAGGCCTGGAGAGCGTGGTGATGTGTGGCGCAGCGCGGTGGAGCCACCTATGGAAATAGCCGGAACTGCAGCCAACACAGAGCCACGCACCAAGACGAGACCTGCCGGAGGAAGCTGCCAGGAAGATCGGCTCCAGAAAAAGGGCACCGGGACGCCAATATCTGAAGCCGCGGAAAGGAAGCCAGATGACAACTAGCCTGGGGTGCTGGTAGGCAGTCACCACCCTGTAGACTATGTGGCCCTAGTTAGGTTAAAATTCGGTTGCTTAGAACCGCTATGTAAACCGCCCAGAGACCCTCTGAGGTTAGGGCGGTATATAAGCTGAAAGTATAAATAAAAATAAATAAAATAAATAAAGGTATGCTATGGCACTGTACCCCGCTGAGGTCCCCGTCCTTCCCAGCCTCCCTCCCCAAATCTCCCAGTTTCCCACCCTGGAACTAGCAGCCCTCCCCCCATCCCCTGCCAGTGACCCGAAAGGACCTGCAACAGTAGCCCCTTCTGAGGAATGCCCGCCCCCCCAGGCAGGAAGGAAGACGCCACACAGGCCAGGATTTCAACAAACAGTCTAAGGATTTATTGTGTGCAGTGAATTTTTTTTTTTTGTCTTTAACAGAATTTTTCTTTTCACCACAGGCTGTGTGGGGGAGAAAAAAACCACTCCACAAATGTTCACAAAACAAGACTAGGACACAGAGCAGTGCTTTGTGGCTGGGCTCGGGCCTCCCCCTACTCACGGGGAGGCCCCGACCCCCAGCCTCATGTTGCATTTACCGTAAGAAATCAATAGCAAGGAGATGGATGAGGAAGAGGCGATATCGGTACCTGAGCCGTATAATACAGGTGATGCCGGGAGGGGGGGGAGCGAAGGACTGACGCAAGACATTAAGAGCAGCGAGGAGGAGGGGGGCACGCTATGCGCCTCTCGGCCTAAAACACAGCTCAGCAAGGCGGGACGGGGGCGAGCCAGAGAGGAGGAATCTCCCCCCCCCCAAATCACCCTCGAGAACAACACGATCCACCTTGAGTCTCAGAGAGAAAGGCCGGCTGTAAATGCAGTTGATAATAGTAATCCCACACAACCAGCGCAGCCTTCCTTAATAGATATTCTTCTGCTATGGCTCTAAGGAAGTTCTTCACCTTCTTTCCTGTTCCCAGAGATGCTTTAACACTTCAAGGAGATCCACTACTGGGCCTCCCTGGCTGACTTCTGTCTCGGGGGTTTCAACCAATACCCTTTTTGCTGGCACTTGCAAGTCCGGCTTACTCAGTGGCTAATTTTTTTAAAAAACAACCCCAATTCCAATCCAGGACCTTCACTGCAACAGACTATAGGGAGACTGAAGCGTAAGTTTTACTCCTACTCGACCTTGACGCAAATGGGCGGCTCCCAAAACACACACGCTTTACTTGTGTAACCCCACGAAAAGTGCATGCAAGGGACGCGCACTGCTCCTTTCGAACGGCACTAAAACGGTTATCTAGGTCGGTGGTGGTAGAGATGGTACGTCGTTCCTTTTTTTTGGAGTTAATGCTAAAACAAGTGGTGCGAGTAAACCAGTCTCCCAGTGGTGTGGAGATGGCCTCGCAAATGTCCGGGAACACTAGGCCACGAACAAGGTCATGCCGCTGTCTGAATAAGTGGCACTCGAAGGCAGGCCCACAGCTATGGGGGGGGGGCATCTCGGGGCTAGGCCCCCTGACTTACTGGCAAGGCCCCACAACTTCCCATCCAGCCCGGGGCCTCTGAGTGGTGGCAGGTGAAGGGAAGGAGCCGGGTCTCAATTAGCCAGTGCACCCTAAGAAATTTAAATCCCCACCCCCCCGACTTAAAAAATCCTGACTATGGCCCTGCTCTAAGGTGAGGCAAGAACAGTTGGACGGTATCTCTGGTTGCCCAGTGGCAATCTACGTTTGCCGCAGATTATCCGGGCAGCTTACAGATCTGCAGTCCAGGAATACAAGCTGCCATTACTTTAATTTTTTAATAAAGAGTGCCGTGAAAGGAAAATGCTTTCCTGGAACTGGGTACAAGCTTTTTACCGAGATAACAGGTTGAGAAACAGATATGGCTCTTTGCGGTGCAAGGACAAACAACACAGATGACTTATTCATCAGCCGGCGAACGGTGCCATTTCCAAGACAACCCCCAAATTTCCAGAGGCTTATTCCACTTCTTATTAGGAGGGAGCGTGGCGGAGTGGTTAGAGACCCAGCTTCAAAGCCTTGCCCTGCCAAGAAGCTTGCTGGGTGAACCTGGGCCCGTCGGTCAGTCCGGGACGCCTCGCAGGGTCATTGTGATGATCAAATGAAGGAGAGGAAAATGATGTGACCCTACTGAGCTCTTGGGAGGAAACAGAGGGGGATCACGCTGTAAAGAAATAACTCTCTCCAAATCTTTGTTAATTAGGAAAGGCAACTAACTGTCGGCACAAGATGGAGGGATTCTCTGAGAAATATTTTGGCGGGGTTGAGTCCCGAGGTGGCTACCCTCACAGAGGACCTCAACCACTTGGTGGACGCTACAGGCAACCTGGGGCTCCAGCCACATGGGGGCGCTGGAACAAAATTCGCAGGGACGGCAGGTTCATCTCCAAAACACAGGTCTTTAGGGGGCAGAACGATCTCGTATTTCATCTCCCCCCTTTCCCTGAAAGCCAGGCCCACAGCTAGAAACTATGGGGGAGGCCTCTGGGTTTTGTGTTGTGTACACACACAATTCATCCAACATGTTTCAATAATAAAAGAGGAGCCGAGCGGTCATCTAAAGACCAGCACAATTGATTCCAGGAGATCTGGCTCAAAGAGCGCAGGGTCATGGAGAAGCTCAAGCGACAAGAGCTGGAACTCTTTTAAGGTGCCACTGCTCTCTGGTTTTATTTTGCTGCTCCAGCGTACCCATGCGGAGTTATGTGCAAGCGCACCATCTTTTATCTGATTGCGCTTTTAATCGAATAACAAAGTGCTCGAGTCCTTGTCAAATGTCGCGGCAGCTCTGTGCTCACTGGCCAGAAACGGCTTGGTTTCTCATTTGGCAACTTATTTGTGGACACCCACATGGGCATCCCTTTCCCTTAAGAAGAAAGGATAAAGGATTTTTTTTTTTTAAATTGCAAATTCGAGGAGAGGAATATACCTGAGGGAGCATTCCCAGACCTCTTCCCCCATGCCTACAGCTGAGCAGAGGGCTTAAGTTTGGTGGGTGGCGTCTTGAAGTATGAAACTTATGGAATGCTGGAGGCCCCAAAAGGTGTAGACTGTTTTGAAACGCCACCATAAAAGTGACTAGTCCACAAATGTATGACCGGCTCGCCTCTTCTGCTCACCCTAGGGGACCCACCTGCTTATAAGAATGTGCCATGAGAGGGCTCCATCATTTCCCCTTCCTTCGGGGACTGCAGAAAGAGGAACAAAGTTGCCCTTGCCTATTCTCTTAGCACAAAGATACCTTGGCTTTTCCCTTGGAGGGGTTTTTGCAGCCATGGCTCGGGCAGGGCTAACCCAAGAACTCAGGCAGCCTGAAAAGGGAGCCACTGCAAAGAAGGACCTGCTCCGGAAAACTATGACACCATATGCAAGATGTATTGAAGGGCTAAGGTTATTCTGGCACATTCCTGGCTATGGGGGAGGGGGTTCCACACCTCCAGTTCAACTGTGTCCACTTCCTAGTCGGAAATGGCATGCTTTCTTTACTCCCTGGTTGAGATGACTACCTGTTGCCTGCAATCGGAGACCTGTGCCGAAGTTGCCAGGCTGAAGGCCACCCACAGACTCCGCCAAACCCTAGACCAGTGCCAGCCCATCCGGAAAAGCGCCTGATGCTCAGTTTCCCAGACACCTGGCTCTGTCCCTCTTAAAGACGCCCCGTCCACTAGACTCCTCTCTTTGCCTCTTGAGTCTCTAAGTCCAGCAACTCACCGAAATTTGGAAGACATTAATTGGACGAGGCGAGCCGACCTCTGTCCGCACGGTTCCTCCGCTGCCTCGCTCGCAGAGGGGAGAGAAACAACCCAAAATGGAAGGAGTCGGCACGGAGGGGGGGGAAGCAGTGCCACGGAAAAAAAGTCATCATGCTCGCATGGGGTCCCCCCTCGACTGCCACCACCCCCCGTCCCACAATGCGTTGCTGGTATGCGACGGTGCAATGCTGGTGGGTCAGCGCAAAATCAAGTCACTTCTGTTAGCTATGCGGCTATATATAGAGAGATATAGAGAGATAATATGGAGATACAATGGGGGGGGGGTAAGGTTTCAAACCATCGTCCCTCTTGGCCGACTCTTTCCCACGAAAAGGGCCGCGCTCCGGTGGTGGGTGTTGGTTTGTGTGCTTCTCAGCTGTTTCCTCTCCCCCCGCCCACCCCCCGTTTCGCTCGCTTCTCGTTCCGTCTTCAGAGGGACACGAAATCCACGGCTTGGAGGAGAGGCAAGGAAAGGAGCAGGAGGAGTAGCCACGACGTGTTCTGGATCAGAACGCTGATGCCGGCACATTTGACCAGCTTGTCTGTGGAGAAGCAACGGGAGGGGGAAGGAGAGAAGAGAGACTGTCAGAGCGGAAAGGGAAAGGCTGGTGGTAGGCGGGGAACTGGGCCCAGGCGGCTTGGGGGGATGCTCAAGCATTTTTGAAATCCCCCTCTCTCCCCAAAATGATCTGGTCTAGGCCCGTAGCTACAGTGGGGCATTTCGGGGCCTGGCCCCCGATTTCTTATCAAGGCCCCCCCCCAAATTCCTCTCAGCCCAGACCCCTCCAACACTCTGGCAAGACGCGGTGGCTGTCTGGTATGAAAAAAATTTATGCAGATGTGTGCTAGATGCCCCCGCAGGACAATACAATAACAAGAGAGACTAGATTAAAGCCATAACATCATTTAGTGTCTGGTAATGAAAAACAACCACTTATTCCTTCACGGAAAAAATACAGAAGTCAATAAAATTACACACAGGCAGTCTGCTCCAGACTCTGTCAGATACTTGTATTCTCAAAAGCCACCTGCTCCAAATTCAATCTCTCTTTCAACACTTATTCCGGATATTTAAGCGTTTCAGACCTCTGGGTCTTTCCTCAGGAACAAATCCCTATATAGGAACCTCACGTCCAATGTTACCTTCAAGTTGACACGTTCGTTGGTTTACTTTTCTGATAATCTACATGGGCAAGGTCTCCTTGCTTAGTTTCAAGCATTTGGACATTTCTCTCCTCACTCCCACCCCCCGCCCTCCCCCTTATCCCGGCTGCAACCCCCAGAGCATCTTTTCTGCACTGGGGGAAGGCGAGCGGGCAGGCCAGCAGCTGGGGTGGGTGGAGGGGAGCGCCAGGGATGGGGCACAAGATGCCAAAGCTCAAGGCAGGCAGGGCAGGCAGCCAGGCGGAGAGCACCACCACCACACCCGAAAGCACTGAGAAGCCGGTAATTAAATTACTTTAAATCAAATTAAAGCGACCTCAAAATTATTATAAGGCATCCCGATTTGGATTGGAGCCTTTGAATGTGCTACCGAATGGACCCAATCCAAATCCCTGAGAAAAAATTCAGGTATGCCGAAATGTGTTTCATATGCAGTTATCTGCTTGGAAACTGGCATGTCTCTAATCGAAACTAGTGCACGGCTTATGACGGTCAAATTCTGGCTACACTTGCATTACAGCTTGGAACCTGGGAGCTTTCTCTTTCAAATGCTCTCTGAATCCAATACGTCAAACTGTTCAGCATAGATTGAGGGGGAAATTAAAGCATCGGGCTTATGCATAGAATCACTGTCTACACTTGACTTTCACTGCTGCATTTCATCAAATTAAAAACAGAATGCTAGACACTGAATGCCAGAAGTTATTTAGTCAGGCCAACAAAACCTGCTCCCCGCTGAGTTTTGAGACTCCCCTTATTACTGGGAAAATGGCCCCATATCTATTCACTTTGCAGATGCCACAGCAGCGCAGAGCATTTTCCCTTGCCAGACATAATGCCATGCCTTCTGGTATTTTTTTAATGGCAGATTCAATCAGATAGCCTACTCAGCCAGATACTGCCCTTGTACTCAAAAATGTGTTGAGTCAATCAACTCCTGTTCTTCTCTACTGTCACCTGTATACAGGTGTACGTTATATGCATTTACATTCCGTTCTAGTTAGGATGAGGGACTGCTCCAATGCATTTAAGGTTTATAGGCTTTTGAATGATTTCTCCTCTAATGTCACCAAGGAGGTGGCTAAGTTTCTTTACTCTGTTGTCGAAGGCTTTCACGGCCAGAGTTCATTAGTTGCTGTAGATTTCCCGGGTCGTGTGGCCGTGGTCTTGACATTGTAGGACCTGACGTTTCGCCAGTAGCTGTGACTGGCATCCTCAGAGGTATAACACAGAAAGATGGAGTACTCTCTGTGTCTTGACCACATCTTTCTGTGTGATACCTCTGAGGATGCCAGTCACAGCTACTGGCGAAACGTCAGGTCCTACAATGCCAAGACCACGGCCACACAACCCGGAAAATCTACAGCAACTAATTTCTTTACTCTGCTATAAAGGTACGCCGAGGGATCTCGCAGAAATAATCTTATATTTACACTGATGTTATGTGTATGTTGGAGTTTTAACGTATCTTTTAAAACTGTATTAACTTGTATCAATTTTTTTCTATGCCAATAAAGGCTACTTAATTTAACTACTTTTGATCAAGTTAGCCAGGGCCCCAGGGCCCCCTGAGAAATTAAAATGCCCCCAACGTAGAAATTCTTGGCTGCAGGCCTGGGTCCGGTTGCCGTTGCTGTTTGGGCTGGCAAAGGTCTCGTTCGCCTGTAAGAACCTGAGCTCCAAGCACAGACAATTGCAAGGCCCGGAGGCCCAGGTCGCTGTGGCCACTAGGTCTGCCTTTCACCATCTGCGATAGGTCAGGCTGCTGGCTCCCTACCTCTCCCCCCAGGACTCGGCTACAGTAACCTGTGCGATGGTCACTTCCAGGCTTGATTACTGTATCTCGCTCTACGCGGGCTTACCCTTGGTACTGATCCGGAAACTCCAGCTAGTGCACCATGTGGCGGCGTGCCTGCTGACCGCGATGTCCAGCTGCATTCCGACCCTCTGTGAAACACCACTGGGCTAGACTGACTCACTGTGAATTTAGGCAAATCAGGAAAGGGAGGGCCCTTGTCCCGAGTAGCAACCCAGGCTACTGGTGCTTAAAATCAAAAAGGTGGCAGAACAGTTTGTAAGCTAAATCCTGGTGGTGAAACTGACAGGTGAAACATCTCTGGTTTGGGGTGGGTCGTCTCTTAAGAGATGAAGGGGTAGCCGTCACTGTTTCAGAGGGAAATGGATTAGGACTGGCCGCTGAGAGAGTGACAGTCTTTTAGAAATAGCGTACCGGCTTCGCGTCAAAGTGCTGGTGATCACCTTTAAAGCCATGTATGGCCAGGGTCTGGCTTACCTGAGGGACCGCCTTTCCCTACATGTTCCCCCAAGGGCACTTCGGTCTGGGGGCCGACATCTCCTGGAAATTCCGGGCCCCAGAGACGTGAGGCTGGCTGCCACAAGAACCAGGGCTTTTTCGGTGGCGGCTCCTACCTGGTGGAAGGAGCTCCCGGAGGAGATCCGAGCCCTGCGGGACCTCGTCCAGTTCCGCAATGCCTGCAAGACGGAGCTCTTCCGCCAGGCTTTTGAGTAGGAGCCGCCACTGCCGCTATTCCACCTTCAATATCCCACCTCGATAACCCTGTGCCATCGCACTCCCGTCATCTTGGTTTTAAATGTTGTGTTGATGCTGTATTGTCTGATTTTATAATTTTATCTGTTGATATTGTTTTATGTTGTTTAAATTGGCATTCATGCCCATTGTTAGCCGCCCTGAGCCTTCGGGGAGGGCGGGATACAAATCGAAACAAACAAACAAATTTCTTTTTGCATTTGTATGAGTCCGTGTGCCCGTGCCTGGAAGTCACGGCGACCTCTGGCGACTCCTACTGGGGCATGGAGGACGTGCGGAGAAGTGGCTTGATAGCCTGCCTCTGCCTCCCGGCCCCGGTTTTCTTTGGAGGTCTCCTGTCCAAATACTTGCTGGGGTTGGCCCTGCTTAGCTTCCGAGATCGGCTTGCCTTGGCTATCCAGATCAGGGCGAGAGTGACAAACAGTATTGACTGCCTGACGAGGTCCAGAGGCCACAGGAAGAAGGTTGCAGGTCTAACGCGTCTGGGGAATTATAGGTATTTATAAACAAATGCTAAAAACGTCCAAGGTAAAATGGGAGAGCTGGAATGCTTAGTGTCCGAGGAGCACAGAGACACTGTGGGCATTTCATAAACTTGGTGGGATGAGGACTATCGGTGCGATACAGTGATTCCTGCATATAAATTATATCGGAAGGATAGGAAGGGAAGGGTCAGAGATGGAGTGATTCTGCATGTCAGAGAAGGTATACAGTCCAGTAAAACTGAGAATCTTAAGAGAAATAGATTCACTTATAGAAACGCTATGGGTGGAAATAGCGGGCCCAAAAGGAAGCTTAACTCTGGGAGTTTGTTATTGCCCTGATTAATAATAATAAATAAACAAAACCAGTTTGCTGAGGTGGTTAAGTGCACAGATTCTAATCTGGGAGAACCGGGTTTGATTCCCCACTCCTCCACTTGCACCTGCTGATGTGACCTTGGGTCAGTTACAAGCTCTGGCACAGCTGTTCTCTCAAGGACAGTTTTTGTTAGAGTTCTCTCAGCCCCGCCTACCTCACAGGGTGTCTGTTGTGGGGAGGGGAAGGGAAAGGAGTTTGTGAGACGCCTTTGGGCAGTGAAGGGCGGGGTATAAATCCAATCTCTTCTTCTTCTTTGAGTCCGCGCACTTAACCACTACACCAAACTGGCTGTCAAGTTGCAAAAAAGGGCAACTAGAACAATTAAGGGGGATGGAACACCTTCCCTTTGAAGAAAGGTTCAAGAGGTTAGGGCTCCTTGGCTTGGAGAAACGACGACCAAAGGGGTGATGTGATCGAGGTTTACAAAATCATGCATGGGAGAAGGGAAAGAAAGAAGCACTTTTCTCCCTTTCTCACAATGCGAGCACTCAGGGGCACTCGATGAAATGAATGAGCAGTGGGCTTAGAGCAGATAAAAGGAAGGACTTCTTCACCCGAAGGGTAAATAACACGGGGAATTCCCTGCTGAAGGAAGTGGCAGCGGCTACAAAGGGGATTGTATCAACATACGGAGCAGAGGTCCATCAGTGGCTATTAGCCACAAGGTATTCTGTCTGGGCCAGGGATGCTCTGCGTACTTGATGCTTGGGGGACCAACAATGGGAGGGCTTCTGGAGTTCTGGCCCAGCTGGTGGACCTCCCGATGGCACCTGGGTTGTGGCCACTGTGTGACACGGAGTGTTGGACCGGATGGGCCACTGGCCTGATCCAGCACGGCTTCTGTTATGTTACGACGAGCCAGTGCTTAGCTTTTGTGGTCCCTTCTTATATGCCCAGGGTAATGGCTGATCGCCCCTTTGGGGCTGGGATGGAATTGTCCTCCAGGCCAGATAGGCCCAGTGATCTTGGATGTTTTTATTTTTTGCCTTCCTCTGGGCACAGAGCAGGGGTGACTGGAGGAGAGGGGGACGAGGGAATTGTGGATTTTATGCACTGTGCAGGGGGGTTAGACTAGATGACCCTTGGGGGTCCCTTCCAGCTCCATGTTTCTATCTGAGGTTAAGGATGAGGAATGCAACGGAGGCAGGCGTGTCTGCAGAACTTGCGAGGCAGCAGGCGTGCTGGAACCTCAGGAAGCGGCCGCTTGGCAGGGAATCCACAGCTCCCCGGCGCCATCTTCTGCCCACCTCTGACTTCCCTGAGCAAACAACACCGCTGCTTTAGGCTTTTCCTGCCGTCTAATGATAGCATGCTGGCCTGATCTCGTCAGAACTTGGAAGCTAAGTAGGGTCAGTCCTGGTTAGTATTTGGATGGGAGACCACCAAGGAAGTCCGGGGTTGCAATGCAGAAAATATTGAAAATCCTTATTAGAAAAAGTCTGGAACTTCTACTCTTAGGTTTGACAATGGAAAAAATCAAGCAAGAAAAGAGAACAGTATTATGGTACATGATCACGTCGGCGAGAATGGCTTTTGCGCAACAATGGTAATTGGATAAAGTACCGGATATACAGGACTGGTTAAGAAAACGGCTATTTTTAGCTGAAATGGACAAAATGACTAAAAAATTAAATGGACAAATGGCAGAACGGTATTTAAATGAATGGGAAGACCTGAAAATATATATGGAAACTGAATATAAAATGAAAGGGAAAATGTATAACCTCAATTCTTATTGAAAATGGAATAATGTTAGATGAGTCAGATTTCTGTATACAAAAAACATGTTACCTGGTTTATCGATTGCTGTAAGTTTAAACCTGATTACTGTTAAATTTTCTTTGTTATTGGCAATAGCAGTGTTGGAAGCCTATTGGGGGGGAAGGGGGGAAGGGATATAGTTTATAAGTGGATTTGGAAATTGTGTTTAACAATGTTGAATATATTCCAATAAAAATCTTTGTTATATAAAAAAAGGAAGTCCGGGGTTACTACACAGAGGCAGGCAAGGGCAAATCACCTCTGAACAACACTTTCCACCACCACCAACAGCACCAAGCATGCCTAATCAGGCTTCCAAAATATCGTTTGTTTTTGCAAAGTCCTGTCTCACCTTTGACCACAGTGATGTTCCTTGTCTGGGTGCCAGTCAAGTCATTGGTGATCTTCACGTGACACTCATAAGTGCCTTCGTCGGCAGCGGTGAACCCGTAGACATGGAGGTACAGCAGGTTCCTGTGGAGGGTGACATTGGCCCGGTTTCTGAAGGCGGTGTCGGCCAAGCCAATGTTGCCGGCGACAATACGCATCGCCCTGGAGTCCTTGGTCATGCGGAACTGGTAATTCAGGGGGTAGCTAGTCTTATTGTCATAGCGACAGTCCAAGCGCAAGTTCTGGTCGTCTAAGCAGGCCGTCAGGTCCCGGATGTTCTGGCACTGAGCCATTTGAAGGACTGCGGAAAGCAAGACGGTCACATCGTCACCGACACTGCAGGGGCCGAGGCGTGCAGCCTTTCGGACACAGGCGGTGGCAGTCGCAGCTGACGGGGAGACTCGTGGACCACGGACAGACCAAGAGCCAAATGACACGTTACGTCCCCGCAGGGACCAAACATTACAATCATCCCCCCCATCCCCCCAGTTGGGTCCGAGTTCCCTCCGGACCGAGTTTGTGAACCCTGCAGCCATGAGGCAACTGCATTCAACGGCTTATTTATTTTTAAAAAAGGAGAGTCAAGATCAATGCTTCCTCTAAGCTGCGGAATCTTGTGAGCAAGAATTCTACGCTGTGAGTGACTGGCGTTAAAGTTGTGAGCCAGCGATTTGGCTGCGGCATAAATTAGTCTGCTCTGGAGCCATCCTTCCTGAGCTAAGACAGAAATGCATGAGCCGGGGGCTAAAAAAAATGTGAGCTAGCTCACACTAACTCAGCTTAGGGGGAACACTGTTCAAGATGGGCTCCAGAGGGGATCCTGCCTCCCCTCCCCCCCCACCCACAAGCTGCTTTCCTGCATGGAAACGGCACTGACGGGGGAATTGTTTTGCCGCTCCAAAATAGGGGGAAGAAGCCCTTTCAGAGTGTGACTTTTGCAGTATTCTGAGCCCATTTGGGCTCTCCTTTCCTTTCAGAAAACATTCCTGCTGTGCGGGACATGAGTCAGGTCTGAGGCAAGCCAGATCCAGCTTTTTGGAAACTCTAACCTTTCATACAGCTCTGAGACGTGATGCTGACAGGGGCCTAGAGAACCACCCTGTGGGACTCGGCCTCGTTTGGCACCTTCACAGAAACCGGCAGAGTGCTCCTGCCCAACTCAGGCCCGGGTGCGATTCACGCACATCCAGGAGAACGAGGCAAGTCATGAGGAGGACGAGCTGCAGGCAAAGAGATCGGGTTGCCTGTCTGCATCACAAAACTCTGCGAACAGAGAGCCAGCCCGCAAGGCGAACAGAATGGGGAAAAACAAAATAAGCTCCCCGAAGACAACCACTGTTCTAGGACTTCAACACACTTGGCCGTAACTCTTTATAATGTTTACAGTGCAGATTTCTTAACAATCATCCTTATGTAAAGTACATGCCACAAACATGGGCTGTGTTCCTGGAATGTTAGATAGAGTCGATAAAGACATTTGAAACCGCTTATTAAACCTAGGAAAGTGTGTTCTCTTTATTTCTTGTATGCCTTGGATCCACACGCCTTTAAAGGAAGGCGTGATAAATGCTACTCAGGAGCTTGAAAAACAAAGGCTCCACACACCCCAAATCTCCATGTCCTCCCAACACAGAATTAGCAACCCCAGTGTGTGAACCACGTCTTAAATTGGGTGCTCTCCTAGGGCAATGGCTGTTCAGGCCTTGAACGGACCCCAGGGGCTTGAAATATCAGCTCCGGCCACCAGGAGGCAGTATAAAGCCTCTGGATTCGCCAGGCTAGAGACGTGAGCCGCTTGAAAGGAGTACCATGGCCACCTTTGAAAGAAACAAACAAAAAATGACCCCTCGGCTAACATTTGTCCCACATGCAGCAATTTAGGCGAAGCTTCTTTCGCGGAGGTGCTGCAGAGGGGGTCCTGCCTCTCCCCCCCACACAGACACAAAGCAAAGGTAAAGGTAAATGTTTCCCTTGCTCGAAAGCCTGTTGAATCCGACTCTAGGGGGCAGTGTTCATTTCTGTTTCCAAGCCGAAGAGCCGGCACTGTCCGAAGACGTTTCTGTGGTCATGTGGCCGGCGTGACTAGATGCCAAGACGCACGGAACACTGTTACCTTCCTGCCGAAGCGGTACCGATTTATCTACTTGCAATTGCTTGCTTTCGAACTGCTAGGTTGGCAGGAGCTGGGGCCAGAGATGGGAGCTCATTCCGTCATGTGGCACTCGGGTCTCGAATTGCTGAACTACCGACCTTCCGGTCCGCAGTTCAGCATCTTAACCTCTGAGCCACCGCAGCCCCTTTCTGCCTCACAGGCTGTGGTTAGATGGGGGGAAATAAATTCCCCAAAAGGGCACCAGTCCCCGGGCGAAGTGCAGCAGGGTAGGCTGTGGTCTCATGCAGCTCCCCAGAGCCCCCCTCCTCATACGAATGGCCCCTCCCACTGAGAGAGCAGCACCTACATGCAAGAGGGTTTAGAAGTCAATACTGGCCACTAGATATTTGCTGGCGTCCTGCAACAGCTATGATTTGGGCCGTGCAGATGCCTTCGAGAGCCACTAGATGGCAGCCCTCCCCCCAAGCAGTGCCCTTTACCTGCCACCAGGACAGCAATGCCAAGGATGGACTTCATCTTCTCTTCCTCTGTGCCCTGGAAGACTGCACTGGGGTGGAAGAAACCTAAGAGAGAAAAGCAGCGTCTGGTTAGCCGTAAAGGGGCTGCCGGGGAAAAATAAGGATTGCAGTAAGGACTGCCAGTCTGCACCGCGGCACGGAGCTCCGTCACTCGAGCAAATGAGCCAAGGCACACTCTTACCAGGAAGGGCAAAAGGGTTACTTGGTGCCGGAGGCTGAGCTTTGGTTGAGCAAGGGAAACCTGTCTGGTCCCTCTGTATCCCACGCTTGCCCTGCAAGGAGGTCAGGACAGCCTGAACGGCTCTCCCTCCTGAGACCGCCTCGCCCTGGATGGCCCAGGTCAGCCCAATCTCATTAGATCTCAGAAGCTAAGCAGGGTCAGCCCTGGTTAGTATTTGGATGGGAGACGGCCAAGGAAGCCCAGGGCTGCTACGCATGGGCAGGCAAACCACCTCCGAACGTCTCTTGCCTGGAAAACCCTGAGCGGTTGCTGTAAGTTGGCTGTGACTTGACCACATTTTCCACCACCCCCCTGAGACCAGCCTAAGGTCACACGGTGAATTTCATGGGAAAGCAGGGATTTGAACACAGGTCCCAAAAATGTCGAGACAGTGTGCGACTGCAATTTAAAAAAAGGCCAACGCTATGCTGGGGATTATTAGGAAGGGAACTGAAAACAAATCAGCCAGATTTATACTTGCCCTGTATAAATTGATGGTGCGACCTCGTTTGGAGTACACTGTACAGTTCGGGTCACCACACCTCAAAAAGGATATTAGAGAACTGGAAAAAGTGCAGGAAAGGGCAACTAGAATGATCAAAGGGTTGGAACACTTTCCCTATGAAGAAAGGTTGAGGCGCTTGGGGCTTTTTAGCTTGGAGAAACGATGGCCGAGGGGTGACATGATCGAGGTTTATAAGATTATGCATGGGATAGAGCAGGTCGAGAAAGAAGGACTTTTCTCCCTTTCTCACAATGCAAGAACTTGTGGGCACTCAATGAAATTGTTGAGTGGTCAGGTTAGAGCAGAGAAAAGTAAGTCCTTCTTCACCCAAAGAGTGATTAAAACATGGAATTCACTGCCACAGGAGGTGGTGGTGGCTACAAGCATGGATGGCTTCAAGGGGGAATTAGATAAACATATGGAGCAGAGGTCCATCTGGTGGCTATTGGCCACAAGGTATAGTTAGGGACTCTTGGTCTGGGGCAAGGGATGCTCTGTATTCTTGGTGCTTGGGGGGCAACAGTGGGAGGGCTTCTAGCGTCCTGGTCCCACTGCTGGACCTCCTGATGGCACCTGGTCTTTTTGGCCACTGTGTGACACAGAATGTTGGACTGGATGGGCCATTAGCCTGATCCAACACTGGCTTCTCTCATGTTCTCAAGGTGGGACCTGTCACATCATGCTGGTTTGGCATAACCAGCACTTACCTGTGGGCATCTTCTGACAGTTCTCGCAAAAGCTACTGTCCTGTCTACAGAGTTAGGATGGCTCAAGGGTTAGTGATGGGACTGTGACGGGGAAGCCCCGAATTTGAATCCCTTCCCAGGCTGTTTCGCTCGCTGGGTGGCTTCACTCAGGGACATTCCACAGCTTAAACTACTAGACAGGGTTGCCTGGAGGGAGGGAATGCCTGACATGCATCACCCGGAGCTCCTACAGGAATAAATGAACTTAAGTAGGGGAACATGTTGTCTGACCTAGCTAATTTAAACCACGTATCTTGCTCCCTCTCCTTGACCCACAACAGACACCTTGCGAGCAATGCTCCCGCTAAGCCAGGGAGTCGTGTGAGCAAAAATTCTGCTTTATGGGCTACTGGCATGAAAGCGGAGAGCAAGCAGTTCGGCTGCTGCATAAATGAGTTCGCTCTGCAGCCATCCCTCCTGAGCGAAGACAAAAATGTGTGAGCCGGAGGCTAAAAAAACTGTGAGCTGGCTCACGCCAACTCAGCTTAGAGGGAACACTGCCTATGAGGTAGGTGGGGCTAAGAGAGCTCTAAGAGAGCTGCTTAGCTTCTGAGATCTGAGGAGATTTCGCCAGCCCAGGCTACCCATGTCAAGGCAAGACGTGGACAGAGGTGGTTTGCCATTGCCTGCCTCTACATAGTCAACCCCGGACTTCCTTAGAGATCGCCCATCCAACCAGCACTGACTCTGCTTAGCTTTCCAAAATCCAACGAGATCCGGCTAGCCTGGGCCATCCATGTCAAGGCAAGCGACGTTCAAGAGGCGGTTTGCTACTATCTGCTTCTGCGTAGCAGCCCTGGGCTTCCTTGGGGGTCTCCCATCCAAATACTAACCAGGGCTGACCCTGCTTAGCTTTCGAGATCTGACGAGATCGGGCCTGCCTGGGCCATTCAAGGTCAGGGCACCTAGCTACGATTACATGCCTCAAACCAAAATTAAACTCGGTGTTACAATTACCTATAATGTATAATACCCCTCAGAAGGGATCTAACTACTTTAAAGGTTGAAACGCACTTTACGATAAATAAAGAGCCAGAAGGCAAAGCGCTCATCGGAGCCTGCTTGGGGTGTTTCTCCATCTCAAACAAGGCCCAACCATCGCCAGCAGGCTGCCGGCTGGGTTCAAGACAAAGTCCCTGTGGCATACCTGCACGCTCTTCACGGGGCCACCCCTAGTAGTTGCTCTGCTAGACAGAGAACCGGGCCTGCTCCTTGCCAGTCCAGCTCCTCCTTGCCAGTCTGGCTGCCAACCTCCAGACGGGGCCTGGAGACCTCCCAGAATCACAGCTGATTCCCAGACCACAGAGATCAGTTCCCCTGAAGAATATGGCTGCTTTGGAGAGTGGACTCTGCAGCATTATGAGGATAGGATCCTTCCTCAAATCTCTCAGAATACCCCAATCTAGGGCTGGCACGGCAACCCAGCTTGCCTGACAATATCCACTTCCCTTACAGGCAGCCAAACAGACCACAAACAAGGGACTGCTGTGGTGACTAAACCGAACCTCCACATTCAGAGGTAGCCAACCTCTGAATCCCAGAGCCATGAGGCAGCATCAAGGGAAGGCCTCTGTTGCTGGACCTTCAGAGTAACTGTTTGGCCACTGCGAGAGACCGGATGCTGGATTAGATAGACCCCTAGTCTGATCCAGAAGGACTTCCCTTATGTTCTTCTCAGGGGAAATCCTTGGACTCTATGCTCTGTCACTGGAACTCCAGAGTTGGCTACTGTGTGAGAAAGGATGCTGGACTAGATGGACCACTGGTCCAATCCAGCAGCAGTCTTATGTTTTTATGATAAACAGGTTTTATGTACTCCCACCATTTTCCAAACGGTAATTGACCACACTGGGGTGGGAAACCACTAGGTAAACTAGGTACCAAGCCAGCCAGACTGCAGATCCACCTATTTTGCTTTTACCTGCTGGGAATGGCAGGTACACTCCTAGGTCTCAGGCAGATAAAGCAGCAGCTCCACCACTGAGTTATGGACCGTCCTCTGCAGATACACTCCTGGGTCTCAGGCGGATAAAGGCCTTTCCGCCCGAGATATCAGAAACTGAGCCCGGGTCTTTGCGCAGGAAAAGCAGCTGCTCCGCCACTGAGTTATGGACCATCCTCTGCAGATACACTCCTGGGTCTCAGGCAGATAAAGCAGCTGCTCTGCCACTGAGTTATGGACCATCCTCTGCAGATACACTCCTGGGTCTCAGGCGGATAAAGGCCTTTCCGCTTGAGATATCAGATACTGAGCCCGGGTCTTTGCGCAGGAAAAGCAACTGCTCCGCCACTGAGTTATGGACCGTCCTCTGCAGATACACTCCTGGGTCTCAGGCGGATAAAGGCCTTTCCGCTTGAGATATCAGATACTGAGCCCGAGTCTTTGCGCAGGAAAAGCAGCTGCTCTGCCACTGAGTTATGGACCGTCCTGCACAGTAATCTAGCTAAATACAGGAAACGGCTTTTAGCACACGTGTGCATTTGATGTGCAATAAAATCCACATAGCAGGAAGATGCAGATGACCAAGTTAACCCTGGGTTGAGAGATTTCACACTGGGGTACTTGGGTTGTCTATATGAGCTCTTTCCACTGGGTTGTGTTAAAAGGGTCACAGCGTCAAAATCACAGGAGGCCATAGCCCCTCTGGATACTGCCTTGGTCAGGCCGCACCTGGAGTCCTGTGTGCAGTCCTGGAGGCCTTGCTTCAAAAAGGATGTGGACAAAATCGAGAGGATGCAGACGAGAGTGACAAGGATGATCAGGGGTCTGGAGACTGAGCCCTACGAGGAAAGGCTAAGGGCCTCGGGGATGTTTAGTTTGGAGAAGAGGAGACTGAGAGGGGACATGATTGTTCTTTTTCAATATTGGAAAGGCTGTCCTTTGGAGGAGGGCAAGGAGCTGTTCCAGTTGGCAGCAGAGGATCATAGGACCCGAAGCAGTGGGTTTAAGTTACATGCAGAAAGGTATCGGCTGGATATTAGGAAACACTTTTCCACAGTCAGAGTGGTTCAAAGGAGGTGGTTGGCTCCCCTTCACTGGCAGTTTTCAAGAAGAGGCTGGATAAACATTGGTCAGGGATGCTTTAGGCTGGTCCTGCATTGGGCAGGGGGGTAGGACTAGATGATCTCTATGGCCCCTTCCAACTCTATGATTCTATGATTCCCAGCCTAACCTACCTCACAGGGTTGTTCTGAGAATAAAATGGGGAAGACAATGATGTAATCCCCTTTGGGTCCCCATCGGGGAGAAAAATAAAATATAAACAAGGCTTTAAAAATAGTAAACTTCTCTTGCTTCCCTAGATTACTGATCAGATAAGATACGCAGTAAGGACTCCTGCTGGCAACGGGCCTTCCAGGTGAACGCATCCAGTGTGGCACAAGGGTTCCTGTTGGATTGGGAAGAGCTGGGTTCAAATCCTCCCCCAGCCTTGCAGTTCTCTGGGTGATCCTGGGCCACTTGGTGTTCTCTCACACTGACCCACCTCCTCCAACTGCACCTGCTGGATGACCTTGGGCAAGCCATAGTTCTGTCAGAGCTGTTCTTGAAAAAGAGCAGTTTCTGTCAGAGCTCTCTCAGCCCCACCTACCTCACCGGTTGGGGAGGAGAAGGGAAAGGATTTTGTAAGTCGCTCGGAGACTCCTTTGGATAGCGAAGGGCGGGGTATAAATCCAATCTCTTCTTCTTTTTTGAGAAGACAGGCCGGATAACAATATATACTGTGGTACATTACCACTGATCAGGCTCGATTCCAAAGGCCATGAAATCAGGAAGGGGCCAGAGCCCAGTGGAAGAACCTCTGCTTGGCAGGCAGAAGGTCCCAGGTTCAATCCCTGGTGTCTCCAGTTAAAAGAAAAATCTGGCAGTAGATGATGTGAAAGACCTCCACCTGAGATCCTAGAGAGCGTCTGCCAGTCGTGAGTAGACAATATTGATTTTGATGGACGAGGGCTGATTCGGTAGATGGCAGCTTCATGGGAAACGGAGGAACAGGATGAGTGAATACAGATGGCCCTCTCTCAACAAACCTTTCCTGCAGAATGTGTGGTAACTGTAACTAGTTAGCAATCCCATCCCGAGCCCACTGCTGGCAACGACTTCCTTCTCCTGGATAGCTGCTCATCAAATCTGTCTCCATCACTTAGGTAGGCCAGGTTACCAGATGGTCATATACATCCGGTGACAAGTTGACCATTATATTTCATTGTATTCTCCCCCCCCTTTTTTTACCCACACCATCCCCATCTCGCAATAGACTCCGGTGGGTAGCAGTGTTCCCTCTAAGATGAGTTAGTGTGAGCTAGCTCGCAGTTTTTTTAGCCTCCGACTCAGATATTTTTGCCTTAGCTTAGGAAGTATGGCTCCAGATTTATGCAGCAGCCAAATTGCTTGCTCATAGCTTTAATGCCAGCAGAATTTTGGTTCACAAGACTCCACGGCTTTGAAGAAGAACAGATTGGATTTATACCCCGCCCTTCACTACCCAAAGGTGTCTCAGAGTGGCTTACAAACTCCTTTCCCTCCCCCACCCCACAACAGACACCCTGTGAGGTAGGTGGGGCTGAGAGAGCTCTGACAGAAACTGCCCTTTTCTCAAGAACAGCTGTGCCAGAACTATGGCTTGCCCAAGGTCATCCAGCAGGTGCAAGTGGAGGAGTGGGAAATCAAACCCAGTTCTCCCAGATTAGAGTCTGCACACTTAACTGGAAAAAGTGCAGAGAAGGGCAACTAGAATGATAAAAGGGTTGGGACACCTTCCCTATGAAGAAAGGTTAAAATGCTTGGGGCTCTTCAGCTTGGAGAAACGATAGCTGAGGGTGACATGATCGAGGTTTATAAGATTATGAATGGGATTGAGCAGGTTGAGAAAGAAGTCCTTTTCTCCCTTTCTCACAATACAAGAACTCGTGGGCACTCCATGAAATTGCTGAGCAGTCGGGTTAGAACAGATAGAAGGAAATACTTCTTCACCCAAAGAGTGATTAACACATGGAATTCACTGCCACAGGAGGTGGTGGCAGCTACAAGCATGGACAGTTTCAAGAGGGAATTAGATAAACATCTGGAGCAGAAGTCCACCAGTGGCTATTAGCCACAGGGTATAGATGGGAACTCTCAGTCTGGGGCAGGTGATGCACTCTATCCTTGGTGCTGGAGGGGGCAGCAGTGGGAGGGGGCTTCTGGTGCCCTGGCCCCACTGCTGGACCTCCTGATGGCACCTGGTATATTTTGGCCACTGTGTGACAGAGTGTTGGACTAGATGGGCCATTGGCCTGACTCAACATTGGCTTCTCTTACGTTCTTATGTTCTAACCACTACGCCAAACTGGTGTTAGAGGGCACATTGGTGGGTAGCCATGTCGGTTTGAAGCAACAGCACAAAATTTGAGGCCAGCGGCACCTTTAAGACCAACGAAGTTTAATTCCAGTGCGCCTGCACGCTTCGTCTCCCAATGACTCTCACGGCGGTTGTCAAATGAGACTGACCTCATCCTCCCCACCAAAAGAGGGAAACCCTTTTCAATGTAACCCCCCCCCCCAATTACGGAATAAACAGACCCCTGAGAAGAAACGGGGATGGTGAGGCGAGCTTGAGGAACTGGAGTTTTCATCTACCAACCCAACGCTCCCTCTAAGCTGTGGGGTCTTGTGAGCAGAAATTCTACTTTGCGAACCACGGGCACGAAAGTCGTGAGCGAGACATTTGGCTGCTGCATGAATTAGTTTGCTCCGGAGCCATCCTTCCTGGGCTAAGGCAAAAATGCCGGAGGCTAAAAGAACTGTGAGCTCACTCGCACTAACCCAGCTTAGAGGGAACGCTGCTACCAACCAAATTCAAAAACGAGAAAGATTTCTTGGTTTTTTTTAAAAAAAGACAAAGAGCAAAACCCAGAGACAGAATTTAAATAATCTGACGAGAGAGCCCTTTATCCCTGGGGAGGGGAACAGAAAGGGAGGGGGCCGGTTTTATTTATTTACTTCATTTACGCCCTCTTTTTCTTCCCAAGTGGCTTACTTCATCCTCCAAGCTTCTATTGGCAGGGTGGGGATTCGAACCTGGGTCTCACAGATCCTTGTCCAATGCTCTAACCACTACGCCATGGTGGGCTGAACCAGGAACAAAACCATGATGGGGGTCATGTGATGCCCACCTCCCTCTCCAGGGTCCATCCACGGACAGGGGGTAGATTCTCGGGTGCTCCATTTGTGCCAAGGGCAGAGCACCTCCTCCTGTCTGGGCGAAAGAGCCTCTGTCGGCAGCAGAAGTGCAGCGGCAGGGAAATCCAGAAGGATGCGGGCAGGTTCCAGGCCAGAACCAAGGATTTCCCAAGGACAAAACAGGACAGAGAGAGAGAGAGAATGGAAAAAGCAAAAATAGACCCGTATCGGGGACACTGAAAAGATGTCAATGCTTTATTGGAACCTGCCCTTGGCCTTAATTGCATATGTGCATAAATACCCCCGAGGCCGGAAAAGGCACTCTGCACATGATCTGAGGTTCTCTGCTCTTACTTCATCTTCTAGAATGACACTCCCGCTCTGCACCACAGGACAACTCGTAAAAAGGTGTTAAGATACAGAAATAGCGCGTGGGGGGGGGAATTGAAACATTAATTATTAATTAATTAAAACTTTAAAAAAACATTAATTAAGTTCTGACTATAGATTTCCCGGTGTCTCATGGAGGTCGACCTTCAAAGCACGAGCTAAGACAGCCGGTTAGAAGGTGCCCTTCCAAAACATCTGTGTCAGGGCTGCACCGTTCCATAATGCTGGGTGGGGTGGGAGAGAAAGAGAGCCAAATGAATTCATGCCAAAAAAACTAGCCAGTCAGAAGAGCCAGGCTGCCAACTGACCACTGCTGAGCGTGCAGAAAGCAGCTGATGAAACGGCTCATAGAAGGAAGCTAAACGTGACCACCTGCTCAGATATGTATAACACAACGCTGTTTAACACATCTTGTTAGCCACCTTGAGCCAGCGTGTCTGGTAAGGTGGGATACAAATAGAAACAATAAATAAATAAATTAAAGCTCAGGCAAAAAAACTCTGGCTGAGAAGTTGGCAACCCTATGTGAACCTTCTCCTTACCAAGCCAGTTTTATAGGTGTAGGATTTTACCCTATGGGGCTTTTATATTATATCCTCATGCCAGACAACCTGTATTTCTGGAGTAGGTTCCCAATTCTGCCCGTGGGGGACTGTGTGTGCCCTTTTTGTGCCTATCCGTGCTCCGTTCTTCCCCTTTGGCCGTGCTGTTCTGTTTTCTTCCCCCCTGCCTCTGAAGTGGAAAAGAAAACTAGGATGAGTCATATAATGGAGAACAGGGAAAGGATGGAAAATTCAGGCGAGAGCCCCAGGATGGGCCTCAGAAAAGCCAGAAGAAGGCCCTGTCCTCATTTCGGAAGAAAGGAGGAGTTCATCTCCTGCCTCAGCAAAACAACCACGAATCTGGCCACTCAAAAGCCTTCTTATATTGAGAGACCCAGCAGGGTGCAACTCTTGGAAAGGATTCAGGACTGGGGAGATGAACCCGAGTTCGAATCAGTTATGAAACCGAGTGGGTGGCCTTGGGCCAATCGTTCTTAAATCCTGAACCGTCTCACAGGGTTGCTGTGAGGACCAAAACAGGGGCAAGGCCGTGTGACAACAGGATAAGAGGGGGAAGGATGAAGTCGGTTCTTGATTGGCAGGTCCCCTTTTTAGGTCCAATATCCCCCCTCCCCCTCGCAGGGTTCTCTTGCTCTCCTACCTATAGTAATGTCAACCTGAGACTTTACTCAGGGTTTCATTTGGGCCAGACTAGGCAACGGGGCTTGTTTCCAATCAAGCAGCAGAACAACCGCTCCTCTGAGAATGGCCAAAGAGCATTTTTTCCCCCTTGCACATTTGCGTGATGCTGGAATTCCGTGCCTGGCATTCTAAGTGCTTTATTTGGGGAGAGGGAATCAGGAACGAGGCGCTCAGGCTGGTGAAAGGGGAGGGAGATACAGACAAATAGGCATGGGGAGGGGGCTTTAGACCCCTTTAATGTGACAGCCCCGACCCCCCCCACCCGGAGAGGCTCTTTACGGACAAACAGCAGTCACGTCAACCGTCCTTTGGCCTCGATTAACCCAGCACGTGTAAGGGGGGCGACCGAGGCGGCTTTTAAGCGATTCAGCGGGGCGCCCCCCCCCCGTCCTCTGGACCCGTCGGATTTCGCGCTCCTCTGTGCGCAGCTTCGCAGGATCAGGCGCAACGGGGCAGGGCTGCAGCGGCGGCGGCTCCGGGTCTGCAGCCAGTCCGCCCCACGGCGGGGAGGGCTTCTGCAACGCCGGCCCTGCAGTCTTCCTGCCCGCCCCCCGCCCCCCCCGCGCACCAGCCCGGACCGCAGCGCCGCCTGCAAGAACCCGCGCCAGCAACTGCAGCGTCGTCGCCCACCCCGTCCAGCTTCGACGGCGCGTCCCGACCACCGGGCGGGCTGCCAGGGGAGGCGGGCGGCTCCCCCCTCCTCCCGCCGAGGTCTGCTTAGCCGCTTCGCAGCGCCGGCGCCGCCTCGGGCTTCACTGCGGCAACCGCTGCCCAGACGGGCGGTCACCTCCCCCGCCGTCCACGGTCCAGCCGGGGAGCGCAGCCGCCGGCCCCGCTGCAGACTTCGCAACTCGCCTCGCCGCGGGCGGGGTGACGGAAAACCCCCCCCCAGCCGCCGGAGGGGTGCAGCGGCCTCCCCTCGACGCCCCTGCGGCCGAGGCTCTCCACCTAGACGGCTGCCGAAGGGCAACCCCGAGCCCAGACGCTCGCCCGCCCTCCGCAGAGAGCGCTGCCCGCCGCAGTCCAGCCCGCCCCGGGCCCCTCCCCGAACTCCCCTGCCCGCATTCGACAGAGCGGCCCCTTCCCTTGCCCCCCTCTGGCCCGCGGCCGCTCGCTCCCCACCCCTCGCTCTTCTCCCTGCATTGCGCCGCACTGCAAAGTCCCGCCAATGCAGCTGCAGCAGCAGCAGCAGCAGCAGCAGGAACCCCCCCCCGGGTGAAGCTCCGCGTTACCTGCGAGCTCCAACGACGCGCCCGCTCCCGTCGTCTGCGGCGCCCAGCGACTGCTGCACGAGGCTGTTGCTACTGCTGCTACTGCTGCTGCTGCTACTTCGCGGAGGGGCGGGCCGAGGCGAAGCTCCGCCCCGCGGGCCCACCCCCTGCGGTACAAGCCGGCTCTTCTGGAGGGCCGCCGGTGCCGCAGTTTCGGAGACCCCTCCCCCTTTCTCCCGGGGACGCGGCCCGGAGGACCAGAAGGAAAGAAAGGCGGAGAAAGGGTTTGATGGGGGGATATGCAAGGCCCCCTCCCCTCTTCTTTGGAGCGCTCCTTTGTAGCCCTTGCAAAATGGGGGGGGTTTGCTTTGAATTAGGGGTGGGGGCTGGAGGGGTGGGCGGGATCGTGGTGCGCAGAAGCGAGCTGCAGGAAGCGGGTGGGGGGCAACGCTGCCTCTGAGCTGGGGAGTCCTGTGAGCAAAAATTCTGCTTCTGTGAGCTCCTGTGAGTTGCGAGCCAGCGGTTTGGCTGCTGCATCAATTAGTTTGCTCTGGAGCCGTCCCTTCCTGAGCGGAGACAGAAATGTGTGAGCCAGAGGCTAAAAAACCTGTGAGCTAGCTCACGCTAACTCAGCTTAGAGGGAACACTGGGCGTGGGGGTGGGGGGAGAGATGCACCATGCCTGTCATTCTGCAAGGGGTGATGACGACGCCCCCGTCTCATTGCCTGCCTGGCGCTTTATCGCTCCCCTGGCCCCATCCTTCGCACATGCGCAGGTTTAGCCCCCCACGGTGAAGGCTGGAGAAGATGTTCTGCGGAATCTTGCGAGGGAAAGTCTGAGTCAGAAGCGCCTGCTGGGGTGGGCGGGGGGGGGGTCGGGGGTCGGTCCGGCACCTTTCAGAAGATTCTTCTTCCACTTCTGCTGCTGCTGCATCATTGTAGGCTTGCGGCTTAGGGATACACACCTGAACAGCAGACTCAAGATTGCAACATTTCAATGCCATGATTCACAGCAAGAGGTGTCAGTGATCAGACGTTGTTAAATAAATAAAATATCGCAAGAGTGCTAACGTTTTAAGCCTGTTTTTATTTTAAGTTTAAAAACACCCTTTGTGTTTGTGTCCTTAATAGAGTCTCTTTCTCCGCTACCTGGCATTACACATGGCCCGGCCCAGCAAGGTCTCATCCATGCCAGATCCAGCCCTCCTAACAAATGAGAATAACAGAATAGAGCGGGACTACCACCTCCCGTGATCTGGACACAATGCTTCTGTTAATGCATCCTAAGATTGCATTCGCTTTCTTTGCAGTCACATCACACTGCAGGCTCATGTTTAGCTTGTGATCGTGACGGTCACAGGTGCAGTACTGCCCTTCAGCCAGGCAAGGGCGCTTTGCTTCCTGAAGAAGCATGCGTGAGCAATAGGGTTGCCAACTTTGGGCTGAGCAAGTCCTGGAGATTTGGGGGTGGAACCTGGCAGGGTTGAGGAGGGGACGGACCCATGCAGTCCGCTCTTCAAAGCAACCCTTTGCTGATGGAACTCATCTCCTGTCACCTCACAATGAATTGTAATTCTCAGAGATCTCCAGTCCCCCCATGGAGGTTGGCAAGCAATGCTCCCTCTGAGCTGTGGAGTCTTGTGAGCAAAGATTCTAGTTTGTGAGATGCTCGCATTAAAGTTGTGAGCAATGCTGCCTCTAAGCTGTGGAGTCTTGTGAGCAAAAATTCTACTTTGTGAGCTACGGGCATCAAAGTTGCGAGTGAGCGATTGGGCTACTGCATAAATTAGTTTGCTCTGGAGCCCTCCTTCCTGAGCAAAGGCAAAAATGTGTGAGCTGGAGGCTAAAAAACTGTGAGCTAGCTCACATTAACTCAGCTTAGCGAGAACAATGGTTGTGAGCGAGTGATTTGGCTACTGCATAAATTAGTTTGCTTGGAGCCGTCCTTCCTGAGCAAAGGCAAAAATGTGTGAGCTAGAGGCTAAAAAACTGTGAGCTAGCTCACATTAACTCAGCTTAGAGGGAACAATGGTTGTGAGCAAGTGATTTTGCTACTGCATAAATGTTTGCTCTGGAGCCGTCCTTCCTGACTGAAAAATGTGTGAGCCAGAGGCTAAAAACCTGTGAGCCAGCTCACACTAACTCAGCTTAGAGGGAACACTGTAATGACAACCCTAGAGCACTGCCAATAACTGAGATGTGATTCAGGCCATTGATTTCCTCATGGCAGTTCTGGGTCAAGCCTTCTTCCCGCAGCCAGTGTCCTGTGCCAAACAGGAATGGGGGTGAAACCTTTTTCAAAATCGCAGCTTCCAAAGGATGACCGGAACTGGCCTTCACATGTCTGTCCTCTTTGGCCTCAGTTTCCCCTTGTGGTGGTTTGGGCTTCAGATCCTTGCTCAGTCGTCACTGGGCAATCTTGGGCCAGTCCCTTTCTCTAAACGGACCTTCCCTCTCAAGATTGTTGTAAAGATAAAAGGGGTGGGGGGAGGAGGGCGAACAGCGAATGTGCAGAGAACCAACAAATTCCTGACCTCCTTGTGAAAAGTCCTCTCTCTTCCTGAGTCATTTCCCTCTCGTGGAATTCTCCCCTCTTGCCGCAGACATCTGGAAAAAACCAGACCCTTGCATTTTCTTGTGGAAAGGCCTGTTCCTCATTAAGCATGGAAGCAGCGGTCTGGGTAGAAATACCAAAGTATTTGGGAAGCCTTAGATGTCCAGTGCCTAAACATATGAAGCAGCCATGCCGGGTTAGCCCACGTTGGTCTGTCTAGGTCAGGATTGATTGTTCCAGCTGGCTGGCCGGCAGCCACCCTCCAGGGTCTTAAGCAGAGAAAGGTCTTTCTTGCTACCCCAGATCCTTAAGTGGAGATGCAAAGAATTGAGGCGGGAAACTTCAGGATGCAAAGCCACTGAGTCACAGCCTGTGCATTTGTGGGAAGTAAGGGGAATGTGAGTGCCGAAGAGGCTGGGTGTATGACTGTGCACTTGGGTTCGCACATGTTCCGTGTATCTGCAGGATCAATTGCATTTGTGCATCTGGGAACAACGGCCTAGTATGCAGGGGTGTCTTGCCTCACTTTCACTGAGCACATCTGTTAAATACTGGGTTCCACGGACAAGCAGACCCCACTACTAGTGATCAGCACAACTTTATTAGTGATTTCAGCAAGTACCAGACTAACTCCAGGGCCACCGCCCTGTTTAAATAGCATGCCATTGCCATACCGAAACACACCCCACTCCCAACTAGAGGCTATTTACATAAGATTACTCCTTGACTGGTTACTTCCAGAGTCCTGGTGGGCTATTGTTCTTGGACTCCAAGCTCAGCCAGTCTCTGGTAGAACAGGTTCTGTCCCAATACATAACAACATCCTTGAAGTTTTCTTTTTCGTTTGGCATTGTTTTCCCTCCCTTCAGCGCTCAGTTCGCTGTTTCCCCATGGGTTTTGTGAGAGTGCTTTCGTGCCGGTTTCCCCCTTCCTTCGCTTCCAAGCCAAAGGTAATTCAAAAACATACAGATTTCTTCAGATTCCCACCCCCGCCCTTTCCCCACCCCTTGAAGGCCACTGCCACATCCCGGTCATTCCGCCCACTCTGTACCTTCTGCCATTCATCAGTGTGTCCCTTGTTTTTTGACATTAATGTTTTTTACGAGCGGCATGAGTCTAGCGATATGAGACTATTGCTAGCCTCATGCCGCTGGGGGAAAGAAAGACTCCTGGCTGGGCTACCCTCTCCTGCTGCCTGGTTTAAACCGAGTGGAGGGAGGAGGCACAGCAGTCCTGGCTGGGCTGCCTTCTCCTGCACCGGGCAGCAGGAGAGGGCAGCCCAGCTGGGATTACTGCAGAATAAATATACCAGAGAAAAAAGAATGGTGCGGGCTGCAGGCACTGAATGCGAAGTCAAGCTTAAAGGCCTGACTGCTTGGACTCTCTGCAGTAAGCCGTGTGTGCGTAATAGGCCAGTGTCTGCCTCGGGTGGTACCCTGGCTGACCTTTCCAAGATGGGCTCCCCAGTCTTCATGCTTCAGCCCCCTGTGCATTTCCAGATGATGCTGGACAGCTTGTTCGATGTACTCTGGCTGCACGGTCACGCCCGCAAAGGGTGAGTTTCAGTGCTTGGTGCTGGCTGAAACAACATGGTAATCTAATTGGGGAGGCGAGATTCCATCACGGTTCCTTCAGAGCCCTTCAGTACATGGCGTCCAGAACCACTGACTTGTCAGTCTCTCATCCGGCAATCGGCTCTAGAAGGACAGCACTGGTCACCTTGATTTAAGGTTCCCAATCTCATTTATGTCAGATCCGGCCCCCATCACAAATGAGTTCGACACCCCTGCCCTAGTGTGGCGTTGGCCGCTGCCAATCCTAAGCAGGCCTACTCGGAACCCTACTCAAGTCTACTCAATGGGGCTTACGGCCAGGAGAGTGCCCTTAGGATAGCACTGTGTGTATCAGTTGAATGCTGGAAAGCAGAGTTCTGCTGACCTCATTCTTAAAGCTCAGCCCCTGGGGAGCAGGTTGCAGGTTTTCGGAGGACGGTTCAAGGACTTGGGGTTTTGAATGCTGCCCCTGGCGAAAGCTGCAGCTCTCGATGAAAGTTAGTGCGGCGCGGAAAGTCACATGACATATATCTCCTATTGCACGTGAGTCCTTGCCGTGACATTCACCAGGCGAAATCTGCTTTTTGCTAACTGGCTGAAAAAAACAGGAGTTCTGCTAGATCTGCCGAAAAGCCGAAAATCTTCCGGCCAGCTGTGGGATTGAACCCACCAGGTGGGGCCTGAGTTGCTGGGTAGCTCTCCCCCGTCCCAGAATAAAACCAGGAGAGACTGAAATATCAATAACGGGGCTGAATTGATTCCCAGTTTCTCAGGAACGCTCTAGGCAATTTTGGGAAATGGTGGCCATTTTGATGGTTTCCGAGTGTTCCTAGAGATCAAAGTTCCTCTCTGGATTTCGGGCGCCCTCTGGTCCTCGCTTCCAGGTGCCTTTGGATGCCCTCAGTGATGTCAGCGCATTGCCAGATCTGATTGGCTGCATAGCACTGTGGCAGCCACAGAGATCCCCTCCCCTGAAAGAAATGGATTCTTTGGAAGGGGGGTCTCTGTGGGATTGTCCCCCACCGAGGTCCCTGTCCTCCCCAGGCTCCACCCCCAAATTTCCAGGAGTTTCCCAACCTGGGCCTGGCAACCCTAACATCTGCAAGAGAAGAAAAAACAGCTTTCCTGTTCCCCCCCTCAAGAAAGCACAGACAACTTCTGTATCGACAGAGGTATAGTGTCCAGGTCACACAAAATGATGGTATCGCTTTACTCTGCTCTGGTTAGACCTCACCTAGAGTACTGTGTTCCATTTTGGGCACCATGATTTAAGAAGGATATAGACAAGCTGGAACGTGTCGCCAGGGGGGTAACGAAGATGGTGAGGGGGCTGGAGACCAAGTCCTATGAGGGAAGGTTGAAGGAGCTGGGCAGGGCTATTTTTGGGCAGGAACGCACAGGGACGGAGTTCCGGCTGGCTCCCGAGTTGGCCACGCCCAGCAGGAACTCATTAGCATAATAGACCACACCCAACAGCAGGAACTCATTAGGATTGGCTACATTAGGGGTGTGTGGCCTAACATGCAAAGGAGTTTCTGCTAGCAAAAAGCGGTGGGTTTTGACAACAAACCAGGTAAACAGAATAAAAAGCAAAAGGTGAGTGTGGCTGGATGACCACACTTCTGGTAACATGGGAGTGTGGCCTAATATGCTAATGAGTTCCTGCTGGGCTTTTTCTACAAAAAAAGCCCTGGATAAATATATGGAGCAGAGATCCATCAGCGGCTATTAGACACAAGGTATAGATAGGAAAGTCTGGGGCGAGTGGTGCTCTGTATTCTTGGTGCTTGGGGTGGGGGGCATCAGTGGGAGGGCTACTGGTGTCCTGGCCCCACTGCTGGACCTCCTGATGGCCCATGGTCTTTTTGGCCGCTGTGTGACAGAGTGTTGGACTTTTCTCCCTTTCTCACAATACAAGAACTCGTGGGCATTCCATGAAATTGCTGAGCAGTCGGGTTAGAACAGATAAAAGGAAATACTTCTTCACCCAGAGAGTGATTAACATATGGAATTCACTGCCACAGGAGGTGGTGGCAGCTGCAAGCATGGACAGTTTCAAGAGGGAATTGGATGAACATCTGGAGCAGAAGTCCATCAGTGGCTATTAGCCACAGGGTATAGATGGGAACTCTCAGTCTGGGGCAGGTGATGCACTCTATTCTTGGTGCTGGAGGGGGCATCAGTGGGAGGGCTTCTGGTGTCCTGGCCCCACTGCTGGACCTCCTGATGGCCCATGGTCTTTTTGGCCGCTGTGTGACAGAGTGTTGGACTTTTCTCCCTTTCTCACAATACAAGAACTCGTGGGCATTCCATGAAATTGCTGAGCAGTCGGGTTAGAACAGATAAAAGGAAATACTTCTTCACCCAGAGAGTGATTAACATATGGAATTCACTGCCACAGGAGGTGGTGGCAGCTGCAAGCATGGACAGTTTCAAGAGGGAATTGGATGAACATCTGGAGCAGAAGTCCATCAGTGGCTATTAGCCACAGGGTATAGATGGGAACTCTCAGTCTGGGGCAGGTGATGCACTCTATTCTTGGTGCTGGAGGGGGCATCAGTGGGAGGGCTTCTGGTGTCCTGGCCCCACTGCTGGACCTCCTGATGGCCCATGGTCTTTTTGGCCGCTGTGTGACAGAGTGTTGGACTTTTCTCCCTTTCTCACAATACAAGAACTCGTGGGCATTCCATGAAATTGCTGAGCAGTCGGGTTAGAACAGATAAAAGGAAATACTTCTTCACCCAGAGAGTGATTAACATATGGAATTCACTGCCACAGGAGGTGGTGGCAGCTGCAAGCATGGACAGTTTCAAGAGGGAATTGGATGAACATCTGGAGCAGAAGTCCATCAGTGGCTATTAGCCACAGGGTATAGATGGGAACTCTCAGTCTGGGGCAGGTGATGCACTCTATCCTTGGTGCTGGAGGGGGCAGCAGTGAGAGGGCTTCTGGTGCCCTGGCCCCACTGCTGGACCTCCTGATGGCACCTGGTATATTTTGGCCGCTGTGTGACAGAGTGTTGGACTGGATGGGCCATTGGCCTGATCCAACATTGGCTTCTCTTACGTTCTTATGTAAAACCCTCTCCCCAAATGCACAACCAGGGACATGAATTCCAGGTTGTCTGTAACATCCCTGCTGCAATTCAGATCTACACGACCTCCTCCACCGAGTGCCCTTTCTTTGCAGAATCTTTTAAAAGGGATCCGAAGGCACTGCAGGAAGGTTCTGGAATTTGGGGACTTTTCAGCATTGCAGGGAAGGGTCGCTTTTCTTCAACCGCTTCCTTTTTCTTCAAGTTTCAAAACCAGAGAATTAGTACAGGAAAGAAGGAAGACCAAATATCCTTGTGTTGCGATGCAAACGGCCAGCGTCTCACTATGGAGAGCCAGGGCTTTTTTGAAAAAAAAGGTTCTGAATCTCTCAAGAGAGAAACAAAGTAAACTAGAACTCATGACCTTTTAAACATTTTTAAAAGGATTTTATCAAATAGATTCCAGAACTCCATTCCAGCGCATTCCCCCAGGGATGGGGAAAAAACCCTGCTAAAAACTTTCCTGTGGCTGAGGCCCTGGTTTTTAGGAAACCTAATTACCTCCAGAGGTGCCCGAGCTCTGCAGAATGAGCCCTGTGACCATTACAGCTTGAATGTGGTTTTAGTTCTTGGAATCATAGAATCGTAGAGTTGGAAGGGACCTCCAGGGTCATCTAGTCCAACCCCCTGCACCATGCAGGAAATTCACAGATCCCTCCCCCTCCACACCTGCAGTGACCGCTGTTCCACACCCAGAAGATGACCCAAAACCTCCAGGATCTCCAGCCAAACTGGCCTGGAGAAAAAGTTGCTGCCTGACCCCAAAGTGGCAACCAGCATTTCCCTGGGCATGTATGAAAGAACTAAGCACTGCGGCAACCCTTCCGGCCCTCCCTCTCATGATCTGCCTCAGTTCACAGAATCCGCGTGGCTGTCAGATGGCCACCTAGCCTCTGTCTGAAAACCTCTAAAGGAGGAGAGCCCGCCACCTCCCAAGGAAGCCTGTTCCACTGAGGAACCGCTCTAATTGTCAAGAAGTTCTTCCTAATGTTTAGCTGAAAACTCTTCTGATTTGATTTCAACCCGCAGGTTCTGGTCTGACCTTCTGGGGCGACAGAAAACAACTCTGCACCATATTCTGTATGACCGCCCTTCAAGTCCTTGAAGATGGTTCTCCTATCACCTCTCAGTCGTCTCCTCTCCAGGCTAAACATACCCAGCTCCAGCTTTTTCTACAAAAAAAGCCCAGCAGGAACTCATTAGCATAACAGGCCACACCCCGACAGCACAATCATTAGCATATGAAGCCACATCCTGACAGCACAATTCATTAGCATATTAGGCCACACTCCGTGTTACCAGAAGTGTGATCATCCAGCCACACCCACCTTTTGCTTCTTATCCAGCTTACCTTGTTTGTTGTCAAAACCCCAGGGCTTTTTTTGGAGCAGGAACTTCTTTGCATGTTTGGCCACACACCCCTAATGTAGCCAATCCTAATGAGTTTCTGCTGGTGGGTGTGGCCTATTATGCTAATGAGTTCCTGCTGGGCGTGGCCAACTCAGGAGCCAACCGGAACTCCGTTCCTGTGCGTTCCTGCCCAAAAATAGCCCTGCCATTATCTACAAAAGCAAGCTGGCACCAAAGGTTTTCAAGGACTTTTCCCTGGGAGAGAGGAAGGCTTCTTCGGAATAAGTACGCCTCTAAGATAGTGCAACCACACACTCCACACTTACTCTCCCCCACCTAAGAAATTCCCCTCCCCCCAGCAACCATGACAAACAGAGCAGGGTGACGTTTGACAAAAAGCTAGTTTTAAAGACCAAATTGAGCAATGAAGGTAGTGGGAGGGAGGGGACACCCAAGGGGGGGCATGGGAGTTGCTTCGATACAGGGTTTGGGTAGGGTCTGGGTGGCATGCAAGGGGGCAGGGGGGGAGTTTGTTGGAGGCCTATGGGTTGGGTTGCCAACTCTGGGTTGGGAAGCCCCTGGGGATTTTGAGGGCTGGAGCCTGGGGAGGGCGTGGTTTGGGGAGGAGAGGGACCTTGTGGGCACTTAATGAAGGGAACCCGTGGGCACTCAATGAAGTTGTTGAGCGGTCGGGTTAGAACGGATAAAAAGAAGTCCTTCTTCACCCAAAGAGTGATTAACATATGGTTCACTGCCACAGGAGGTGGTGGCAGCTACAAGGATGGATGGCTTCAAGAGGGAATTGGATAAACATTTGGAGCAGAGGTCCAAGATATAGATAGGGACTCTCAGTCTGGGGCAAGTGATGCTCTGTATTCTTGGTGCCTGAGGGGTCAACAGTGGGAGGGCTTCTAGTGACCTGGCCCCACTAGTGGACCTCCTGATGGCACCTGGTCTTTTTGGCCACTGTGTGACCCAGAGTATTGGACTGGATGGGCCGTTGGCCTGATCCAGCATTGGCTTCTCTTATGTTCTTATGTTCTTATGGCCTCAGCCAGAGTATAATGCCTTTTAGTCCACCCTCCAAAACAGGCATTCTCTCCAGGGGAACTGATCTCTGTCTTTGGGGCAAGCAGTTAGAATCCTGAGAGCGCTCCAGGCCCTACTTGGATGACAGCCAGCCTTGCCTGGGGTGGCTTTAAATGGGCCTCAAATGGGGTTTTGGCAGTGAAGCGCTGCCTGATTCCCACTGCAATGCTGAAGCTCTGGGGATGTGCTCAGTGCAATGAGTTTCAGATTCCTAGGAGATGAGTTACTTCCCTTGAAGCTGAGGGTGTTGATCTGGGGCAGAGAGATATGTGGACAGGACTTTTAGAGACCTCCTAGAGGGGGGACTCAACATGCCTGGACATCGCTAACATAACAGCGTTCCGTGTGCCTCAGCATGTAGTCATGCCGGCCACATGACCATGGAAATGTCTTTGGACAGCGCTGGCTCTTCGGCTTGGAAACGGAGATGAGCACCATATCCCTAGAGTCGGATTCAACTGGCTTTCGAGCAAGGGAAACCTTTACCTTTACCTAACATGACTCTAAGTGGGTATAGGTGTTACCTCCTTGAATGGGATGCCCCTCTTTGTCTTAACCTGGGAACTGCCCTCTGATTCCGCCTCTCTCTCGCTTTGTCCTCTCCCTTTCTCACATAGCCTTCCATGGAGTCGCACGTCTCTGCAGGTCTCTCCTGTACAGACAGTGCCCTCATATTTATTTACGGCTTTCAGTATCACGCTCCTCTGATGAGGCAAAACTCTGCCATATTAACCAAATATCCCAAGAGACAATTGTCCTCCAAAGTCCAACACGCCGACGTGTCACCTCAGAACAGGAAACACCCCCAAAATGAGAGGGTTGGACAAAAGGCAAAGGGACCCAGTTCCCAGAAGATGCTTGGAGCGTGTTGAATACCACAAGCAGATGGGGAACAGACCACAGATCAATGATTTCTTTGGAAAATGCCTGTGCTGCTTCTCAAGGGAAACTGCCTGATGTGGTAGTCAAAAAAAATCACACCAGAAGCAGAAGAAGAAGCAGAAGCAGCAGCAGAAGAAGAAGATGTAGAAGAAGACATAGAAGAAGAAGACGTAGAAGACATAGAAGAAGAAGAAGAAGAAGAAGAAGAAGAAGAAGAAGAAGAAGAAGAAGAAGAAGAAGAAGAAGAAGAAGAAGAAGAAGAAGAAGAGGAGGAGGAGGAGGAGGAGGAGGAGGAGGAGGAGGAGGAGGAGGAGGAGGAGGAGGAGGAGGAGATTGGATTTACACCCCGCCCTTCACTTGGGAGTCTCAGAGTGGCTCACAACCCCCTTTCCCTTCCCCTCCCCACAACAGACACCCTGTGAGGTAGGTGGGGCTGAGAGAGCTCTAAGAGAACTGCTCTTTCAAGGACAGCTCTTGTCAGAACTATGGCTTGCCCAAGGTCATCCAGCAGCTGCAAGTGGAGGAGTGGGGAATCAAACCCGGTTCTCCCACATTAGAGTCCGCACACTTAACCACTACACCAAACTGACTCTCATAAAACATCACAGTGGTGGTGAAAAGTGCCGACAAGTCACAGCTGTCATATGGCAACCCCATAGAGTTTTCAAGACAACAGGGGTTCGGAGGTGGTTTGCCATTGCCTGCCTCTGCATAGCGACCCAGAACTTCCTAGTTGTGGGGGCGCCAGGCGGGCCTCAAGGGGAAGAGCATTCCACAAGCGAGGCAGGATAGCAGCAAAAATAAAGAGGCTGCCAACATGGCTGAAGAACAGCGTCAAGGGAGCCGTGAAAGACAAAACAGCTTTCTTTTCAAAAGCGGAAGCCCTGGCCAAATGAAGACAGCGAAGACGGGCAGCGTTGGTGGCAACAGCAAGGTAAGTTGGCGGGAAGGCGAGCAAGACGAGAACCGGAGGAGCCCGTTGCTAAAAGCATCGAGAGAAGCCATCAGATTAGAATGTCTTTAACATCTCTGGAGTCAGGCAAGCAGCCGGGGAAGCCATTAGATGGTGGGAAGAGGTTGGGACGGGAAAACAGGGAGACGGTAGAGAAGAGAAGCCAAACAAATGACCTGGCTTGGGCTTCACTGTGGAAGAAGGGGGAGGGGGATACTAACTAGCATTGCCACCTCCGGGTTGGGAAATTCCTGGAAATTTGGGGTGTGTCTGTGGAGCCTGGGGAGGGCAGGGCTTGGAGAGGGGAGGGGTTTCAGCGGGGCATAACGCCCTGGGGTCCATCTTCCAAAGCCGCCATTTCCTTCCATGGAACTGATCCCCGTTGCCTGGAGATCAGTTGAAATACCAGGAGATCTCTCCAGCCACCACCTGGCGGTTGGCGACCCTAATAGTTACCCCTCCCAGCCGTTTTCAGGGAGGCCGTCGGAAGAACCGGGTCCCATCGGGGTGACTAGAAAGGCCATCCCAGAGCAAATCGGCCAGTTAAAAAGGAACAAGTCGCCGGGTGTGTGGGTGGCTCGCGTTCCGCGGCTCTTCCTTTATCGTGTCCGCGGCTCCTTTGCCAAGAAGGCAATTCCTGCAGTCTGCTGTTAGGACGTCTGGGCGTTCTCTGCTGTTTCCCTGTGGCGGTCACAAGCACGCCAAGGCAATTACGGTTTAATCTTCCCCGTGGCTGCAAGCTGCAGGTCTGTGGAACTGCTGACGGCAGCCGCCTCCCATCCTCGCCAGCTCCTGGGCGCCTCCTCTTCTGCTTCCGTTTCTGCTTAATTCTTCTGCACGGAAGACGTAGGCCCGTTCTGCATCTAGCGTTCGCTCCACTGTTTTACCAAACCCACGATGGAACAGAAATCCCTCTCTATGTGGCATACTGCTTTCATGTTCGTTGATCTTGGGATTTTATGGTAGCCTCCATCCATGTTCCCTCTAAGCTGTGGCGCCTTGTGAGCAAAAATTCTACTTTGTGAGCCACTGGCATTAAAGTTGTGAGTGAGCCACTTGGGCTGCTGCATAAATTAGTTTGCTGTGGAGCCCTCCTCCCTGTGCTAAGACAAGAATGTGTGAGGGAGAGGCTAAAAAACGGTGAGCTAGCTCAGATTAACTCAGCTTAGAGGGAACACTGGCCTCCAATGCCGGTTTCACTTCCTCTGACCTCTTGGTTTTACGGTACTGGGAGCTGTGGTGGCTCAAGTGGTTAAGATGCTGAACTGCAGGCGGTGGAAGGTCAGTAGTTCAGCAGTTCGAGACCCGAGAGTGCCGCATGACGGAGTGAGCTCCCGTCTCTGGCCCCCAGCTCCTGCCAACCTAGCAGTTCGAAAGCAAGAAATTGCAAGTAGATAAATAGGTACCACTTTGGTGGGAAGGTAGCAGCGTTCCGTGCGCCTTGGTGTTTAGTCATGCCGGCCACATGATCATGGAAACGTCTTCAGACAGTGCTGGCTCTTCGGCTTGGAAACGGAGATGAGCACCGCAACCCTAGAGTCGGATTTGACTGGCTTTCAAGCAGGGGAAACTTTACCTTTACCTGCATAGATTTATGGCCGTTTTATGGCCATTCAAGGGTGACTCTGCAGGCAATACAGTGTTGGCCAGGGTATTTGAGGTCCTTTCCACACTTGGTCCCTGGTTTTATCAGAATTCAACTCGCAACACAATACCTTGCATTTATCCCTCATTATAACAGCATCTATTTATCCCGGGATAAATGTGGGCCAAAACCAGGGTGACCTCAATGTAATGTGGAAACAAAAAATACCCCGAGATAATTACAGGGGTGAACTTGCGTGTAGTGTTGAATGGAAGTTCGGGGACAGGGTGGAACCAGGATTTAAGGACTAGTGCGGATGTGGTTTTGAGCCACATCTTTTTCTGTCCCAATGTGGGCTTGGTAAAACAACGGAGTGAATGCTGGATGCAGAATGGTCCATAAACATGGGAACCTACCTTCTCCTGGATCAGACTCTTGGTCCATTGAAGGTCAGTGGTTTTTTTTTTAAATAACATTTTATTAATAATTTTAAACAAAAATAAGATTTAAAGGATAACAAAGAACAAAGAACAAGCATCAAGCAGGCAAGTTAACTTTGTAGAAAAGAGGAGTATAAAAAAAATACTAGAAACATTGTAGAATCAGGATTGTAGGACCTGGTTACGTGTGCTGCAGAAAAAGGAACAATAAGAAATTACCATAAATTTAAATCACTGACAGTAGCTGGTATTTCGCCCGGATCAATTAAGTATTGAACAACAGGAAACCATATCATAGCATGGTCTATAGCAGAGTTAGATGCATTTCTTTCATTATCTACCTTCTCTGTTATTTTTGACAATATGTAAAGTTTCCAGAGCTTTGTGTGCCAATAGTGTTGTTGAGGACTTTTGGTGTCCTTCCAAAGCCAAGCCACTGCATTTTTAGCTGCTACCAATAAAATGGCTATTCTCTTCATATTACTGCTGGACTGTATATATGCTTGCCATCTATTCAATAATATATGTTCATTGAAGTCAGTATTGTCTACTCGGACTGGCAGCGGCTCTCTAGAGTCTAAGGTGGTGGTCTTTCACATTGCCTCCTGCCAGATCCTCTTAAATCAAGATGCCGGGGATTGAACCTGGGACCTTCCGCATGCCACGCAGATGCTCTAAAATTCAGCCACGGCCCTTCCCCAGAACACAGGAAGCTGCCTTCTACTGAATCAGGCCAATGGTCCGTCACCATCAGTATGGTCTGCTTAGACTGGCAACTGTATGGTTGATTAAAAAAAAGGTAAAGGTTTCCCTTGCTCGAAAGCCAGTCGAGTCTGACTCGAGGGGGGCGGTGCTCATCTCCGTTTCCAAGCTGAAGAGCCAGCACTGTCCAAAGACTTGTCCATGGTCATGTGGCCGGCGTGACTAGATGCCGAGGTGCATGGAACGCTGTTGCCTTCCCACCAAAGCGGTACCTGTTTATCTACTTGCAATTTCTTGCTTTCGAACTGCTAGGTTGGCGGGAGCTGGGGCCAGAGGCGGGAGCTCACTCTGTCGCGCGGCACTTGGGTCTCAAACTGCCGAGCTACCGACCTTCCGGTCTGCAGAACAAAACTATAGTCACACAGGAAGCTGCCTTCTGCTGAATCAGACCCTCGGCCCATCCAGGTCAGTATTGCCTGCTCAGACTGGCAGCAGCTCCCCTGGGTCACAGGCAGAGAGAGGTCCTTCCCATCACCTCCTGCCTGGTCCTTTTAACAGGAGATGTCGGGGACAGAAGAAGAGAAGAAGAAGAGGAGATTGGATCTATACCCTGCCCTTCACTACCCAAGGGAGTCTCAGAGTGGCTTACAAACTCCTTTCCCTTCCCCTCCCCACAACAGACACCCTGGGAGGTAGGTGGGGCTGAGAGAGCTCTGACAGAAACTGCTCTTTTTCAAGGACAGCTCTTGCCAGAACTACGGCTTACCCAAGGTCATCCAGTCAGGTGCAAGTGGAGGAGTGGGGAATCAAACCCGGTTCTCCCAGATTAGAGTCTGCGCACTTAACCACTACCCCAAACTGGCTCTGGGACCATCGGCATGCCAAGCAGAGGCTCTCCCACTCAGCCACGGGCCCCTCCCCTTGTTGAAGGTAGAGGAGCCCAGGATGAAGGTGGCCAGCTGCTTCTCCCTGCTCACCAGTGAGGCTATGGGCCCTCCTCTGCATCACATTACAGAATTTTTTTCCCCGAGAGTTTCAGGACAAAGCCCCCTCTTTGGATGACCAGGAAGATCTCTGGCAGCCGTGCTCGCTCCAAATGGAACCAGGCATCGTACCACTAGCTGGGTTTCTTGGAACGGCTCATCGTTTACAGTTCCCTCTGCTCCACTTAAGGAGGAAGAAAAAGGTGGGGGTTGAGGCCTCTCTAAGCACACCATTTTCACGGTGCCAGACAATCCTGGCATTGAAGAGGACCATGTCAGCCGAGCAAACCTCCAGTGTGGGGCTGAAAGTAGGGAGGGAAGCAGATTTGGAGGGTGCAGGCCATGCAGTATATCCCCCCCCCCAATGACAATCCCTTGGGTGACTCTCCCATAGGGTTTATGTTGGAGAATGTGGTGAAAATCGTTAGATGTTCAGAGCTTGCAATGGACCTTTGTTCACCGGACAGAAGGCATTTTCTTTCTAAGTAAAAATCTCTGCTTCTAAAGGGAAGGGTACACGGGAAAATCTACAAGACAACAAACAGACTTAAGACGACATCTTTACAGACTGACCGCACAGTTGGTAATGGAGATTCTTCCTCCCTTCTTGACCCGTAGAAGGACGTCACCTGGATACATTAACCAATGATTGTGAGTAAACAGGTTCCAGTTTCCCAGGCTTCCTTCCCATTGGCTTTCTGCCAGATTCCCTTCCAGGTCAGTCTAAACAACAGCACACAAGGTAAGCACATTAACCCCATAACGACTGAATTTAGACCTTGCAGCACACATATTTCCAGCAGTTTCCAGGTCCCCCTTGGACTCCAGCAGGGGATGGGGGAGGGGTAGGGTTGCCAGACCCAGGTTGTGAAACCCCTGCAGATTTGGGGGTGGAGACAGGGACCTCAGCGGGGCACAATGCCACAGAGTCCACCCTCCAAAGCAGCCATTTTCTCCAGGGGAGCTGATCTCTGTGGTCTGGAGAGGAGCTGTAATCCCAAGGGACCCCCAGGCCTAGGGTTGCCTGGTCCAGGTTGAGAAACCCCTGGGGATATTGGGGGTGGGGTTGGGGGAGGGGAGGCACCCCCCCAGCAGGGTATAATGCTATAGTGTCCACCTTTCAAAGTAGCCATTTTCTCCGAGGGAACTTTCTATTGTCTGGAGATCAGCTGTAACTCCGGGAAAGCTCCAGCCACAATCTGGGGGTCGGCAGCCCTACCCAGGCCTCGGGTATGAACATAAGAGAGAAGCCAGTGTTGGATCAGGCCAATGGCCCATCCAGTCCAACAGTCAGTGTCACACAGTGGCCGAAAACACCAGGTGTCCTCAGGAGGTCCAGCAGTGGGGCCAGGACACCAGAAGCCCTCCCACTGTTGCCCCCCGTTCAAGCACCCGGAAGACAGAGCATCCCTTGTCCCAGGCCGAGCGTTCCTATCTATCCCTTGTGGCTAATAGCCATCGATGGACCTCTGCTTCATGGATGGAACTCTCAGTCTGGGGCAAGGGATGCTCAGTATTCTTGGTGCTTGGGGGGGGCATCAGTGGGAGGGCTTCTGGAGTTCTGGCCCTGCTGGTGGACCTCCTGATGCTGCCGCCGAGCCATGGTGAGGCATTCGGGAGTGGAGCCCCCCACCCACGAGCCCTGCCCCACCACCTGAGGATGCCAGACACCCCCAGACCCCCCAGTGTGCCTTGCCCAACAGCAGCACCAAGGCTGGGGAAAGAAAGGGAAGCGGCCTCTGCAGCTTCTGGTCAGTTTCACTCCGGGGGATCAGCTGTTAGGTTTAACAACTGCTGGGACTGGAGTGAAACTGACCAGAAGCCTTCCTTGCCTTCCTCAGCCTCCTGGCTGCTGCAGGGGGGCTGGGGCTGGAAAGGAAAGCTGCCCTGCTGCTTTTGGGTCAGTTTCACTCCCCTCCCATCAGCTGTTAGACCTAACAGCTGTTCCACCAGGACTGGTCAGTTTCACTCCTTGTCCAATAGCTGTCAGTTCTAGAGGGGAGTGAAACACAAATTCAGGTTTGAAGAGCTGCGATTCGTGTTTGTTTTATTTTTTTATTTGACGCTGTGCCTGCCCCACAAGCAAAAAATATACCCCTCAAGCCCAAAAATCCTGGTTTTGGCCACTGTGTCACATAAGAGTGTTGGACTGAATGGGCCGTTGGCCTGATCCAACACGGCTTCTCTTATGTTCTTATGTCTGAGGCAGTGATGCTCTGTATTCTTGGGGCTTGGAGGGCAAGAGGGTGTGTGGGGGCTTCTGAGGTTCTGGCCCCACTGGTGGACCTTCTGACAGCACCTGGGTTTTGGCCACTGTGTGACACAGAGCATTGGACTGGATGGGCCACTGGCCTGATCCAACATGGCTTCACTTACGTTCTTAAGGGCAGAGGTCCATGAATGGCTATTGGCCACAAGGTATGGATGGAACAGTCCGTCTGGGGCAGGGATGCTCTGTATTCTTCATGCTTGGAGGGTGATAAAGGGAGGACTTCTGGAGTTCTGGCCCCGCTGGTGGACCTCTTCTGACAGCACTTAGGTTGTGGCCACTGTGTGACACATAGAGTGTTGGACTGGATGGGCCATTGGCCTCATCCAACATGGTTTCCCTTATGTTCTTATGCCTGGGGCAGTGATGCTCTGTCTTCTTGGTGCTTGGTGGGGCAACAGTAGGAGGGCTTCCGGAGTTCTGGCCCCGTTGATGGACCTCCTGATGGGCCCTGGGTTTTGGTCGCTGTGTGACACAGAGCGTTGGACTGGAAGGGCTGCTGGCCTGATCCGACACGGCTTCTCTTCTGTTCCTATCCCCGCTCTCCCACCCAGCTGAAAGGGCCCCAAGAGGCTCTTTGCCTCTGATGTCTCAATCCTCCCATTTCCACCCTGACATTGGAATGAGTCCAGCTCTAGCTTCTTTCCTTTCCATGCTGTGAGCTCACTGCAAAATAACCTTCTCCCTCTGGCAGATTGCTCTCCCCCTCTGGAGTCGTTTCTCCCACTTCCTTCTGCCGAGACATTTTGCAGAAAAACAGGCCCCTTGTATCTGGGAAGCCGTCGTCACCACCATTGCCATGGAAGCGGTGGTCGTTGCTGAAATGTCACAGGCTTTGGGCAGCCAAAAATAAACACTTTGCAGGAAGTGAGTGTTTCTGGTTGCACAGCGCTGGGCTTGGGGGAATGCGCCATGGGATATGCACATGCCCCGTATGGACCACACTCAATGTGCATCCACGATCTCCGAGTTGCACCATTGCTCCACACAAAGGTTTTAGGGTGTGGCACCTACCCTGCTGGGAGCAGCGTCGGTGCCAGGTGGTCTACCTGCTTTCCATTTCTTAGTGCCCAAATGCTCGGCAGCAGGGCCTTCTTTATGGTGCTTGTCATTTAAAATACTGTGGGTTATTTTCCAGGATTATTTGGAAAAACTAAAGAAGAAGTTAAGCTCTGAGTTGCTCCTAACAGAACACTGAACTGTAGCAAGAGGCTGACACCTTTCAATACAATAGGACTGACTTCTGAGGAAGACTGGGACGAAATGAGTTTATATCCGGATGCTCGTTGAGAATGATGGACCTGTAATATTGCAAAGTTTTATACTGTCATATGATTCTTACTAAATGTTTTTGCCATTTATATTACAGTGGGTGCGGTCACACTGGCAGGTAATCACGCTTTGTTCCTGCTTTGTTTAAATTGGGAACATTTTTCTTCGGGTTGGGCTGACTAGATGCAGCCGGCCCCTCTCTTCCAGCACCCGCTTGCCTGCTGCTGCACCGTCCCTCCAGGCGATCCTGCCGGCCACGGGGCAGGCTCAGGTGGATGCTGCTCCTGCCGCCACTGTGGGGAGTGGTGCTGCTACTGCTGCCGCCATTGCCCCATGAAAGAAGGCTCCGCTGTCTCCGCCATCCTCCTTACCGGCCCCCGTCCAGGCTGCCGGAGCCCCCGCCTCTTGTTCCCACCTCCAGGGCCGTCTTTGTGCATTTTTTTTAAAAAAGAAAGCTTCTGGTTTGAGCACTTGAGCAAACATGCGCTCAATAAATCTATTATTAAACGTTAAATGGATTTATTAAGCGCATGTTTATGCAAGCACTCAAACCGGAAGCTTTTTTTTTAAAAAAATGCACAAAGAGCGGTCAGACGGCCCTAATTGCAATCACAGCGAAAGATGGCTGTCCAGATGGGCAAAATCACGCATTCAAATCGCAAGTGCCAGGAAGATACCTGATTTTCCAGGGGGCAGGAAAACCCGGGAGCATTGCAGGAGTGAGCCTGCTTCGGCGCGGGAGAAGGATTGGCACATACGAACGTGAAATGTACATGCGCAAGGGAACAGCGGCAAACCCCGAACAAAAGGTCCGTGTGACCACACCCAGTGTTTGCTTGTTTGTTGCATAAGATCATGAATGGGATAGAGCGGGTGGAGAAAGAAGTCCTTTTCTCCCTTTCTCACAATGCAAGAATTCATGGGCACTCCATGAAATTGCTGAGCAGTCGGGTTAGAACGGATAAAAAGAAGTCCTTCTTCACCCGAAGAGTGATTAACACGTGGAATTCACTGCCACAGGAGGTGGTGGCAGCTACAAACATGGACAGCTTCAAAAAGGAATTAGATAAACATCTGGAGCAGAGGTCCATCAGTGACTACTAGCCACAAGGTATAGATAGGGACTCTCAGTCTGGGGCAAGGGAGGCTCTGTTTTCTTGGTGCTTGGGGAGTGGGGTCAACAGTGGGAGGGCTTCTGGTGTCCTGGCCCCACTGCTGGACCTCCTGAGGGCACCTGGTCTTTTTGCTGCTGTGTGACACAGAGTGTTGGACTGGAGGGGCCATTGGCCTGATCCAACACTGGCTTCTCTAATGTTTGGAGTTTGGAGGTGGAGCCTGGGGAGGGGAAGGTTTGGAGAGGGGAGGGGCTTCAGTGGGGTATCATGCCATACAATCCACCCTCCGAAGCAGCCATTTTCTTGAGGGGTATTATACAGAAAAACCGGACGCTCAGCGTGTGTGACTGACAAACGGAGAGATCAATTATTGAGTTCAAGCTAAGAATTATCCGTAGATCATCAGACTACAGTTTTAATTCTCTAACCAAGTCGGCATGTCTTTTTGTAACGCAGTCTCCATATATCCAATAACACAATCATTAACAGACCACTTCATGAGCCAAACAAGCAGCAGAAGTCACAAAAATGCGCTCACAGGCACGAATCAATTGATATGCAATTTAAGTGAGTGCACACAGTCCCTCCAGCAAAATGTGCTCACAGGCACTAATTGATTTACTTACAGTTAAAGTGGGTGCACACAGGCACTCAGTTAGTTTGGGGGAGTGGTTAGGAGGGCGGACTCTAATCTGGGAGGATCGAGTTTGATTCCCAACTCCTCCACAGGCAGCTGCTGGTGTGACCTTTGGCCAGTCACAGGTTCTCTCAGAGCTGTTCTTTCAAGGGCAGTTCTGGAAAGAACTCTCTCAGCCCTTCCTGCCTCACAGGGTGTCTGTTGCGGGGAGGGGAAAGGAGATTGGAAGCCGCTCTGAGACTCCTTCAGGGAGTGAAGGGCGGGGTAGAAATCCCATCCAATCTCTTCTCTTCTTCTTCCAACAAAATGTGCTTACAGGCACTAATCAATTTACACACAGTTTATTTATTTCATTCAATTTCTTAACCGCCCTTCCTTGCTTACGTGGGACTCAGGGCGGTTTAAAGGTAAAGGTTCCCTTGCTTGAAAGCCAGTTGAATCCGACTCTAGGGTTGCGGTGCTCATCTCCGTTTCAAAGCCGAAGAGCCAGCGCTGTCCGAAGATGTTTCCGTGGTCATGTGGCCGGCATGACTAAACACCAAGGCACACAGAATGCTGTTACCTTCCCACCGAAGCAGTACCTATTTATCTACTTGCAATTTCTTGCTTTCGAACTGCTAGGTTGGCAGGAGCTGGAAGTAGAGACGGGAGCTCACCCCGTCATGCAGCACTCTCGGGTCTCAAACTGCTGAACTACTGACCTTCCACAGCCTGCAGTTCAGCGTCTTAACCACTTGAGCCACCACAGCTCAACATAAATTTAGTACAATTTGAAAACCAATTTAAACTACAAAAATTCAATATTAAAACATTCAGCATAAATATTTAAATGCTTTAATAACAAGATGGCACATCCAGCATTCAGATTTTCATAGAGGGGAGGGGGAGAGGAGGTGCCGGGTAGATGTAAGGGAACCGTCGCTGGCCTCAACTGAAGGCCCGGCGGAACGTCTCTGCCTTGCATGCCCTGCAGAACTTTAATAAACCATGAATTTGTAAGTTGTCCCAGAATTGGGATCATAACCCTGCCTGCAAGAAGTCTGTCAACCTTCTGCATGTTTGGAGAATCTGAATACCCTACCTGGGTTCCATCTACAAACTGTTATTATGACACGAAGAAGGTTTTCCTTCCGAAACGTGATTTACCCCTTCGATACGTGTTTCATCGAGTTCAGGTTCAAATATGCAAGTCAAGTGTTACAAGACGCACGGACTCAAACAATTGCAAGTGTTTTTGAATTTTAAAACGTATATTTATGACTCACGTTCCAGCCGTAACTGAAGAAGTGTGCGGCGGCTCACGAAAGCTCGTCCCCTGTCAGAAATTTTGTTGGTCTCTCTTTTTTTTTTTGGTAGAAAAAGTCCAGCAGGAACTCATTAGCATAATAGGCCACACCCAACAGCAGAAACTCATTAGCATATTAGGCCATACCCCCGACAGTACAACTCATTAGCATATTAGGCCACACCCCTGACAGTGCAGCTTCCTCCCAGGATCGGCTTTCCCAGGTGCCCTGCGGTTTAAGCTGCCTTCCCTCCCTGGATTGGCTTGGCTTCCCCAGGCGCCCCGCGGGGAACCCGGGGGGGGGGAGGCTGTAGGCGTGGCCAACTCAGAAGCCAGTTTGCTGTAGTGGTTAAGTGCACAGACTCTAATCTGGGAGAACCGGGTTTGATTCCCCACTTCTCCACATGCACCTGCTGGTGTGACCTTGGATCAGTTACAAGCTCTGGCACAGCTGTTCTTGAAAAAAGAGCAGTTTCTCTCAGAGCTCTCCCAGCCCCACCTACCTCACAGGGTGTCTGTTGTGGGGAGGGGAAGAGAAAGGAGTTTGTAAGCCACTCTGAGACTCCAAGTGAAGGGCGGGGTATAAATCCAATCTCCTCCTCCTCCTCCTCCTCCTCCTCCTTCTTCTTCTTCTTCCTCTTCCTCTTCCTCTTCCTCTTCCTCTTCTTCTCTGTGCGTTCCTGCCCCAAAATAGCCCTGGGTCTTTGAGGTGCTACTGGACTCTTGCTGTGATCTCTAGATGACAGAGATCAGCTGCCTTGGAGGAAATGGTTGCACTGGAGGACGGACTTCATGGCATTGTACCCCCCCAGGGCCCTCTCCTCCCCACCCTCCTCAAGCTCCACCCACCATATCTCTAGGAATCCCCCAGCCTAGAGGTGTCAACCCTACGCTGAGGTCCACCGGAAAGGGGGGGGGGGCTGGCTCTCATGACAACGATAACTTCTCTGCTTTGGGGAGGCCCTGCTGGCATTGCATGGGATGTACCATTGGTGAGCTTGCCAGCCTCCAGGCGGGGCCTGGGGATCTTCCAGAATTCCAGTTGATCTCCAGATGACAGCGATCTGTCCCCCCGGAGAAAATGGCTGCTGGGGAGGGGGAGACTTGCCGGCCTTGTACCCAGCTGAGGTCCCGCCCCAACCCAGCCCCGCCCCCTTCCAGGCTCCGCCCCAAACTTCCCAACCTGGAAGGTGGCAACTCTAGTTACCAGCTGGGCTTGCCTCCCAGTCGGAACTCACTGAACATCATCCTGGCCCCGGGGGGGGGCTACTTTGAGATCTGGGAGTAGGTTGCCACCCTCCAGGGTGGGCCTGGAGCTCTCCGAGAATTACGACTGGTCTCCCAATGCCTTGCTGGATCAGGGCAACGTCGCAGACATAGTTTATCTTGATTTCATTAAGGCTTTTGATAAGGTTCCGCATAACATTCTTGTAAACAAGCTGGCAAAATGTGGTTTGGATCATATGACTGTTAGGTGGATTTGTATCTGGTTGACAGATGGCCCTCAAAGAGTACTTGTGGAGGGTTCCCCTTCCTCTTGGAGAGGAGTGACAAGCAGAGTGCCTCAGGGATCTGTCCGGGGGCCTGTTTTGTTCAACATCTTTATCAGGGATTTGGATGAAGGGATAGAGGGAATGCTTATTAAATATGCAGATGATACTAAATTGGGAGGGGTAGCAAATATGGCAGGAAGACAGAGTCAGGATACAGGATGATTCTGACAGGCTGGAAAACTAGGCTAAAAGAAATAAAATGAATTGCAGTGGGGATAAATGTAGAGTTCTGCATTGAGGTAGGAAAAATCAAATGCATAATTATAGGATGTGGGAGACTTGTCTCGGCAGTAGTATGTGCGAAAAGGTTTTCAGGGTCTTTGTAGACCATACACTGAACATGAGTCAGAAGTGTGACGCGGTAGCTAAAGAGGCAAATGCGATTTTGGGCCATATCAACAGAAGTATAATGTCCAGATCATGTGAAGTGATGGTATCACTGTACTCTGCTCTGGTTAGACCTCACCCTAGAGTATTGTGTTCAGTTTTGGGCACCACAATTTAAGAAGGATATAGACAAGCTGGAACATGTCCAGAGGAGGGCAACAAAGATAGTGAGAGGCCTGGAGACCCAGTCCTATGAGAAAAGGTTGAAGAACATAAGAGAAGCCCATGTTGGATCAGGCCAGTGGCCCATCCAGTCCAACACTCTGTCACACCGTGGCCAAAATATACCAGGTGCCATCAGGAGGTCCAGCAGTGGGGCCAGGGCACCGAAGCCCTCCCACTGTTGACCCCTTCCCAAGCACCAAGAATACAGAGCACCACTTGCCCCAGACTGAGAGTTCCTATCTTACCTTGTGGCTCATAGCCACTGATGGAACTCTCCTCTGTATTAAGAACATAAGGAAGCCAATGTTGGATCAGGCCAATGGCCCATCCAGTCCAACACTCTGTGTCACACAGTGGCCAAAAATACCAGGGGCCATCAGGAGGTCCAGCAGTGGGGCCAGGACACTAGAAGCCCTCCCACTGTTGCCCCCCAAGCACCAAAAATACAGAGCATCCCTTGCCGCAAACCTAGAGTTTCTATAAGAACGTAAGAGAAGCCAATGTTGAATCAGGCCAACAGCCCATCCAGTCCAACACTCTGTCACACAGCGGCCAAAAACACCAGGTGCCATCAGGAGGTCCAGCAGTGGGGCCAGGACACTAGAAGCCCTCCCACTGTTGCCCCCCCCCAAGCACCAAGAACACAAAGCATCACTTGCAGGAGCTGGGTATGTTTAGACTGGAGAGGAGAGGACTGAGAGGTGATATGATAACCCTCTTCAAGTACTTGAAGGGCTGTCATCTAGAGGATGGCGCGGAGTTGTTTTCTGTTGCCTCAGAAGGTCAGACCAGAACCAACAGGTTGGAATGAAATCAGAAGCCTTTTTGGCTAAACATTAGGAAGAACTTCCTGACAGCTAGAGCGGTTCCTCAGTGGAACAGGCTTCCTCGGGAGGTGGTGGGTTCTCCTTCTCTGGAGGTTTTCAGAGAGAGGCTAGGTGGCCATCTGGCAGCGATGCTGATCCTGTGGACTTAGGCCGATCACGAGAGGGAGGGCAGGAAGGGTTGCTTCAGTGCTTAGTTCTTGTGAACTTTCTTATAAGCCCAGAGAAATGCTGATCAACATTTTGGGGTCAGGCAGCCATTTTTCTCCAGGCCAGTTTGGCTGGAGATCCTGGAGGTTTTTTTTGTCGTCTTCTGGGCATGGAACAGGGGTCACTGGCAGTGTTCCCTCTAAGCTGAGTTAGTGTGAGCTAGCTCACAGTTTTTTAGCCTCCAGCTCACACATTTTTGTCTCAGCTCAGAAAGGGAGGGCGCCAGAGCAAACTAATTAATGCAGCAGCCAAATCGTTCACTCACAACTTTAGTGCCAGTAGCTCACAAACTAGAATTTTTGCTCACAAAACTCCACAGCTTCGAAGGAGCATTGGTCACTGGGGGTGTGGGGGAGGGAGGTATTTGTGAATTTCCTGCATTGTGCAGGAGGTTGGAATAGATGACCCTGGAGGTCCCTTCCAACTCTATGATTCTGTCAAAGAGAACGTAAGTACACAATAAGAGCCCTGCTGGATCAGACCGGTGGGCCCTCTAGTCCAGCCTCCTGTCTCACACTGTGGCAAACGAGTTCCTCAGAGTGGGTGGGGGAACAACAGGGCATAGAGGCCGAGGCCTTCATAAGAAAATCAGAAGAGCCCTGCTGGATGGGACCAGGGGTCCCTCTAGTCCAGCGTCCTGTCTCACACAGTGGCCAACCAGTCCCTCTGGAGGGCCAACAACAAGGCAGAGAGGCCGAGGCCTTTATAAGAACCTCAGAAGAGCCCTGCTGGATCAGACCAGGGAGGGTCCCTCTAGTCCAGCATCCTGTCTCATGCAGTGGCCAACCAGTTCCTCTGAATGGCCAACAACATGGCAGAAATGCTGAGGCCTTCCCCTGATTTTGCCTCCCGGCTCTGGGATTCAGGGGATTAGTGTTTCTGACTGTGGAGGTTCCCCTCGGTGACCATGGCTAGCAGCTACTGAAAGACTTATTCTCCATGAATTTATCGAATCCCCCTTTTCAAGCTGTTGATTCCTGTGGCCATCACCACATCCTCTGGCAGGAAATTCCACATTTTAATCACTCTCTGCGCCAGTAGTCTTTCATTTTGTCAGTCTCCCAGGAGAAAATGGCTGCTTTGGAGGGTGGCCTCGATGGTAATATAGAGGTCTCTCCCCTCCCAGGGTTTACCTCCAAATCTCCAGGAATTTCCTAAACCCAAGTTGGGAGGGATTGTGAGTCATCCTGTCCTGTCCTCCCCGTGCTGTTGCTGCTGCGATCTCAGGTCCTCGGACATTTTGCGCAGAGTGAGAAAAAGGGGAAGCTCAGCTAAGGGGAGATTTAAGTTGCAGTTGGGGGAGGAGATGGCACTGCTGGGCGAGAATGACGGTGCAGGTAGACTTGCCCTTGCACTGGAGGGTCTAGTTCAGGGGTGTCGAACTCATTTGTTAAGAGGGCCTGATCTGACATAAATGAGACCTTGTTGGGTCGAGCCACGTGTGTCATAAAATGTAATGCCAGGTAGCGGAGATAGAAACTTTGTAAAGGACACAGACACAAAGGGTTCTTTAAACTTAAAATAAAAAACATGCTTAAACCATCAGCACCCTTGCAATACTTTGTTTATTTAACAGTGTCTGAGAACTGACACCTCTTGCTCTGAATTGTTGCATCAAAATGTCAGTGCTGTTGCAATCTTGAGGATGCCGTTCAGGTGTGTATCTGTAAGCTGCAAGCCTACGGATGACGCAGCAGCAGCAGCAGAACTGGAAGAAGAGGCAGAAGTCAGCCAGTTCCACTGCGGGCCTGATAGAAACCCTCTGGAGGCCCGATTTGGCCCCCGGGCTGCACGTTTGACACCCCTGCTCTATGGGCATCTTTCCATCAGTGACCAAAACCTAACTCAGGTGCTCTGCTGGCTCAGGCAACTGGCTTTCCCATTGCCTAGCCGTGAGCTGGACCTCAGAACAGATTAAAACAGAATGAAACAAAACGCCCCGTTCCAGTAGAATACTATTAACAGCCTCCCAAAAAGAGAAATCGCAATCCGCGCCTGCCATCTAGTGGCCATTGCTGAGAAGAGCAGGCCATCCCTGTTTACTCCGACCCAACGGATTCGCCCGCGCTTTTGCAGCCTTCCGGGTTTGTCCCGGGGCCCAGAAGAGGCAGGCAGATGTCAGAATAGGTGCAACTGCAAGTCAGACCGCTGGTCCATGTAGCCCAGTACTGACTAGCCGTGGTTGTCCGGGAACACACCGTTCCCAGAGCCTGCTCCCTGATGGAGCATATCGCGGATCGAACCTGGGATATTTGGCAGGCACCTCAGATGCTCTGCTGCAGCCCCTCAAAGGACACCTTTAGTTGGAGGGATTCAGGGAAAGAAGCCCAGCCTCCACCTGGAGATTGGCAACTGGAGTGTCTCTGCTGCATTTTTGGAAATCCAGTAAAAGCGCTTTAATTGCTTGGGCATTCTCTCTCTTTCTCTCCATAGAAACATTTCCCAATATCATGGCAATCATGTCTCTGTTTCTGCGAAACTAGGTGGGAGGGTAGCTGATCGGTATGTATAATGTTCCTTATTCATTTGTACTTCACCTTTCTCCCTGGCGGCTTACACAGTTCGTCTCTCCTCCATTTTATCCTCACAACAACCCTGTGAGGTCGGTTAGGCTGAGAATGTGTGACTGGCCCAAAGGTCACCCAGCGGGCTTCCACGGCAGAGTGGGGATTCGAACCTGTTTCTCCCACTTTAACCCCCTACACCACACTGGATTCCAAAGTGGAACTTTCCAAATCACGTACATACGGGAGGAGTTGGAGAAGTCCGATTTCAAATGCGAAAGGGATGTGGGCGAGAGGAACGCAGACTCATTCTCGCCCTGCAGCTTACCGTGTGTTATGTACTGAGCCGGAACAGGGCCTGGAAACTGGCCAAGCTTGTTCCACCAGAACGATAGAGAGCCAGGGTCCTGGGACGGACCTATAGAGGAGGAGTTGTAGTGTAAATAGCCTATCGGTGGTGGTGGGGTGTGTTGGGGTGTCGTCCTTGCCGGCTTTATAAACGGGGCTGCAAGACCCGATTTGCTGTCTTAGAGTTAAGCTGAAATCACTAATAAGCTACGAGCTGATCACGGTACGTGCCTCAAACCCAGTATATTTCATCCTGGGTGCGTTCAGACGGGCCGTTTAGTCCGCTTTCAGCACGCTTCAGTAACAGATTTTATATCCGCGTCCACATACCCAACATCTGCACACCGTCCCCAGCCGTCACTTTCCGGATCAAACCTCCTTTAAAACGGAGTTTTTTTTTTTTAATTTATAATTTTTATTGCAGAACGAAGAAGAGTGAAATTACATTACAGCTCAGTGCATTTTATAGTTTAGAATGTGTAAGAAAACATTTGGTATAAAACAAAAGTTAAGATGCATTATTCAAATGATCAACAATTTAACATTTTAACAAGAATGCAAGTTCAATGAAAGGTACATCTTAGATCTCGTTGTAGGTATTCTACAGAATACCTTAAAGTGCCACTGGTGAAAGGTGTCCTTAAAGACAAAGCAAATGGGGTTACATTGATGATAAAATCGAGTATGTTATTCGTCTTGTTGGAGTAAAGGTAAAGGTTCCCTTGCTCGAAAGCCAGTTGGATCCGACTCTAGGGTTGCGATGCTCATCTCCATTTCAAAGCCGAACAGCCAGTGCTGTCCGAGGACGTTTCTGTGGTCATGTGGCTGGCATGACTAAACACCAAGGTGATTCTTTAATCAGGGCTTGATAAAAAGCAGGAATCAGACCACGATTTTGGGATAAAATGGAGTCTTTAATACCACTTACCCAAGTGGTTACCTGTTACCTTCCCACCAAAGTGGTACTTATTTATCTACTTGCAATTTCTTGCTTTTGAACTGCTAGGTTGGCAGGAGCTGGAACTAGAGACGGGAGCTCACTCCATCATGCGGCACCCAGGTCTTGAACAGCTGAACTACTGACCTTCCACAGCCTGCAGTTCAGCGTCTTAACCACTTGCACCTCGGCATCTAGTCATGCCGGCCACATGACCACGGAAACGTCTTCGGACAGCGCTGGCTCTTCGGCTTGGAAACGGAGATGAGCACCGCAACCCTAGAGTCGGATTCGACTGGCTTTCAAGCAAGGGAAACCTTTACCTTTACCTTTACCTTTACCTTTACCCAAGTGGTGTTTTCCTGATTCTCCGGTTCTAGCCTGTCGTCTGATCGCTCCTGTGGTGTCGAGCCATTTCCGGGTGCCTCAGCCCCCTCCCCTCTGGAAAGCTGCTGCGGAAGCCTCAGGCTTCTGCTTTTCATCCACCATTTTTTTAATGCCTTGGCAGTGTGCGCATGGGCGGAGCTCCGCTCCTAAGTTGATAAAAGCAAAGTTTAAATGGTGCCTAGTTTAAGCATTTAGACAAGTTCGGGATCTCACGGAGGCCAGTTTCGGGGTAGAAGTTTAAAGGGAAGTTTTCATTTAAAGTCTAAAGGGAAGTGTTCATTTAAAGTTTAAAGGGAAGTGTTCATTTAAAGTTTAAAGGGAAGTGTTCATTTAAAGTTTAAAGGGAAGTGTTCATTTAAAGTTTAAAGGGAAGTGTGGAAATCGCTGTTCTGCGCACGTGCGAAAATCTTAGTTTTACAGATGGCTGCCTGTGCGCATGCTCAAACTGAGAGGAAAAATACCCCACCGATGCACGCTCTTGCGTGTGGACGGCAGGGAGCGCAGCGATCCGGAACAAGGAGGTGAGTGTGATCGCGATTCTCCGGGTTAAAAAAACCCGCATTGGGACCGGAGCAATTTACACCTCTCCCAGCACGCTGTCTGAATGCACCCCATGTGAACTTTTCTTCTTATGTCTTGATTTTGCTCTGCTTTGGTGTGTGGGAGGGAGGCAAATTCATGTGTTATAATCCATCCCCATGTTTGAACGGTATCAAGAAAGCACCCCACCCATGACCTTTTCCCGTATCTGTGGACTTGTCTGTATTCACCCAGGGCAGGCCCGTAGCTAGGATGTTGTGGCTTGTGGGCCAGATTTTTTTCTGGCAGGGCTGAAGTCCTCCGTGCAGAAAGAAAACCAAGAATTCTGAGGATTATCACTCAGTTACTAGGGAATCAAGCCTTCTACAATCAAAGCACAGAGGCTTCTGCAGATCTTAGCTCCAGAGTGTGACAACAGCAGGCTGAGAAGGGGAGGGGAGGCGGAGAGGGAGAATGTCACCTTGAGACTGGACTACTGTAATGCTCTCTGCGTGGGGCTGCCCTTGTCGCAAACCCAGAAGCTGCAGCTGGTGCAAAATGCTGCAGCCAGGCTGCTGATGGGCCCTCCCTTTACTGAAGGTATACCGAATTTCCTTCAAGGTGTTGGTTTTGAACCTTTAAAGCCCTATACCTGAGGGACCGCCTTTCCCCACATGTTCCCCAGAGAGCACAGCGGTCAGGGTCTCAAAATCATTTGGTCCTCCTTGGACACAACTGGGGTAAGGCCCCCTGTACTGCCACCAGCAGCCTGCGGCAGCCCGTATAAGTGCTCTGATAAACTGCTTACCAACTCTGGCTGTACTCTTTTGTTTGGTGTTGTGGTTAGGTGTGTGGACTCTGATCTGGGAGAACCGGGTTTGATTCCCCACTCCTCCACTCACAGCTGCTGGATGACCTTGGGCAAGCCATAGTTCTGTCAGAGCTGTCCTTGAAAAAGGGCAGTTTCTGTCAGAGCTCTCTCAGCCCCACCCACCTCACAGGGCGTCTGTCGTGGGGAGGGGGAAGGGAGTTTGTAAGCCGCTCTGAGACACCTTTGGGTAGTGAAGGGTGGGGTATAAATCCAATCTCCTCTTCCTCTTCCTCCTCCTCTTCTTCTTTGACCATGGACATACACCACGGCCAACTGGAATCTTTATGTAATATCATATCACCACTAGCACTTTATGGTTATATTACTGTATACAATCTTTTATGATGTTTATAATTAGTGTCTTCATGTATTTTAACTCTTAATGGAAGCCGCTCTGAGCCTGCCTTGGCAGGAAAGGCAGGATGTAAATTGAATTAAATGAATGAATAAATGAATGAATAAATAAATTTCCTGGTAGATGGTAGGCGTGGCCCTGGAAATACTTATCATGGTTTGGCCAGTAAATGCACTCCAGTTTGTAGGAAAACACATAAAACTTTTTTTAAAAAACAAGAGGACAAACAACACACAGACAGGGGAAAGAACGTACACAGTTCAGCAAGGGATGCAAACCGAAACGGAAAACCGAGCTGCCTATTCGACTTACTACTTTTCCTATCAGGCCCGTCGCTCTGGCATCTCTACTGGCGTTCCTGATGAGCAGGGTCTCTGGAAGCAGAGCAGCAGGGTGGAAGTCGAAGAGAGCTTCCGGGCAGTCTCTTCCGAGTCTTTGGAGGATAGATCTCTAAACTGCAAGCTGTCAGCCACTTGAGATGACAGTTCTCGGCGGCTGCAGGATAATCACTTCTGCCAGCCTAAGGAACAATTCTGATAACAAGCTGGCAGGTGGGAGTGATGACTTCTATAGTCAAGAAAGCCTACCTACCATTCAGGCAGAAAAACTCTCTTAAAGGAGACCAGCGTTTTGACATAGAGTTAGACGGGATCCTAGAGGTCACCTCCTCCAACCCCTTTCCTCAGTGCAGGAATTGGCCAACTACAGCAACCTACTCTGCTTAAAGAAGAAGAAGAAGAGGAGGAGATTGGATTTATACCCCGCCCTTCACTACCCAAAGGTGTCTCAGAGCAGCTTACAAACTCCCTTGCCTTCCCCTCCCCACAACAGACACCCTGTGAGGTAGGCAGGGCTGAGAGAGCTCTGACAGAAACTGCTCTTTTTCAAGAACAGCTGCGCCAGAACTATGGCTTGACCAAGGTCATCCAGCAGGTGCAAGTGGAGGAATGGGGAATCAAACCCGGTTTTCCCAGTTTAGAGTCCGTGCACGTAACCACTTAACCGCTACACCACTAAATGACTGAAAAAAACATTTACAGGAGAAATTCTTGTGGGGTTGTGCTTTTAAGAAAGGGGGCAGAGCCCCCCCCCAAAGCCCCACTGTAGCTATGGGCCTGACCCAAGGAAGTATCTGCCCCCCCGCTTGCCTTGAGTCCCACAGTGAAGATCCTTGGGCTGTGGTGGCAGCTTCTGTCAAAGCAACATTTATTAAAATCTGCAGAGTCAATCAAATCTCCCGTGGCCAATCAGAAGCCTCGCTGGGCAAATGCCCCATCTGGCCCCACCCACTTTCTAGGAAACACTCGACGGAGGGCAGGAGACGTGTCGGAAGCTGCCCGTGGGCGCCGCTTTGGGGACCCCTGATCTACGCTTGCCCTTGCCAGCTTCACGCGCTCCGCGGGTTGGGGGGGTCTGACAAAAAGACCCGGAGCTCAGCAGTTCTGCGAGTTTTGAGGAACTGACTACAAACACGAGAAGAAAAAGAAGCAAAGGAGGGGGAGGCGGCGTGTGCCCCCCCACCCCCCGAACACTGCAACTTAATGAAAAGGAGATTTATGAAATATTTGCCCGAGTGTAATCTGGCTTTTGCAGCAGTAATATTTAACATACGCGGCTCTGGACAATTTAAATGCAACGGTTCCCCTGCTCTGCAGCCCCATTTGCAAAAACACATTTGAGATAAATCAAGAAAAGAGGCATTAAAGGCTACCGAAGATCTGCAAACAGGAATTAAATCAAGTGTGGAAATGCCATAAATACTTCAAACCCTCCTGAACTTTCCAACCTCCCCCCCACCCCACAATGCAATCTTTGAGGCACGGGGAGAGCTGGGGGGGGGCTCAAAACAGTTTTTTGTCCAATGTAAAGCTATTTTAATTGCTTCCGCCTCACTGTAAACTGAGATAGATAAGATGGGTCGCCGTCGCCGTCTGTCTGTAGCAGTCGAAAAAGAGCAAGGGCCCAGGAGCGCCTGAAAGACTCACACAATTGGTGGCGGGGGAGAGGCCGTCTTGAGTCACTGCTCACTATTCTAGATTCCTGCCCTGCCACACATTTTGCTAGCCTTTCAGGGGCTCCCGGACGCCTGCTCTTTCCGACTGTAAACTGAGAAGCACAGTGTTAAGTAGTGGGTTCCGTGCAGGGCTATTTTGGGGCAGGAATGCACAGGAGCGGTGTTCCGGCGAGCTCCCGAGTTGGCCACGCCCAGCAGGGACTCGTTAGCATAACAGGCCACACCCAACAGCAGGAACTCATTAGGGTTGGCTACATGAGGGGTGTGTGGCCTAACATGCAAAGGAGTTCCTGCTCCCAAAAAAAGCCCTGGCTTTTGACAACAAACAAGGTAAACAGAATAAGAAGCAAAAGGTGGGTGTGGCTGGATGACCACACTCCTGGTAACATGGGGGTGTGGCCTAATATGCGAATGCGCTGCACTGTCAGGGCTGTGGTCTAATATGCAAATAAGTTTCTGCTGATGGGCGTGGCCTATTAGGCTAATGAGTTCCTGCTGGGCTTTTTCTACAAGAAAAGCCCTGGTTCCATGCGTGAGCAGGCTCAAGTCGAATGATCAGCTCAACTTTGTTTGTGATTTCAGCAAGAGCAAGGCAAGACCCCCAGAGCCTCAGCTCTGTTTAAATAGCATGCAATCGTCCCTCCCAAACACACCCCACTCCCGATGATAGGCTATTTGCATAACATCACTACTAGACTGGTTACTTCCAGAATCCTGGTCGGCTATTGTTCTTGTGCTCCAAGCTCAGCCAGTCTCTGGAGGTGATTCAATCAGAAATGATCCAATCCCAATACGTAACATGCAGAAAACAGGAGGCGGAGCTTTGGAGGCCAGATCTCTCTGATCTGCTACGTCAGGCAAAACCGGATCCTGTCAGGCGACGCTGCCCTCGCGTTGGCACATCGCTGAAATTGGACGTCTTGCAAGCAATGTGCTTTGCTGGCAAAATTGCTCATGGCTGTGCAACCTGGGGTTGTCACCCCCCTGTATGGAGTCTGGAGTTCCCCCAGAATTTCACCTGGTCTCCAGACTACAGAGGTCAGCTCCCCTGGAGGGAACGGCAGCTTTGGAGGGTGGGCTCCATCACATTCTACCCTGATGGGTCCCTTCTCTCCCCTCCCCAAACCCTCCACTCCCCAGGCTTCACCCCCAAGTCTCCAGGGATTTCCCAACCCAAAGTTGGCAACCCTAGTGCCAATGGCCCAGAGAAGAAGAAGAAGATGAAGAAGAAGAAGAAGAAGAAGAAGAAGAAGAAGAAGAGGAGATTGGATTTATGCCCTGCCCTTCACTACCCAAAGGAGTCTCAGAGTGGCTTACAACCTCCTTCCCCTTTGTCTCCCCCCAACAGACACCCTGTGAGGCAGGTGGGGCTGAGAGAGCTCTTTCAAGGACTGCCCTCAAGGAAACAGCTCTGAGAGAACTTGTGACAGACCCAAGGCCACGCCAGTAGCCGCATGTGGAGGAGTGGGGAATCAAGCCCGGTTCTCCCAGATTAAAGTCCTTGCTCCTAACCACTGCACCAAACTGGCTCTCATGGAGCATCGTGGGGGCAAGAGAGAGCCCCCGAACAAGGTATTCGCTTATTCCCTAGCAGTTTGGTGAACTGGCCTTTCAACATGGCGACTTAACCCCGAGAGAGGTCGCATCTGATGACAGGGCAAAGAAGGCTGGGATCACGTTGGCGGAACTGTTGTGAGATCGCAGCCTCTGATTTGCCCCCGAGGACATAAGAATTGCTTCAGGTCGATGTGCGGGCCGGCGTGGCGTCGCAGCCACAGTGTTGGACTGGGAACTGCGAGTTCAGATCCCCACTCTGCCGTGGTGGGAGTTTGCTAGGCGACTTTGGGCCAGTCATACACTCTCAGCCTGAACCGACCTCACAGGCTTGTTGTGAGGATTAAATGGGAGAGAGGGGGATGTGGAATGGGCAGTAGGTTCAGGATGGACCAAAGGAAATACCTCTTTGCACAGCAAGGGATCAAAATGAAGAATTCACTTCCAGAGGATGTAGTGAAGGCCACAGGCATCGATGGCTTTACCATGGGCTCAGACAGAATCACGGAGGACAGGGCTGTCAGTGGTATGGGGACTAAATGGAACCTCCATATTCAGAGGCAGTCAACCCCTGGATCCCAGAGCCAGGAGGCTATGTCAGGGGAAGGTCTCGGCCTCTATGACCTGTTGTTGGGTCTCCAGAGGAACTGGTCGGCCACTGTGTGAGACAGGAAGCTGGATTGGATGGACTGTTGGTCTGATGCAGCAGCCCTCTTCTGAAGTTCTTACAATGTGAGCCTCTATGAGTTCTCCTTGTGGAGAAAGGTGGGGTATAAACAAAGCAGAAGAAGAAGAAGAGGAGGAGGAGGAGATTGGATTTATACTCCGCCCTTCACTAGGCCTCTCAGAGAGGCTTACAAACTCTTTTCCCTTCCCCTCCCCTCCCTGTGAGGTAGGTGGGGCTGAGAGAGCTCTTTTGAGGACTGTCCTTGAGAGAACAGCTCTGACAGAATTATGGCTTGCCCAAGGTCATCCAGCAGCTGCAAGTGGAGGAGTGGGGAATCAAACCCGGTTCTCCCAGATTAGAGTCTGCACACTTAACCACTACACCAAACTGAATGAGTAAATGGTTGACTCCAGTCCGCTCCAGAAACCTGCAAATCCTTTCCCCTCCCAGTTTAAGGACTAGAAACTTGCCTTGAAAATGCAAAGCAAAGATTCTCAGGGTTCTGAATATTGGAACCAATATAAAATTCCACTCCAGGGTCCATCGTCTGATGGCAGAGCTGACAGTTCTTTTTTATTAATATTTTTATTATTTCAATGCCACTTCTAACAGTACAGCAAACAAATCAGAAATAAACACAAAGCAACTGAAGTTAATACATAAAACAATAATACATCGTCATCAAAACCATTACAGGGATTCTCAAGCAATACTCGTCGCTAAACATAAATGCATTTAAAACACAATCGAGCAGAATGCTATATGAACATAGATGTCATTATAAGAGATTTAGAGATTTTAAGTTGTTTGGAACTACCTCATGTTCAGGCAGTAATCTAACATAACAAACCATTTCTCATCAAAGCAGAGTGCTTGGGGCTCTTTAGCTTGGAGAAATGACGGCTGAGGGGTGACATGATCGAAGTTTATAAGATTATGCATGGGATAGAGCAGGTCGAGAAAGAAGTCCTTTTCTCCCTTTCTCACAATACAAGAACTCGGTTGGGCACTCCATGAAATTGCTGAGCAGTCAGATTAGAAAGGATAAAAGGAAGTCCTTCTTCACCCAAAGAGAGTTTAACACACAGAATTTACTGCCACAGGAGATGGTGGCAGCTGCAAGCACTGACGGCTTCAAGAGGGAATTCGATAAACATCTGGAGCAGAGGTCCATCAGTGGCTACTAGCCACAAGATGTAGATAGGGACTCTTGGTCTAGGGCAAGGGATGCTCTGTATTCTTGGTGCTTTGGGGGGGGCAACAGTGGGAGGGCTTCTGGTGTCCTGGACCCACTGCTGGACCTCCTGATGGCCCCTGGTATTTTTGGCCGCTGTGTGACAGAGTGTTGGACTGGATGGGCCATTGGCCTGATCCAACATTGGCTTCTCTTATGTTCTTATTTACACCTATGCATTTGATCAGTGATTTTCTCCATCACGTACTGCCCCCAGACCTTACGATGCCATTATGAGAAAGTTGGTGCGACAGAGTTTTCCCAAGCTAATTTTGCTGCTACCAAAAGAGTGGAAATTGTGCCAGATCAACAGTGACTTTCAAGTCTCCTGTAAGAATTCTGAAAACAGCTCTCCTTTCTCTTTTGTTCCCAGCATCTGGTCATCAGAGGTAGACTGCTTCTGTATGTGGAAGCTCCCCCCCCCTTTTCAGATACCCTTCACTTGCTTTTGTTATGACGAAGACTGTCTGGGCTTCCAGTTTTTAAAGCTTTTCTTGCTCACATCACTTTGTTTAGCCCAATGAAAAAGTGGTGCATATAGATTTTTTTTTTTTTTTTGGGGGGGGGAAGATTTAGCTGCTGTAGTTAGTCATACCTAACAGACCTCTCCTCCAGGAATATTTCCGACCCTTTTCTAAAGCCTTCTCAATTAGAACCAGCCCCTCATTGGGTGCTAATGAACCCCATCAATTAGTTAGGCATTGATTAGCTAGTGGAACTGAAGACCTCTCAAAGAGGAATACAGTTCAGATGTCAACTATAGCTTGAGCGGCCAGCTCAGGGTTGGGAAATTCCTGGTGGTTTGGGGGTGGAGTCTGAAGTGGGTGGGGTTTGTGGAGGGAAAGGACCTCATTGGGGCATGATGCCATAGAGCCCGCCCTCTGTCGAAGCAGCCCTTGTCTCCAGGGGAAACTGATCTCTGTAGTCTGGAGACGATACGCCCTCTAAGCCATGAAGTCTTGTGAGCAAAAATTCCACTTTGCGAGCGACTGGCATTAAAGCTGTGAGCGAGCGATTGGGCTACTGCATGAATTAGTTTGCTCTGGAGCCATCCTTCCTGAGCTGAGACTCTCAAGAGGTATATTATATATTATAATAATATATAATATAATATATAATAGTATATTATAACAGTGACCTCATCCACAATAATACAACATCTAATTTGAACATGGACACTGGCACTAGAACTTGCAATAAACCCAGAGGCCAACTTTGCTGCCGACACTGGACCCAACAACACCTACTACACCATTTCAGGGGCATTCACTTGCTCATCTTCTGACATTGTATATGCCATTAAATGCCAGCATTGCCCTTCGGTTCTCTACAGAGGACAGACAGGGCCAACCCTGTGCCAGAGGAGAAATGGACACAGATCAGACACCAGGAATCACAAGACTGAGGAACCTGTAGGGGAACTCTTCAGCCTTCTAGGGCATTCCATGGCTGACCTCAAAGTAGCTGTTTTATTGCAAAGGAACTTCAGGAACAGAATGGAAAGGGAAACAGCTGAATTACAAGTGATTACAACACTCAGAACAAACACCCTGCCAGGACTCAACAGGGATATTGGTTTCTTATCCCATTACATATGTTCACTCATTCAGTCCTCACACATGCATTCTCACGAAGTAGGGCTATACATCCCCTATATTTTGATATCTTTCTTTTCTTTTGAAATAGTATATTATAATAGTGATTGTAATGCAATGCAATATCTTGTTGATCTCTATAACACCCAGGAAAAGGATTCTGTCAGTTAACGCCATGTTTTAGTGAAACAAAACGTTATTACTGCTCTTAACGATTAAGAATATTTTTGAATATGTAATGTAATTTGGAATGGTAGATTTAAATGCAGTTCTCTGTTCTGGGGACAAGGAAAATACTCTGCAGGGCCAAGATGCTGTAAAGTTCCCCTCCATGGAGGAAGGAAATGGATGGATGTGTGTGTCTAGGGACGGGATTCTCACAGAACAGTCTCCAGTTTGGACATATTTATTACCTACGTTGTCCCGTCCGTCCGTCCCCAGTTGAACTGAAACAGATTATAACCAGAAACCGGCTTGTCATCCTTTTGGTCTGTTTTTAAAAATATCCTCACTCTTTTGCATGCTAATTTAACAAGCCACCTCTGTATACAACTACGATATGCAATTCCGTTTCATCGTCTGACAAAGTGTGCCTGCATACGAAAACTCACACCTTGAGCTTTCATAGCCCCTCTGTGTACTGCCTCGGTCAGGCCACACCTGATGTCCCATGTGCACTTCTGGAGACTTCTCTTCAGAAAGGATGTGGACAAAACCGAGAGGGTGCAGAAGAGAGCGATGAGGATGATCAGGGGGTCTGGAGACTGAGCCCTACGAGGAAAGGCTGAGGGCTCTGGGGATGTTTAGTTTGGAGAAGAGTTGATTGAAGGGGGACACGGTTGCTCCCTTTAAATATTTGAAAGGCTGTCCTTGGGAGGAGGGCAAGGAGCTGTTCCAGTTGGCAGCAGAGGACGGGACCCAAAGCAACGGGTTTAATTTACATGCAGAAAGGTATCGGCTGGATAGGAGGAAAAACCTTTTCACGGTCAGTGTGGTTTCAAGGTGGAATCAGCTGCCTAGGGAGGTGGTGAGCCTCCCCTTCACTGGCAGCTTTCAAGAAGAGGGCGGATGAACAATTGCCAGAGCTGCTTCAGGCTGGTCCTGCATTGGGCAGGGGGTTGTGAAAAGTACTGAGACTGACTCGTGATTTCAGCTCTCATACTTCTTCTTTTTTTTTTTGAAACAAAATTTTATTGGAGTATATTCAACATTGTTAAACATCGTTACCAATACAATTTAAAAATTTCATCCCATCCCCCCACCCCCCCTAATAGGCTTCCAACACTGCTAATAACAGAAAGAAAAGAGTTAAAAGGTAATCAAGTTTAAACTTATAACAATCGATAAACCAGGTAACACAATTCTAATACATAAATGCCTGACTCTTTCAAACATAGTTTCCAATAAAGGTACAGTACAATCAAGTGTTCATTTCATTTCTCATTCAATTTCAATACGAGTCAAGATTGTACATTTTCCCTTTCATTCTATATTCAGTTTCCATATACAGTTTCAGGCCTTCCCAGTCTTTTAGGTATTGTTCTGCCATTTGTCCATTTAGATTCTTCGTCATTTTGTCCATTTCGGCTAAAAACAGCAGTTTCCTTAACCAGTCTTGTATATCTGGCACCTTCTCCGCTTTCCACTGTTGCGCAAAAGCCATTCTCACCGATGTGATCATGTACCAAAGTAATGTCCTTTTTTCTTGTGGAATTTTTTCCATTGTCAAACCTAAGAGAAGAAGCTCCGGACTTTTCCTGATAGGAATTTTTAATATCTTCTGCATCTCACAATGTACATTTGACCAGTATACTTTTACTTTATCACATGACCACCACATATGATAGAAAGAACCCTCTGGTTTTTTTACATTTCCAACACTTGTTACTCAAGTTCTTATCCATACTAATATTAGCAATCTTTTTTGGAGTCATATACCACCTGAGCTCTCATACTTCTTTATTAGATCAGGAACAAGACAAGTGAAGCCGGCTCACAGGCCGGCTTTTATTCCCAAAGGAACCCACACCCAACACACACAACACCCCGTGATTGGACTATTTACACTGATTGAGTTATCCCCTAGGATTCCGGCTCCCTGATTGGAAGGGAGCTAGTATCCTACTGCCCATTGTCCCCTGGCACGAAGCTCAGGCACTTCGCCCGGCTGCATGTTGGACTGGCTGGAACCGGTCTGAGTACATGGCTGACCTGAGCACATGTTCTGAGCTGGATACATTACAGGTTGGACACTAGATGGTCTGTAGGGCCCCCCTTCCAACTCTCTGTGACTCTATGATTCTATTCCTTGATTCTGTGAATAAATCTTTGTTGGTCTGAAAGGTGGCCTCTAACTTTGTTCTCTTGCTTCAGACCAACCCGGCTACCCGCCTTGATCTGTTTTTACCGAAAAGCGGCAAACCAGGCTTCAGAACGCCCTGGAGATCCCGCTGCCTTGATAGGTCATTAATTGTGCTGCCCAATCAACATTTTTACTCCAAGGAAGGAAGGAAGGAAGGAAGGAAGGAAGGAAGGAAGGAAGGAAGGAAGGAAGGAAGGAAGGAAGGAAGGAAGGAAGGAAGGAAGGAAGGAAGGAAGGAAGGAAGGAAGGAAGGAAGGAAGGAAGGCTAAATCCTGTAGGCGCCTGCAGTGCATCTCCGGTCACTTCAGGGCAGTGACGCGAACTGAGTTCTGTGTGTTTGTGAGAGATGCGTAGCGCCTTTGGCGCGGCGGTGTCAGGTTGTAGAGTAGGTCAACATGATCCAGGCCAGGCAGCTTGAGGTGTGAAAAAAGGCCCAGAGGAGGAGGGGGCTGTCTTCCCGACAGCAGCCAGCAGAGGTCACTGTTGCCCTTTGCTAAAGCACACAGGAGGAAACCGAGAGGAAGATGTTTTGAGAAGGAAATTTCAAAAAAAACACACAAGGGGACAACATGGACCGGCAGAGCAGTTCTTCTGTGGGGCCGCATGAGGGTGTGGGTTGCTGGCCGTCCTTGCCGTCCAGCCACAATGGGGCTAAAGGACCTCCCCAACTGCATTCACTTGGTTTGTGTTTTAATCTAAAGCTGAAACGCTTTTGCCTCTCCCTATAAGGAAGGTGTTCCAGTTCCTTGCACATTTCCCTTGCACATTTCCCCGTACCTTTGCCAGCATTCCAATATCGCTTTTGGGAAGGGTTCGTAAGGAGGACCCAGAACTGTACACAGTTTTCCCGACGAGGCCATCCCACAAAAGGACATTTCTCTACTCAGTGTTTTGTGTGTGCTGCAAGATCGGCCCAACTTCCCGTGCAAAAGTGGATATTTTCACTGCCAAAAGCAAAGCACAGTTTCCGCCGTAAAACCGCCAACATGCTGGGGGGAAGCCAGGCCTTTTGGCTCCAGGGGCTGCCAAATTCTCTGGGGCGTCCCCTGCTGGGGGGGTCGCTTCCCCCATTGCCAGCACCTGCAGAGTTCCCCCTCCCCCTGATCCCGCGGGGTCGTCAAATGGAGGCTTGTAGCCGAGGGAGTGTTAATCAGGCCTCATTTGCGAGGACGATGAACCCTCCCGCTTTCATGGCCTGCATCCTAAAAAACCCGCATCCAGATTCCCCACAGGAGCGAGATTTACACTTTCAATTTTATGTCTACTTGGTTAATGGCCCATTACTGTCAGAAGGATCAGTAGCTGCAAGTTAAAGCCGGCTTGATTTATGTTCGAGAGAGAGCCAAAGGCTCCGGCGGAAAACAAGGAGAACCCAAGGTAACCCGAGGAGGCCTCTCTCGCTCCCTCTCTGTTCATGGGAAAAGGATGCTTTTTGAGATCTCCTGGAACAAACCAAGATGGCGGGTTGGTGACTCTGGGTTGGGGCGTTCCTGCAGGTTTGGGGGTGGAGCCTGGGGAAGGCGGGGTTTGGGGAGGAGGGGGACCTTGGTGGGGTCTCCTACCATAGAATCCAGCCCCCAAAGCGGCCAAGGGAATGGATCTCCTGTATTTCCAGGAGATCTCCAGTCCCCACCTGGAGGTTGGCAGCCCAACAAGGTGGCAAAAAGCCCATTTGTGGAATCTATATCAGAGCGATCATTCGCCTAGTTCTGTACTGAGACTGATTTCCAACATGTGGGCTCCGCCGTGGAACACAAACACCACCTCCGAGCATGCACAGAATGCACTGCCCTCACCACGCAGCAGTCTGAGCTTACCCCACATATTTGGAATTTGGGTGAAAGAATTGTGGCTTTCTGGCAGTTGAGGTTCCTGAAGTATATTGTGCTGAAAATTAACAGCAGTACAAATATCACGTTACTCAGTTGTTTAGAGCCAGTTTGGTGTAGTGGTTAAGTGCGCGGACTCTAATCTGGGAGAACCGGGTTTGATTCCTCACTCTCCACTTGCACCTGGCTGGATGACTTTGGGCAAGCCGTAGCTCTGATAAGAGCTGTTCTTGAAAAAAGAGCAGTTTCTATCAGAGCTCTCTCAGCCTCACCTACCTCACAGGGTGTCTGTTGCGGGGAGGGGAAGGGAAAGGAGTTTGTAAGCTGCTCTGAGACTCCCTTAGGTAGTGAAGGGCAGGGTATAAATCCAATCTCTTCTCTTCTTCTCTAGAAGGGGAATTGTGCTGGAATGTAAGCAGGGGCATACTGTCCGAGGTCCAGACGCAGAGATGTGCAGTCTGCACATCTTTCTGCGCCCTTTATGGAAAATTTTGGCTATCTTACTATTAGTTTAAATGTAAAAAAAAAAAAATCATTTGCCTTGGAAGCACAGAGGTTTGACGCAGTAACCCCGATTCTCCAAGTTTCCCCGTTAAGGGAAAAATGCTGTTCAGACAAATGACAAAGATGATCTGACTCCAGTGGTAACGAGAGAAAGAAATTTTTACTTACAAAAATAGAAGCACCTCTTATGGGACACAGTCACATAGGCACATTTAACTTATTGTGAACAGATTAACTTCCACAAAGGTTGGCTCGCTACAGCTCCAAGAGAGGGTCCTATACAAGACGATAATGATGAAGAGATTGGATTTATACCCCGCCTTTCACTCGGAGTCTCAGAGCGGCTCACAAACTCCTTTCTCTTCCCCTCCCCACAACAGACACCCTGTGAGGTCGGTGGGGCTGAGAGTTCTTTCAAGAACTGTCCTTTCAAGGACAGCTCTGACAGAACTATGGCTTGCCCAAGGTCATCCAGCAGCTGCATGTGGAGGAGTGGGGAATTGAACCTGTTTCTCCCAGATTAGAGTCCGCTCAATTAATCTCTACACCAAATGGAAATGGAAGGCCAGGAACAGCCAAAGGGGCTCAGCATCTAACCCACGAGAATGCAAGAACTCTCTTAACCCTTTCCCTCCCAGATCCTCTTGCATGCAGAGTCACGATATCCAGCACTTATAGGGTAGACAGGCTAGGAAATCTCTGGAGATTTGGTGGTGGAACTTGGGGAGAGTGAGGTTTGGGGAGGATGGGGACCTCAGTGGGATCTAGTGCCCCAGAGTCCACCCTCCAAAGCAAGCCATTTTCTCCAGAGCAACCGATCTCTGTCATCTAGCGATCAGTTGTAATTCTGGGGGTTCACCAGGCCCCACCTGGAAGTTGGCAACCATGCTGTCTCAGGGTTTGGGAGTTGCTGGCCTGGGCGAGCCCCAAGGCACTGGTCTGCTGCCCCAGACAGCAGCACTTGGGCTCGGGAACCATGGAGAAGAACCGTTATGCGTCCTGGAAGTAAGGATTCCCTTGGAAGGAAGGATGAATTATAGAATCATAGGATCATAGAGTTGGAAGGGGCCATACAGACCATCTCGTCCAGACCCCCTGCCCAATGCAGGACCAGCCTAAAGCATCTCTGACAAATATCCGTCCAGCTTCTTTCTTGAAAGCTGCCAGTGAAGGGGAGCTCACCACCTCCCCAGGCAGCCTATTCCACCTTTGAAACACTCTGACCGTGGAAAAGTTTCTCCTAATATCTGGCCAACACCTTTCTGCATGTAACTTAAACCCAATGCTTCAGGTCCTATGATCCTTTGCTGCCAACTGGAACAGCTCCTTGCCCTCCTCCAAGTGGCAGCCCTTCAGATATTCCAAGAGAGCAGTCCTGTCCCCCCTCAATCTCGTCTTCTCCAAACTAAACATTCCCAGGGCCCTCAGCCTTTCCTCGTAGGGCTCAGTCTCCAGACCCCCGATCGTCCTCGTCGCTCTCTTCTGCACCCTCTTGATTCTGCCCACATCCTTTCTGAAGGGAGGCCTCCAGAACTGCACACAGCACTCCAGGTGCGGCCTGACCAAGGCAGTATACAGAGGGGGCTATGAAAGCTCAAGATGTGAGCTTTCGTGTTCATGCACACTTAGTCAGACAATGGAATGGAATTACCTCCTGCGGTTTCGATGAGGTGGCAAGACTAATTTGCAAGTCCTGTGCTCCTCTTTCCAGAAACTATGAGGCAATGGAAACCTTCCTAGAGGAAGGAGGGTGGCCCCAGTGCTACCCCTACCCCCGCACCTCTCCCGGATTCACCTGTCCCTGTCCCCGCCTACCTAGGCACCTCTCTGCCTCTCCCTCCCACGTGCTTCCCTTGCTTGCAAGACACACATGCATTAAAGCTACTCTGCAGAAGGGCCTGTCGGCATTCCTAACCTTGCCAGTGCCGGGGGTTTATGACGTGGCCGTAAACATGCTCTGCGGCCTTCTCGGTGTGCTAAGTGAGTCCCCAGACAAGGCAGGGAGATGGAGTTTTGTTATTTATTCTACAAACGACGGAGCAATTTATTTCGGTGGATGTCACGTTGCAAACAAGAGCAGCAAGCCGGAGGGCTTGGGTGGCCAGGAACCGGATGGATATCGAAAGGACGGCAAGATGAGCGGCAGGGCAGGGGAGGGGAGTTCATGCGTCTCTGCATCTTTCATACTGGTGTGTGTGGGGGGGCTTTTTGCTAATCTGGCTCTCCCCATCTATTTCCTTCCGCCTACCCACTCAGCTGTTCATCTCCTCATTGGTTGGCTCGGCCCGCGATGTGTCCCATCTTCAAGGGTGGCAACCCGAAACGGGGCTTTCTTGGTGGTGGCACCGTCCCTTTGGGATTCTTTCCCTGTTCGCCTGCTGCCTGCTCTTTTGACCTTTAGGTGGTAACTGAAGAGGCTTTTATACCGCCCCCCCCATTCAGGGATCGCAAGAGTTTTAATTAGTGTTCAGGGGGTGTTTTTGCTGACTTTCGAATCTCACTTTCTATTTGAGCGGTTTGGATTGCCGTCTGGCTGCCTGTTGGACTTGTCCCTTAGCATTCCCCAAAATTCATTTATTTACTTTACCTACGTCTCACCATTCTACCCAACGGGGACCCAAAGTGGCGTGCGTCCTTCTCCTCTCTGCCCTTTTATCCTCACAACTACCCTGTGAGGTGGGTCAGGCTGACAGAGCGTGTGACCGGTTCAAGGTCACCCAGCGAGCTTCCTCGGCAGAGTGGGGATTTGAACCTGGGTCTCCCCGATCCTAGTCTGGCACTTTAACTGCTACACCCTGCTGGCTTCTCATCACAGTGATTTCGTTTGCAATGCCACATCCATTACAGTCCAGGTTTGCAATGTGCTTTCTTCTTTCTAACTGGGTGAAGAAACTTAAGAGGCAAGGTAAAAAAAAATTGCTTTAAACAAGCAAACAAAAAAAATAAGGGGTGGGGAACATTGAGATATGGAGATGTTCAGCTGAAGTAATAGAGGCTCCAGAGACGAGGAAACAGGAAGCTGTAGAAGAAGAGGAGGAGGAGGAGGAGGAGGAGGAGGAGGAGGAGGAGGAGGAGGAAGAGATTGGATTATACCTTGCCCTTCACTTGGAGTCTCAGAGCGGCTTCCAATCTCCTTTCCTTCCCCCTCCCCACAACAGACAACCAGTGAGGCGGGGGGGCTGAGAGAGCTCTTTCGAGGACTGCTCTTGAGAGAACAGCTCTGAGAGAACTTGTGACTGACCCAAGGTCATGCCAGCAGCTGCATGTGGAGGCCAGTTCTTCCAGATTAGAGTCCCCGCACTTAACCACTGCTCCGAACTGGCTACCAAATTGGCCACTCTTGAAGCCCAGCGGCTATCCCAGAAGCAACGGTGCCCACTTTGCAAGTGCTGCGATCGCCCCGCACCAATGACTGGTGAAAACCCCTCCATCTTCTCCCTTCTCCTGCCAAGCCTTCTCCTTCAGCCCTGACCCGGTTAGCCTGCGTGCAACCCAGGGATGCCAGCTCCAGCCCAGGGAAATCCCTGGAGCTTTGGAGGCAGAGCCTGTGGAAGAGCCACTGGGGGAGAGATTTCACCTAGAACCCATGGTAAACCATAGACTCTACGATACCAAAGAGTCGACCTTCGGATGCTGCCTTTTTCTCCAGGAGAACTGATGTCTGACGTCTGGAGGTCAGTTATTATTTCGGGAGATCTCTGGGCCCCGCTTGGAAATTGGCCTCCCCTAGGGAGTCCGGTGGCTCATAGCTAAAACCTTTTAGGCAAGTACCTTTAGCTAAGCCCTGATCCGGAAAGTCCAGGCTGGCCTGATTTGACCAGACCTTGGAAGCTGAGTGGGGTCGTCCCTGGATGGAAGGCCGCCTCTCAAGTCCAGGATCATGACAAGTTAGCGAAGAGCAAACCATCTCTGACCGCCTCTTGCCTTGAAAGCCCCATGGGGCTGCCCTAAGTCAGCTGTGACTTGCCAGAGGTTAAGTGTGCGGACTCTAATCCGGGAGAACTGGGTTTGATTCCCCACTCCTCCACTTGCAGCCAGCTGGGTGACCTCGGATCTGTCAAAGTTCTCTTAGAGCTGTTCTCTCAAGAGCAGTTCTCAGAAGAGTCTCTCTCAACTCCACCTGCCTCCACGGGGTGGGGGTGGGGGTCTGTTGTGGGGAGAGGAAGGGAAAGGGGACTGTAAGCCACTCTGAGACTCGAGTGAAGGGGGAGGTACATAAGAACATAAGAACATAAGAGAAGCCAATGTTGAATCAGGCCAATGGCCCATCTAGTCCAACACTCTGTCACACAGCGGCCAAAATATACCAGGTGCCATCCGGAGGTCCAGCAGTGGGGCCAGGGCACCAGAAGCCCTCCCACTGCTGCCCCCTAGCACCAAGAATAGACAAGAATAGAGTGCATCACCTGCCCCAGACTGAGAGTTCCCATCCATACCCTGTGGCTAATAGCCACTGGTGAACTTCTGCTCCATATGTTTATCTAATTTCCTCTTGAAACTGTCCATGCTTGCAGCTGCCACGACCTCCTGTGGCAGTGAATTCCATATGTTAATCACTCTTTGGGTGAAGAAGTATTTCCTTTTATCTGTTTTAACCCGACTGCTCAGCAATTTCATAGAGTGCCCACGAGTTCTTGTATTGTGAGAAAGGGAGAAAAGTACTTCTTTCTCAACCTGCTCAATCCCATTCATAATCTTATAAACCTCGATCATGTCACCCCTCAGCCGTCGTTTCTCCAAGCTAAAGAGCCCCAAGCATTTTAACCTTTCTTCACAGGGAAGGTGTTCCAACCCTTTTATCATTCTAGTTGCCCTTCTCTGCACTTTTTCCAATGCTATAATATCCTTTTTGAGATGTGGTGACCAGAACTGTACACAGTATTCCAAATGAGGTCGCACCAATGATTTATACAGGGGCATGATGATACTGGCTGATTTGTTATCAATTCCCTTCCTAATAATCCCCAGCACATAGCGTTGGCCTTCTTTATTGCAGCTACACATTGTGTAGACATTTTCAGCGAGTTATCCACTACGACTCCAAGATCTCTCTCTTGGTCACTCTCTGCCAGATCAGACCCCATCAATGTGTATTTATATTTAGGATTTTTGGCTCCAATGTGCATCACTTTGCACTTGGCCACATTGAACCCCATTTGCCACGTTGACGCCCACTCACCCATCCTCAACAGATCCCTTTGGAGTGCCTCACAATCCTCCCTGGTTTTCACCACCCTGAACAACTTCGTGTCATCTGCAAATTTAGCCACATCACTGCTTACTCCCAATTCCAAATCGTTAATAAACAAGTTAAAAAGCATGGGACCGAGTACTGATCCCTGTGGTACCCCACTGCTTACCACCCTCCACTGAGAAAGTTTCCCATTTATACTCACTCTCTGTTTCCTATTTATAAGCCAGTTTTTGATCCACAAGAGGACTTGTCCTTTTATCCCATGACTATTGAGCTTACTTAGGAGCCTTTGATGAGGAACTGTATCAAAAGCTTTCCGGAAGTCAAGGTAAATAATATCTATTGGGTCCCTTGGGTCCCCTTGTCCACATGTTTGTTCACTCCCTCAAAAAACACTAACAGGTTAGTGAGACAAGATCTTCCTTTACAGAACCCATGCTGAGTCTGCCTCAATAGTTTTTGTTCATCAATGTGCCTACTAATTCTTTCCTTAATAACAGTTTCCACCAATTTACCCGGTATCGATGTCAGACTGACTGGCCTGTAATTTCCTGGATCTCCCCTGGAGCCCTTTTTAAAGATGGGAGTGACATTAGCTACCTTCCAGTCCTCAGGAATGGAGGCAGATTTTAAAGAAAGATTACATATTTTTGTCAGGAGATCCACAAGTTCACATTTGAGTTCTTTCAGAACTCTCGGATGAATGCCATCCGGGCCTGGTGATTTATTAGTTTTTAAATTGTCCATCAGTCGGAGGACTTCCTCTCTTGTCACCGCAATCTGATTCAGGTCTCTTCAAACCCCTCCCGAAATCGGTGCTTCTGGAGTGGGCAAACACTTCTCCTCTTCCACAGTGAAGACAGAGGCAAAAAATGCATTCAGCTTCTCAGCCATTTCCCTATCATCCTTCACTACTCCTTTTACCCCCTTTGGTCATCCAAGGCCCCACTGCCTCCCTGGCTGGCTTCCTACTTCTAATGTATTTGAAGAAAGTTTTATTGTTGGTCTTTATGTTTTTTGCGATATGCTCCTCATATTCCCTTTTTGCTTGCCTGATCACAGACTTGCATTTTATTTGCCATAGTCTGTGTTCCCTTTTATCAACCTCACTAAGACTAGCTTTCACACCGCTTAAAGGAATCCTTCTTACCTTTTACAGCTTCCATTACTTTATTTGTTAACCATGCAGGCTTTTTTCTATACCTATTTGTACCTTTCCTAACCTGCGGTATATATTTTTCTGAGCTTCTAGGATTGTCTTTTAAATAGTCTCCAAGCTTCCCCAATGGTTTTGACCTTCTCCACTCTTCCTTTCAATTTCTTCCTCACATGTCCCCTCATACCAGAGAAGTTACCCCTTTTAAAGTTAAAAGTGGTTGCGTCAGTCTTTTTGGGCAACTCCCTATCTGTACAAATGTTAAACTCAATGACATTATGGTCACTGTTCCCAAGTGGTGCAATCACTTTTACATCTCTCACCAGGTCTTGGGTGTTACTTAGGACCAAATCCTCCAGGATCGCCTCTCCCCTGGTAGGATCTGTGACCATCTGTTCCACAGCACAGTCATTGAGAGTGTCTAAGAACGCAATCTCTTTTTCCCGACTAGAACTCATATTGACCCAATCAATGTGTGGGTAGTTAAAGTCGCCTATTACAACACAGTTATTTCGTCTAGCCACTATCTTTAATTCATTCATCATTTTATAATCCTCCTCTATCTTTTGATCTGGTGGGCGATAACAAACTCCCACTGTTAAGCCTCCTTTTGGACCCACTATTTCAACCCATAGCATTTCCAGAAGCGAATCCAATTCTCTTACCCTCTCAATCTTACTGGACGGTACACCCTCTCTGACATACAGAGCCACCCCACCTCCAACCCTTTCCCCCTATCCCTCCGATATAATTTATAACCAGGAATCACCGTATCCCACTGATTTTCCTCATCCCACCAAGTTTCTGAAATACCCACAATGTCTATTTCCCCCCAACACCAAGCATTCCAACTCCCCGATTTTACCTCGGAGACTTCTAGCATTTGTGTATAAACACTTATAGTTTCCCACGTTTGTTAAGCTCACCAGCCTTCCTCTTGCTGCCCCGAGACCTTGCCAGGCAGTTCCTATCATTAGCCACAGTCTCAGTGGACAATTGTAATCCATTTCCTTGTACAAAAGTAATAGCTACCCCTTCATCTCTTTGAGATGAGCCATCCCGAACCAGAGACTTTTCATCTCCTGTCGGCTTTCCCCCATTATTCAGTTTAAAAACTGCTCTGCCACCTTTTTGATTTTGAGCGCCAGCAGCCTGGTTCCTTCTCGGGACAAGTGGAGACCGTCCCTTTTGTACAGCTCCCCTCTTGTCCCAAAAAGCATCCCAGTGCCTAACAAACTTGAACCCTTCCCCCTACACCACCGTCTCATCCACGCATTGAGACTCCTGATCTGTGCCTGTCTCTCCAGCCCTGCGCGTGGAACAGGTAGCACTTCCGAGAAGGCTACCTTGGAGGTCCTGGCCTTGAGTTTCCTGCCCAGCAGCCTAAATTTCTCCTCCAGGACCTATAAATCCAATCTCCTCCTCCTCCTCCTCCTCCTCTTCAACTTCTTTGTCTTCTTCTTCGCCGCGGGCCGTCTGCACTTTGCATGGCAAAAGAAGAGCTCCCGTAACAAGCGCAAAGTCTGTTCCGAGTGTGTCTGTCTTGCCCCATTTCCTACCTACTCACAGACAGCTTTTATCGAGACGGTTGGGATCGGGGACAGGACTGGCAAATGAGTCTGCCAGCCTCCACCTCTCCATTGCTCAAGAAGATCAGGAAATGAGTCTTGAGAGCCCGCATCCTTTCGACTCTCTTCCGCAGACGAGGGGGGCACCCTGCCGTGAGCTTCATTGCCAAGAAACGTGGAGTTTGCATCCCGACACGAATTTTCCAAGGGAGAGGATTCGCCCCGGGAGGGCCGGATAAATATTTTGCATCCCCTTGCGAGTCTCCGGATGTGACCCACAATCCCTGAGAGAACGCTTTTGCGACTGACAAGTTGGTTTTGTGGAAGGAGCCGTGGGGTGGGGGGAAGAACAGCATGGGGTGGGAGAGAGGAGCCCGATTATACAACCACAGTCCCCCAGACTGTAAGCGGTGACTCATGGAGTTTATGTATTCAAGACTCCAGCAAGCCCCGAGTAGCTGCTCACAGTGGAAGCGGCCCACCAAGCCTGCGTGAGTAACTGTTCTTCTCTCAGTAAATACAGTGACTCACGCAGAAGCCAAGGGAGGTCTTCCTTCTTAAGATCCCTGCGAGTTTTTCCTCTTTCACATATCAGGGGAAAAGGAAAAAAAAAACCTTTCGGGAGGGAACCATAGTGAAGAATAGCACCGCTTTTCGAAAAGAGCGTGTGTGCGTCAGTTATCCGACGTTTCGGAAATGCTGTCGCCGATGGTTCGGAGCTGGTGCTCCGCTGGCTAAAAAACGGCCATGGGGAGAGGGCCTGGGGTCCGAGAGGGCCCTGGAAGGCGGTGTGTTAGCACTGATTGCCTCCTTCGGCCCTTGAGACGCCGGGTGCCGATTCAGATCTAATTAGTTCCCCTTCTCAGGACTGACTTTCCCTTCAAGGCCTCCCCGGCCTTAATCAGGTGGGTCCCCCCCCCACCATAAGAGCCGTGGAGTGCAACTCATTCCATCTTTGCGAGCCACTCTGAGAAACAGCTTCACTTTGATGAAGCACAAACGCCACGGAAAAGGGTTACCGGGTCCCCCGCTACTAGTAGAAAACACCATCAAAGATTGCCGAACGATATATTTAACAATTATAAAGTTGGTGGTGTCACAACAACAATGTTAGTGCATAGGTAAAGGCAAAGGTTCCCTTGCTCGAAAGCCGGTCGAATCCGACTCTAGGGTTGCGGTGCTCATCTCCGTTTCAAAGCCAAACAGCCAGCGCTGTCCGAAGACGTTTCCGTGGTCATGTGGCCGGCATGACTAAACACCAAGGCACACGGAACGCTGCTACCTTCCCACCGAAGTGGTACCTATTTATCTACTTGCAATTTCTTGCTTTTGAACTGCATAGGTAAAGGTAAAGGTTCCCTGCTCGAAAGTCAGTCGAATCCGAACTGCATAGGTAAAGGTAAAGGTTCCTTTGCTCGAAAGCCAGTTGAATCCGACTCTAGGGTTGCGGTGCTCATCTCCATTTCAAAGCCGAAGAGCCAGCGCTGTCCGAAGACGTTTCCGTGGTCATGTGGCTGGCATGACTAAACACCAAGGCACACGGGACGCTGCTACCTTCCCACCGAAGTGGTACCTATTTATCTACTTGCAATTTCTTGCTTTTGAACTGCTAGGTTGGCAGGAGCTGGAACCAGAGACGGGAGCTCACTCTGTCATGCGGCACCTGGGTCTTGAACTGCTGAACTACTGACCTTCCACAGCCTGCAGTCCAGCGTCTTAACCACTTGAGCCACCGCAGCTCCTTATTAGTGCATACCGTAACCATAATAAGGCTTAAGATACAACGTTTCCTCCTTTGTAGATAAGACATAAAGTCCATGTAGTCAGTGTAACTTGATGGGAGGAGTCCACGTAGTCATCACACTGTCCAAACAGCCTTTGCAAAGACGCCTGTTCTAGATACTTGGGAGATATTTCGACTTCTTCAGTTTGCCAACTATGTAGGTGGAACCTGATCCCAGCAATTTCAACAGACCACAAGGTTCATAGTGTAAGAAGCAAATCATAGGTTCTCAGTTTTTGATGGTGTTTTCTGCTAGTGGAATTTGTATATTTGGGACTTCTGTGATGCTGGTCTTTCCCCCCTTGTTTTTTGGGGTCACCTTGCCTGCCTCTGCATAGCGACCCTGGATTTCCTCGGTGGTCTCCCATCCAAATACTAACCAGGGCTCAGCTTCCAAGGTCTGATGAGAGTGGAGTCACCTTGCCTAGCCAGGTCACTGCTGTCCCGTCGCAACCGATGCATGATGACCCTGTAGGGTTTTCAGGGCAAGAGGTGAGCACAGGTAGTTCGCCATCGCCAGCTTCTGCGTAGGGACCCTGGATTTCTGTGGCTGTCTCTCATCCAAGTACTAACCAGGGCTGACCCTACTTAGCTTCCAAGACCCGACCAGATCATATTAGCCTGGGCAATCCAGGTCAGGAACCTATGGCTTGACCACAGAGTTTTCAGTAGCTCTTACAGTAGTGGTTAAGTGTGCGGACTCTAATCTGGGAAGACTGGGTTTGATTCCCCACTCCTCCACATACAGCTGCTGGATGACCTTGGGCAAGCCATAGTTCTGCCAGAGCTGTCCTTGAAAAGGCAGTCCTCAACAGAGCTCTCTCAGCCCCACCTGCCTCACAGGGTGTTTGTTGTGGGGAGGGGAAGGGAAAGGAGTTTGTAAACCATTTTGAGACTCCAAGGTGGGGTATAAATCCAATCGCCGCCTCTCCTCCTCCTCCTCCTCCTCCTCCTCCTCCTCCTCCTCCTCCTCCTCCTCCTTCCTCTTCTTCCTTCTTCTTCTTCTTCTTCTTCTTCTTCTTCTTCTTCTTCTTCTTCTTCTTCTTCTTCTTCTTCTTCTTCTTCTTCTTCTTCTTCTTCTTCTTCTTCCAAAGCAACTTAGTATGACATGGCGCGGCAGAGACCATCCATCCTCCCAGGTGGCCTTCTGAAAGAACTTGCTTCTTTTTGACAAAAAACGTCTGCCGGCCCCGGGAATCCATCATCCTGGCAGGCTGTTTTGGGGTATATAGTCAAACACAGAGAACTTATTGTTCCTCCCCCCCCCCCCCGTTTGGATGTATTGTTATTAGGATGTTGAATGCCAGGCGTCTTGTATCAATAACTCCCCGGAATGGAGCAGGGGGACCTGGCAAAGGGAAGCCGGCATTCGAGGCCGCCAGTCTGACAAGATGAATCCGTGGAAAAGCTGCCGCCGCGTCAGGAAGACAAATGGGCCCGGCTGGGATAAATGTGTTAAAGCGGGTGACAAACCGCTTGGGTGGGTGGCAGGTGCTATATTTACCCTATGCAAATAATATTTGGCATGAATGTATTTAATTACAAGATACTCTGGGGAGGGGGCCCACGTGGCAATGCTACGGAACTTGGGAGGGGCAGAATTGGCCAGGCGGACTTTCCCATTCAGAACACAGAACGTCTGTTTGGGAAAAGGGGCTAGATATTCTCCTAAAATATATATATTCTGAACAGCTCGTCTGATTTTTATTTCTGTGCGCAGGCAAAACAGTGCTGGGGTCTCAGTTTTGGGGAGCTTATTGCCTGGACTTTCAGGCCTAGTGCCAGGAACGCAGCCACTGTTAAGTCCTGATCCAATCGATTCCTGCAGCCAGGGCTCTTTTTGTAGCAGGAACTCCTTTGCATATTAGGCAACACACCCCTAATGTAGCCAATCCTCCAAGAGCTTACAGAGCTTTCCTTACAGGGTCTACTGCAAGCTCTTGGAGGACTGGCTACATCAGGTGTGTGTTGCCTAATATGCAAAGCAGTTCCTGCTACAAAAAGAGCCATGCCTGTGGCATTAGGATTTCCTCTCCCCAAGGCGGGCAGACACCACACCTCAAAAAGGATACTATAGCATTAGGAAAAATGCAGAAAAAGGCAACTAGAATGATAAAAAGGTTGGGACACTTTCCCTGTGAAGAAAGGTTAAAGTGCTTGAGGGCTCTTTAGCTTGGAGAAAGGACGGCTGAGGGGTGACATAATAAGAGTTTTGCAAGATCATGAATGGGATAGAGCAGGTCGAGAAAGAGGTACTTTTCTCCCTTTCTCACACTACAAGAACTCATGGGCACTCCAGTGAAATTGCTGAGCAGTCGGGTTAGAATGGATAAAAGGAAGTCCTTCTTCACCCAAAGAGTGATTAACACATGGAATTCACTGCCATGGGAGGTGGTGGCAGCTACAAGCATGGACGGCTTCAAGAGGGAATTGGATGAAACATATGGAGCAGAGGTCCATCCATGGCTAATAGCCACAAGTATAGATAGGAACTCTCAGTCTGGGACAAGTGATGCTCTGTATTCTTGGTGCTTGGGGGGGGGCAACAGTGGGAGGGCTTCTGGTGTCCTGGCCCCACTGCTGGACCTCCTGATGGCACCTGGTATATTTTGGCCGCTGTGTGATACAGAGTGTTGGACTAGACGGGCCATTGGCCTGATCCAACATTGGCTTTGCTTATGTTCTTATGTTCTTAACAGAACATGGGAAGCTACCTTACACCATATCAGACCCATAGAATCATAGAGTTGGAAGGGACGTCCTCGGTCATCTAGTCCAACCCTCTGCACAATGCAGGGAATTCACAAATACCTCCCTCTCCCACACCCTCAGGGACCCCTGCTCCACACCCAGAAGATGACAAAAAACCTCCAGGATCTCCAGCCAAATTGGCCTGGAAAAAAATTGCTTCCTGACCCAAAAGTGGCAATCAGTATTTCCTTGGGTGTGTAAGAAAGGGCCCTGAGAACTAAGCACTGAGGCAACCCCTTCCTGCCCTCCCTCTCATGATCTGCCTAAATTCACAGGATCAGCAGTGCTGTCAGATGGTCATCCAGCCTCTGTTTGAAAACCTCCCAAGAAGGAGAGCCCACCACCTCCCGAGGAAGCCTGTTCCACTGAGAAACTGCTCTAACTGTCAGGAAGTTCTTCTGAACTTTTAGCTGAAAACTTTAATTTCAACCTATTGGTTCTGGTCTGGCCTTCTGGGGCAACAGAAAAGAACTCCACGCCATCCTCTAGATGACCGCCCTTCAAGTCCTTGAAGAGGGTTCTCATATCACCTCTCAGTTGTCTCCTCTCCAGGCTAAACATACCCAGCTCCTCCAACCTTTCCTCATAGGACTTGGTCTCCAGACCATCTTCGCTGCCCTCCTCTGGACACGCTCCAGCTTGTCTATATCCCTCTTAAATGGTGGTGCCCAAAATTGAATACAGTACTCTAGCTGAGGTCCATGTAGTTCCGCATCATGTCCTGTGACTGGCAGAAGCTCTCTGTAGGGTTTCCAGCCTCCAGGTGGGACAAAAATTGGTACAAAACCGTGATAAATTACTATCAAAACTACTCCATTGATTCGTAATACTTATTCGTGGAACATTTCACATATTTACCATACAAATCCTTAAAAGTTCTATTCGATCAAGTGCAAAGCGTAAAGTGCCCACTCATTAATATGCACAGCCAAGGGCTCTCAGTAAATCTTAACATAAGAACATAAGAGACGCCAATGTTGAATCAGGCCAATGGCCCATCTAGTCCAACACTCTGTCACACAGCAGCCAAAATATACCAGGTGCCAGCAGGAGGTCCAGCAGTGGGGCCAGGACACTAGAAGCCCCCTCCCACTGCTGCCCCCTCCAGCACCAAGAATAGAGTGCATCACCTGCCCCAGACTGAGAGTTCCCATCTATACCTGGTGGCTAATAGCCACTGATGGACTTCTGCTCCATATGTTTATCTAATTCCCTCTTGAAACTGTCCATGCTTGTAGCTGCCACCACCTCCTGTGGCAGTGAATTCTTGTGGCAAGAAGGACAGGTCTCTTGTCATAATGCACAATAAAAGTCTGTCAATGAACCTTGCGGCAAAAAGGGGAAAAAAGTCTCTTGTCATCGCATTGACACAGAGACACGACGTCTCTAATCACTCTGTAGATATATAAAACATACGCTGGAGATGTGCGGCAGATTCCAAATGCTATTATGAATCAATGCAGTGATTTTTGATAGTGATTTGTCACAGCTTTGTACCATTTTTATTTTCCATGGTTCTCTCTCTTTTTGCACAGCTTCCAGAGATCTCGAACTTCGACTGATCTCTAAACAGACCTATTCCTCTGGAGAAAATGACACTACAGTCTGCTGAGTCCCTCTCCTCCCCAGAACTCCTCTCTCTTCCCCATCTCCAGGAATTTCACAACCCAGCATTGGTCACCTTAAGTCTCAGGCAGGGAAAAGTCTTACCCACCAGCCCACACCACCTATTGAAGATTCTTTAACTGGAGAAGCCAGGGATTGAACTTGGGACCTTCTGCCTGCCAAGTAGGCTACTCCAACACAAAGCTATCTCCTCTTTTCAGGTGTGTGGGTGCCGTCAAGTTGTAGCTGACTTAAAGCAACCCCAGCAAGGGGCTTTCAAGGCAAGCACTTGAGCAGAGACGGTTTGCTATTGTCTCCCTCTGCAGAGTCTCCAACAGTGGTTTCCCTTTCGAGTACTGACTCTGCTTAGCTTCTGAGGAGACTGGGCTATACTGTGCCGCCTTTCCTCACATCTCCTCTCATAAGGTAAAGGTTTCCCTTGCTCGAAAGCCTGTTGAATCTGATTCTAGGGGGCGGTGCTCATCTCCGTTTCCAAGCCGGAGAGCCAGCACTGTCCGAAGACCTCTCTGTGGTCATGTGGCCAGCATGACTAGACACAGAGGCACACGGAATGCGGTTACCTTCCCACCGAAGTGGTACCTATTTATCTACTTGCAATTTCTTGCTTTCGAACTGCTAGGTTGGCAGGAGCTGGGACCAGAGACGGGAGCTCACTCCAACAACTCAAACTGCTGAACTACCGACCTTCCAGTCTGCAGTTCAGCGTCTTAACCACTGAGCCACTCATAGGAAGCAGCTTATATTGAGTCAGACAGTTGGTCTGTCTTGCTTAGCATTGTCTCCTCCAGTGTCTCAGGCAGAGAAAGGGCTTCCCGGGGGCAGGCTGGCCTGAAAAGTGGGCAAATGTGAATCAGATGCCGTTCAACAAGGATAAGTGCAGTGTTCTACATCTGGGTGACAAAAATGAGAAGCATGCATTCTGGATAGGGGACAGGCTTCTGGGCAGCAGTGTGGCTGAACAAGATCTTGGTGTGCGGGTGGACCGTAAGCTAAATGTGAGCAGTCATTGTTACGCAGCAGCAAAAAAGGCTAATGTGGTCTTGGGGTGTATCAACAGAGGCATAACGTCCATATCGCAAGGCGCCGTCATTCCACTGTACACCCAAAGTGCTGCGTACAGTTCTGGAGGCCTCACTTCAAGAACATGAGAATGTAAGAGAAGCCAATGTTGGATCAGGCCAGTGGCCCATCCAGTCCAACACTCTGTCACACAGTGGCCAAAAGTACCAGGGGCCATCAGGAGGTCCAGCAGTGGGGCCAGGGCACCAGAAGCCCCTCCCACTGCTGACCCCCCCCACAAGCACCTAAGAAGGAGGTGGAAAGAATGGGACGGGTGCAGAGGAGAGCGATGAGGAGGCCCGGGGACCTGGAGACCAAGAAAGCCCTGTGAGGAAAGGCCGAGGGACTTGGGAATGTTCAGTCTGGAGGCTGGGGGGGGGGGGTGCATGATTGCTCCTGAAGTATTTGAAAGGCTGTCGCTCAGAGGAGGGCAGGGAGCTGTTCCTGGTGGCAGCAGAGGACAGGATTCGCAATAACGGGTTTAAATCCCAGGCAAGAAAGGTACCAGCTAGATATGGGGATTTTATTTTTATATATATTTTTTACCATACGTTTGTGGGGCACAGGGTTGCAGCGTGAGTCTGGAGACCCATAGGAAATCTGTGGGCGGGGAGGGGGGGGGGAAGCCGAGAGGTTTAATTAAGTCTATTGACAAAGAACCGCTTCCGACTCCAGGCAGCCAACGGAGCAGCGTCAGCACATGAGGCCATTTGACAAAGCAACCAGCTGGTATTGCAGCCGAGGAAGGCAATACTGTGGAAGGGATTGTCACAGCGTTTAATAATTAGAGGCTGGCTCGCAAGAAAGAACACGGCCCTCTAAGTTGCACAGCCCCGCCTGACTGCCTCGAATGCTCCTAGATGGTTTCACGAATAGGCGATTGGTGGTTGTCACTCTGCATCATGGATTACGTTGTATTCTGACGGTGCGGAAAGGGGCTTGTGGTTTCTGGCAGTGCAATGAATTTGTACGAGGATGGTCACGTGTTCAGCCGTGAATATCTCTAGTTAAAAGATCCCAGAGAGTAGGTGGTTGGGAAGAGCCTTCTCGGCCTGGGTAAAAGGTAAAGGGTAAAGGTCTCCCTTGCTCGAAAGCCATTCGAATCCGATTCTAGGGGGCGGTGCTCATCTCCGTTTCCGAGCCGAAGAGTCAGTGCTGTCCGAAGACATCACGTGACTGGCATGACTAAATGCTGAGGTGCCCGGAACACTGTTACCTTCCCACTGAAATGGGACCTGTTTATCTACCTCTGTCAGGGTAGGGCCTGCCAACTCCTGGCTGGGAAATACCTGGAGATTTTGGGAGTGGGGCCCGGGGAAGGAGGGGCTTGGGGAGGGGGCTCAATGGAATATAATGCTGTAGACTCCACCCTCCAAAACAACCATTTTCTCCAGGGGAACTGATCTCTGTTGTCCAGAGGTTCTGAGAGATCTCCAGGCCCCACCTGGAGGTTGGCAACTCTTCTCTGCCTTGAGATTCAACAAGCTGCCACCAGTTGGATCAGACAACAGAAAGCTTGATGGACCTGACTCTTTATAAGGCAGATGCATGTAAAGTTCTAGTACAGAAGTGTTTTGCTCACAAGAATAAAAATGTCTCACATGAAAAGGTGTCGCAGGAACGATTGCTGCAAAGAGGCTGCGCTGGGAATGTAGAGTGATTTGTCTGATAAAAAGCAGGAGGGTTGCAAAGACGCTTGATGTTCCGGTATACACGATGCGTACCTGTGTCTCAGCTATGGATCCCTCAAAAACAGGGTGGATTTCAAAAAGGCCTTCAAAGATTTGGATCTCAGGTTGCCTGCCAGCACTTGGCACTCGCTGGGAGACTCAGGGATCTGTTGTGCCAAAGGAATTACATCATTTTGGGGTATCTTGAAAGTGACATTGGGCTGCTCTAGGATCCAGAGGAAACTCTTACCACGGAGTTCCTGCTGAATCCTAGAGTGACGTGACATCATTTCCAGGTTCGCTCTGGAAAGGATATCATACTGGTGGTACAATGGGGATTTTTTTGGGGGGTCTTATTCTGCCCCCTACTGGCAGAGATCCGGGGCTCAGAGTGGGGAATTACCTACCGGGAGGGGGAAAATGGCAACCCTGTTTGGATGGGAATGCAGAACAGGATGCAGCACTAGTATCAACGAGGGATGCCAACCTCCAGGTGGGACCTTGGGATTCCCTGGAATTACAGGCCATCTCCGGACTACAGAGATCAGCGCCCCTGGAGAATGTGGATGCTTTGGAGGGTGGACTCTGTTAAATAGTGGGTTCCATGGATGAATAGACCCCAAGCGTAGTGATCACTGATAAAGAGAACTGATCACTAATAAGGGAGCTGATCTTAAAAACCAGGCTTCTGAAAATCCCTGGCAGAAGCCTGGTTTTTAAGCATGCAAGAAACCACACCCCAAACACCCCCCACTCCCAGCGATAGGCTATTTAAATTACATTGCTTCTCTATTCGTCCATTCTGGGATCCTTAACATAAGAACATAAGAACGTAAGAGAAGCCAATGTTGGATCAGGCCAATGGCCCATCTAGTCCAACACTCTGTCACACAGCGGCCAAAATATACCAGGTGCCATCAGGAGGTCCAGCAGTGGGGCCAGGACACGAGAAGCCCTCCCTCTGCTGCCCCCTCCAGCACCAAGAATAGAGTGCATCACCTGCCCCAGACTGAGAATTCCCATCTATACGTTGTGGCTAATAGCCACAGATGGACTTCTGCTCCATATGCTTATCTAATTCCCTCTTGAAACTGTCCGTGCTTGTAGCTGCCACCGCCTCCTGTGGCAGTGAATTCCATCTGTTAATCACTCTTTGGATGAAGAAGTATTTCCGTTTATCTGTTCTAACCCGACTGCTCAGCAATTTCATGGAGTTCTTGTATTGTGAGAAAGGGAGAAAAGGACTTCTTTCTCAACTTGCTCAATCCCATTCATAATCTTATAAACCTCGATCATGTCACCCCTCAGCCGTCGTTTCTCCAAGCTGAAGAGCCCCAAGCGTTTTAACCTTCCTTCATAGGGAAGGTGTTCCAACCCTTTTATCATTCTAGTTGCCCTTCTCTGCACTTTTTCCAATGCTATAATATCCTTTTTGAGATGTGGTGACCAGAACTGTACACAGTATTCCAAATCCTTGTTTCTCTATTGGTCTATTCTAGGATCCTAGCCAACTATTGTTTGTGGACGCAAGCTCAACCTGACTCCAAAGCTGGTTTAGGCTGACTCATCCTTAGTGCACAACAGACTCTATGGTACCATGCCCCACTGAGGTCCAATGCTCCCTCTAAGCTGTGGAGTCTTGTGAGTGAAAATTCCACTTTGTGGGCAACTGGCATTAAAGTTGCGAGCGAGCCGTTTGGCCGCTGCGTCAATTGGTTTGCTCTGGAGCCATCCCTTCCTGAGCTAAGACAAAAAAATCTGTGAGCCGGAGGCTGAACAACTGTGAGCTGGCTCACACTAACTCAGCTTAGAGGGAACACTGCTGTGGTCCCTGTCCTCCCCAGGATCCACCCCTAAATACCTAGGAGTTTCCTAACCTGGGCCTGGTGACCCTGGCTGCCACCCTCCCCTGGCCGCTAATATTGCAACCAATGTTCCCTCTAAGCCGAGTTAGCGTGAGTTAGCTCACAGTTTCTTTAGCCTCCAGCTCACACATTTTTGTCTTCGCTCAGGAAGGGATGGCTCCAGAGCAAACTAACTTATGCAGCAGCCAAATCGCCGGCTCCCAACTTTAATGCCAGTCACTCACAAAGTAGAATTTTTTGCTCACAAGATTCCACAGCTTAGAGGGAACATGGATTGCAACCCTAAGTTTGTGCACTTGGCATAATATCTTCTGCACGGATCTGAGAAGTCCCGCGTGCGTGGCCCAATCTGTGAATCAGCAACTGCATGCTCACATGTGCATCTTCTCAGTGGGTGGGTGTGACGTCATGTGTGAAGGTGTTTCCGGTGCAGAGCTGGGTGGGCCATGTGATTGCCGGTGCTCTCTGGGGGGGGGTTCAGGCCCCCTCGGTCCCTCCCTCTGCAAGCCTCGGGCCTTTCCTCTCCCTTCTGTTTTGCTTTGTTCTCCTGCCTCATCTGGTCGGGGCTGGGCTTTATTCGACTCTCGGGCACTTTTGTGGAAATGGAGAGCGTTGTGCTTCAATTAATTAATTTGCTGCTCTCCGCCATTTGCCGGCCCATCTTTTATTCATGACCGCGCAGCGCAGATGTGAGAATGCTGCCATAACAGAATGCGGCATTAATAAATAATCCCCAGACCCGCCCGGACCAACCAACCCTGGTGTCCCAGGGAGTCATTTGGACCTGGGCTCATTAGGCCTCAGCCGCAGAACTGCTTGAATCACTGCCAGCAACACACAGACGGGGCGGAGAGGAGCTCGGGCCACTGCGTTCCTGCAGGAAGCACTGCGGCTCCATCGCCAGGCCGGGGTTGCGCATTGCGAGTTGCCCCCGTGCTCTTGCGCATTAATTTACATGCGTGAGCCTGACAGGTCCCTCACCTGCCCACCACCTCTAGAGATCTAGGGCAGGGAGCGGATACTTGAGAAGCCCAGCGCTCCAGCTCTATTAATTGATAAAAGAACCCACCCACCCACCAATCTCTTCCTAAGACGTGGAAGAGAGCGAGTGTGGTGTAGTAGTTAGAGTATTTGTTAGACAGTGGGTTCCATAGATGAGCAGACTGGAGTCCAGTGATCAGTTCAACTTTATTTGTGAATTCAGCAAGAGCAAGACAAGAACCCCAGAGCCTCCGCTCTGTTAAATAGCATGCCATGGCCACACCCAAACACACCCCGCTCCCAGGGATAGGCTATTTACAGGACATTACTACTTGACTGGTTTATTCCAGAATCCCGGTAGGCTATTGTTCTTGTGCTCCAAGCTCAGCCAGTCTCTGGCGTGACGAGGAAGACCCAACGTGAGATGGATTGTTCCAAGCAAGGAAGCCACGGGGGCCCTCCGTTTGCAAGACCGGAGCGAGGCTGTTAATGAAAGGGTTTTGGGGAGGACATTCATTCAAGTTTGGTCGAATCTGCATTTGCATTTTTAAATCAGTTTCGTGCGGCTGTGATGCCGCCAAGCATAGAGAAAGACAGTGTCACGGCCGCATGAAACTGATTTAAAAATGCAAATGCCGATTCGACCTTTGAGTCCAGTGGCGCCTTTAAGACCAACAAAATTTAATTCTGGGCATAAGCTGTGGAGTCTTGTGAGCAAAAATTCTACTGTAGGAGCTCCTGGCATTAACGTTGTGAGCGAGCGATTTGGCTGCTGCATTGATTAGTTAGCCCTGGAGCCATCCTTCCTGAGCTAAGACAAAAATGTGTGAGCCGGAGGCTAAAAGAACTGTGAGCTAGCTCACACTGACTCAGCTTAGAGGGAACACTGAAGCCGACCGTTTCCTGGAAGGCCAGTTACTGAAGCTGAAGCTCAAATGCTTTGGCCACCCAATGAGAAGGGAGCCCTCACTGGAGAAGACCCTGATGCTGGGAAAGATTGAAGGAAAAAGAAGAAGGGGACAGCCAAGGATGAGATGGTTAGACAGTGTCATCGATGCAACTAACATGAAATTAAGCAGACTCTGGAGGACGACGGAAGACAGGAGAGCCTGGCGTGATGTGGCCCATGGGGTCACGAAGAGTCGGACTCGATTGTGTGACCGAACAACAACCACCACCACAAAATTCATAGGGTTGCATAAGTTGGAAGCAACTTGCTGGAACTTCACACACACACATGAAGCTCATGTCACCACAGGTTCTTCTGCAAGGAGCACCCCAAGGTGCGACAATGAGAAGGTTTAATAGGTATGTTCTAGCATCGCTGAGGGGGCCTGGTTCACACATGCAGGGCGATGGAGGAGCAGAATTCAAACTACAGTGGGTGGATTCCAGATTTTCAAATGTTCCTTCGAGGAAACAAAAATCTCCACAAAAGTGGAAATCCAGCTCAGCAGGGAGGAAATGTCCTATCCCTTCTCTCAGCTTGCCGTGCTGGATTTCTGTTCCCGGGGTGTCTGTAGCATCGGGCAGCATCTCAAGCTACGATTCTTCATGATCATCTGGAATCCCGGCGTGGTACAGTCTATTCAACTACTGTTGGTCTCTGCCACCTCATCTCCCTACATGTGTGAACTCGGTCTGAAATAAAAACCCGAGAGCAAGAGAATCAGTGGCTAAGTGGCTGAGCTTTGGCTAGAGGGACCCGGGTTCAAATTCCTGCTCAGCTGTGAAGCGCCCTGTGGACTTTGGCCCCATCGATATCTTTTGAGGAGATTAAAAAGGGAGCAGGAAAGCAATGGCTGCCCAAGAAGAGGGGTGGCCCTGCAGCTGCCCCCCCCAGCTGTTACCACTTATTCACTCCCCTTCCCTGCCCCGCCTTCTCACCATCCCCAGCCACACCCAGGAACAAGCACAACTTTCCCATGCATTTCCCCAGGTGATTTCCGTGCATGCCCAACGGTGTCTTGAAAGGGTGTTTTCCTCCGGAATTCAGAAAATGTGAGAAGTGTTTTGCATGCTGATGTGTGTGGATTTGTGGTCACACAACTTCTCACCAGGCCCATAGCTACAATGGGGCATCTCGGGGCCTGCCCCCCCAATTTACTGCCAAGCCCCCCCAACTTCCAATTTTTAATTTTATTTATGGTGCTCCCTTGGGGTGTGTGTGTGTGTCTGTGCGGGGTGCCCCCTGACTTATTTAAAGGCCATCCCGAATTTTAAAATCCTGGCTACAGACCTGCTTCTCACCCCCTAAATGTTCCGTATTTGGGATTTTAGAATGTTGAGTGAGCAACTCAGCTTGCCTGGACATCTGGGGGCGCTACATCACTCTAAGGGTGTACAGGCATTACCTCCTTGAATGGGATGCCTCTCTTCATCTTAACCCTGGAGCTGCCCTCTGACCTCTCCTGTCTCCCTTTGTCCTCTCCCTCTCTCGACATGGCTTTCCATGGAGACACATGTCTCTGCAGGTCTCTCCTGTGGAGACACTGCCCTCATACTCCCACACACATGATGCCGGACAAGCTGGCCGTTTCTGATAGGGAAAGCCCTCTGTCTCCTTTCGACTGCAACCCAAATGTGAACCGGATCTACTTGAATAAATGCAGGTTTACCTTTTCTGCAATATACTTCTTGGGAGATTTATTTGCTGCCCTCAGGATCATGCTTGTATGACTGGGCAAAACTCTGCTGTATCCCGATGCAGAATTCTGTGCCAACTGATGAAATTCATCTTCTGAGACAAGCCTGTTCCGCTGAGCAAGCCTGAGCTGAATGCTGGTCAGATAAACTCAACTGCTGAGCTCTGGTGCCTTTGGAGACAGGACAGAGATAAAGGATTGATTGTAGAACTCTGGGCGGGAGTATTCCGAAAACGAGAGCATCGGCGGTCTAGGGAAGAGAAGGGGCTTCCTTCCCTATAGCTTTAGCTGGGGGTTCATGTGCTGCCCCCCCCCACTGAGGAGATGGGAGACTCGGGGGAGGGGTTTACACACACACTGACGTCTGGAGGTGCCAGCCGCCCGCAATGCAGAATGCGGACGGGATGCATGGATGCGCCACCTTTTTACAAAGTGACTTTCCAGCCCTGAGAGCTGCAGACATGAGTTTGAAGGTACTCAGGCCTTGTCTGCCCAGACCTCAGGAGCCAAAGAGGTAACTAAATGAGAGCTCTGTGGGTGGAGTGGGGGCTAGGGTTGCCAACTCTGGGTCGGGGAATTCCTGGAGATTTGGGGGCAGAGCCTGGGGATCGTGGGGTTGGGGGAGGACCTCGGTGGGGTATAATGCCATAGAACCCACCACGGGGTTGCCAGCTCTGGGTCAGCAAATAGCTGGAGATTTTGGGGGGTGGAGCCTGGAGAGGGTGGGGTTCAGGAAGGGGAGGGGCCTCAGCGGGGCAGAATGCCACAGAACCCACCCTCCAAAGCAGCCATTTTATCCGGGGGACCTGATCGTGGAGATCAACGGTAATAGCTGGAGATCTCCAGGTGCCACCTGGAGGTTGGCAACAGTAGCCCACCCTCCAAAGCAGAAAGTTTCCTCCTGGGGAACTGATCTCTCTAGTCTGGAGGATGAGAGCCAGTTTGGTGCGGTGGTTAGGAGTGCGGACTCTAATCTGGGTTAGTCACAAGTTCTCTCAGAGCTGTTCTCTCAAGGGCAGTCCTCGAAAGAGCTCTCTCAGCCCCCACCTACCTCCCAGGGTGTCTGTTGTGGGGAGGGGGAGGGAAAGGAGATTGGAAGCCACTCTGAGACTCCGAGTGAAGGGCGGGGTATAAATCCAATCTCCTCTTCTTCTCTCTCTTGCTGTAATTCCAGAAAATCTCCAGGCTCCACCTGGAGGCTGGCAACACCAACAGGGGCTTCAGGGCCCTGCAGAGCTCCTGTTATCCTCCCCTCCCGTCCACCATGACTAGCAAAGCCAGATGCAAAGCAAAAATATCCCGCAGACGGGCTCACCTTGAGGGGCAGTTAACCTCTCTGGACAGGGCTTTAAGTGACATTTCGCGGAGAGGATGTACGGCCACTGCTATTCGCCTGCTGGGGAACATGGAGATAGATGGGGGAGATTCTTGTTTTGCAACGCAAGGCCCTTTGGCCCAGGAGACACAAAGGGAGAGAGAGCTGACATTTACCGTGTGTCGACTGACCCAGCCGTGGCCTCTTTGGTCCCTGCCGTGTTTAACAAGAGACTGGGAGCCTTGGAAAGTGATTGCAGATGGCGGCGGCGGTGGGAACGCAGTGCCTGAAATGTGCCGGCAATCACCCCCCCCCACATAGTTTCTCAAAGGTAGTAGCCCCACTTTACAGAAGCTACATTCGGGAGATCGATTCCATGGAAGAAAACTTCCTATGGCTGCTTCCAGAAGAGGAATATTTTTCCTCCAACAGGCACTGTCAACTCTGCATTGGAAAATTCCTGGAGATTTGGGGGTGGAGTTTGGGGGTGGAGGGGTTTGGGAGAGGGGACAGACCTCAGTGGGGTATAATGCAGAGTGTCCATCCTCTAAAGCAGGGGCGTCAGACGTGTGGCCCGGAGGGCTTTTATCAGGCCCACAGTGGAACTGGCTGTCTTCTGCTTCTTCTTCCTGTTCTGCTGCTGCTGCGTCATCGCAGATTTGCAGCTTACAGATACACACCTGAACAGCACGCTCAAGATTGCAACAGCACAGACATTTTGATGCAATCATTCAGAGCAAGAGGTGTCAGTGATCAGACACTGTTAAATAAACAAAATATCACAAGAGTGCTGATGTTTTATGCATGTTTTTATTTTAAGTAACGCCCCCCCCTTTGTGTTTGTGTTTTTCATAAAGTTTCCATTTCCGCTACCTGGTGTTCCATTTTATGGCACACCTGGCCCGGCCCGACAAGGTCTCATTTGTGTCAGATCCGGCCCTTGTAACAAATGAGTTCGACACCCCTGCTCTAAAGCAACCAAGGAAATGATCCCGGTAGCCTTAGGGTTGCCGGCAGCCCCCTAGCTAGGGATTTTTGGGGACGGGGACGGGGGCCCCCACCAGCGAATTACATCAAAGGCTCCAGGGCAAGGGGGGGGGTCTGCTTGGCATGCACCCACACAGCCCCCACTAGAGCTTTCCTCTGAGGCGAGCCAGAATCCCAATGTTAATAGACTCTAAAAGGTCTAGGAAAGCTGCTGGGTTTTTTTTTCAAAAAAAAAGGAGAGCGGGGATCAAGCTTCCTCCCTCCCTCACACCCACACACACACAGAGACCTTTACTGGCATTACTCCTCCCTCATCCCTGAGCCCCAACGATCTTTTCCGAAGCCTGGCGCGGAAAATCCAACAGGAGGAGCCAACTGCCGCAATCCGACCAATGTGTGTGTGACTCGGTCAACCGCCGGTTGCTGCTGGATCCTAAAGAGACTCATCACATCGCCGATGAGCTCAAACAGGGAGATGCTGGCTCAGATCGATTGGGGGGCGAGGGGGCCATAGGGAGGGAGGGGGAGCTGAGGATCAGGGGAAGGGCCCGCAAAAACAGCTGGGGCGGGCCCCGCGGGCCCCAAGTTAGCTACGGGCCTGGTTGCTGGGTCTACCCTGGCCACTGGTGGTGCCTGGCTTATGATTGCCAGCTCCACGTTGGGAAACGACTTGAGATTTGGGGGTGGAGCCCGGGGAGGACAGGGACCTCAGTGGGGTGCCATGCCATAGACGCCACCCTCCAAAGCGTCCGTTTCCTCCAGGGCAACTGTTGTCTGTAGTCTGGAGATAAACAGTAGTTCCAAAGGGATCATCAGGTCCCACCTGGAGGCCGGCCTCCCTATGTAGTCTGGAGATCAGTTGTAAATCCAGGCAATCTCCAGGCCCCGTCTGGAGGGTGGCAACCTTATGTGGTGTAAGCAAAGTGTGGACACAGAACTGGAAGAGTCACATAGTGCAGGTTTACCTGGATGACCCCTTCTGAGTTCAGGGAGCAGCAAATCTCTCGAAGCTCCCCCAGATAAACAATACTCCCTGCATATAGACACCTAGCAAGTCAGGGGAAGGAAAGGCTAAACCTATACCCCAGACATGCTGGTTCTCTATGCTGTCCTGTATCGGCCTGCGCAGATATTAAGGGCCTTCTCTGAGTGGCCCCACTGCTGGGAACACGTTGGGTGGCCATGAAGGGGAAATTCTCTTCTCTAGCAGCTTGGGTTGCCAGCTCTTGATTGGGAAATACCTGGAGATTTGGGGGGTGGAGCCTGGAGAGGGTGCGGTTTGGGGAGAGGAGGGACCTCTCTGCAGGTATATCGCCACACCCTCCACCCTCCAAAGCCGCCGTTTTCTCTGGAGGGACTGATCTTGGCCATCTGGAGGTCCATTGTAATAGCAGGTTGATCTCCAGCTGCTCCCTGGAAGGTGGCAACCCTTCTACCGGCACTGCAGCTTTGGGACCCCCTGCCGCAGGGAATTTGCCTTGCCTCATCCTCGCTGGCATTTTGTCATACATTCGACAAAACTCTTTCCTAGCGTCTCAGTTAGTTACGTTTGAGGGCAGCTGGTTTCGACGCCCTCTTCGGGCACGGTTTTCCATTTCTATAGAGACCCAGTGCAGATATTTTGAAAAGAAGATTAAATTGGTGGTAATTCCAACCAGTGCTCCCTCTAAGCTGAGTCAGTGTGAGCTAGCTCCCACTTTTTTAGCCTCCGGCTCATATATTTTTGTCTTAACTCAGGAAGGGATGGCGCCAGAGCAAACTAATTTATTCAGTAGCCGAGTCGCTTGCTCACAACTTCAATGCCAGGAGCTCACGAAGTAGAATTTTTTGCTCACGAGACTCCACGGCTTAGAGGGAGCATTGGTTTCAACTGGTGCAGCTTTTAACAGAAGACTTTAATGCAATTGGGTGTGACGGCGTTCGAAAAGGAATCGAGGGAGGTGTGTGTGTGGCTCGACTGTCACGGCAACTACAATTTTCTTCTTGTACCGTCTTCCAACCTGCCTCGAGGGCCCGACTTATAGATTACAAGGAGGAATAGACATGATTGTAATGAGGAATATCTATGTATCTGAGTTAAAAAAATGAAATAAGATGAGCAGTCAAACACACCGCCCCTGTCTGCTATCTGACGTGGGGCTGTCTAGATGAACCCTGTGAAATCTGCTGTGACTTGGCAACCACAAACTCTGCAGATCATGGGCTCCTCTCTGCGCATGATCCCCACTTGGCCGAATGGCAGGTCCAGGGTGCAGGATAGCCAGCGTATGAAAGACACCTGCAGAGGGGCTGTTAGAACCAGTTTGGTGTAGTGGTTTAGGAGTGTGGACTCTAATCTGGGAGAACCGGGTTTGATTCCCCACTCCTCCACATGCAGCTGCTGGTGTGACCCTGGGTCAGTCACAAGTTCTTTCAGAGCTGTTCTCTCAGGAGCAGTCCTTGAAAGAGCTCTCTCAGCCACACCTACCTCACGGGGTGTCTGTTGTGGGGAGGGGAAGGGAAGGAGATTGTAAGCCGTTTTCAATGACCAGCTCGTGGGCACTCAATGGAATTGCTGAGCAGGTGGGTTAGAACAGATAAAAGGAAGGACTTCTTCACCCAAAGAGGGATTGATACATGGAACTCACTGCCACAGGAGGTGGTGGCAGCTACAAGCATGGATGGCTTCAAGAGGGAATTGGTTAAATATATGGAGCAGAGGTCCATCCGTGGCTATTAGCCACAAGGTATAGATAAGGACTCTGGGGCAAGTGATGCTCTGTATTCTTGGTGCTTGGGGGGGTCAACAGTGGGAGGGCTTCCAGTGTCCTGGCCCCACTGCTGGACCTCCTGATGGCACCTGGTCTTATTGGCCACTGTGTGACAGAGTGTTGGACTGGAGGGGCCAGTGGCCTGATCCAACATTGGCTTCTCTTATGGTCTTAATGCTGCTTCCTGCTGGTTTCATATAGCTCTCACTTGCACATGCAGGGGTGATTGAAGAGCCTTTCGGGATCCAGTGTGGTGTAGCGGTTAACAGTGTCGGACTAGTATCTGGGAGACCCAGGTTCGAATCCCTGCTTGTGCATGGAAGCTTGCTGGGTGACCTTGGGCCAATCATAGTCACTCAGCCTGACCCCACCTCACAGGGTTGTTGTGAGGATAAAACGGAGGAGAGGAGAATGACCTAAACCAATCTCGGTCCCCAGTGGGGAGACAGGCGGGATATAAATGGATTAAATAAATAAAAAATAAAATTTAACAATCCTGCACCTCACCTGAACTAGAAGGAAGACTGCCGCCACCTAGAGGCATTGGTAGGGATTACATCTATCTGGGCTTGCCAACTTCCAGGTAGGGCCCGGGGATCTCCCATAATTACAACTGATCTCCAGATAATAGATAACAGCTCCCTTGGAGAAAATGGGTGCTTTGGAGTGTGGACTCTATGGCATTATGGAGAGCCAGTCTGCTGTAGTGGTTGAGTGCGCGGACTCTAATCTGGGAGACCCGGGTTTGATTCCACACTCCTCCACTTGCAGCTGCTGGATGACCTTGGGCAAGCCATAGTTCTGATAAGAGCTGTCCTTGAAAGGGCAGTTCTCCAAAGAGCTCTCTCAGCCCCACCTACCTCACAAGGTGTCTGTTGTGGGGAGGGGAAGGGAAAGGAGTTCATAACCCACTCTGAGACTCCGAGTGAAGGGTGGGGTATAAATTCTTCTTCTTCTTCTTCTTCTTCCCCTGCTGAGGTCCCTCCCTGACCTTCACCCCCAAATCTCCAGGAATTCCCCAAACTGAAGTTGGCAACCCTACATCTATCAGTAGATGGCTCTTGGCGACACTTCTGCTGTTGAGCTGGTGTTTCCCTGCAGGCATAATTGGCATTCCACAGAGGATACTTACAGGAGGCTCTCAGATCAGATACCTGAAAGATCTTTTTTCCTCCGGCCTGTTGAAGAATTCTGGAGAACTCAAAACCTTGCAAACAGTTCTGTGTTTTATCAGTGACACCAATAAAATCCTTGACACAGAGAGTACTCCATCTTTCTGTGTTATACCTCTGAGGATGCCAGTCACAGCTGCGGGTGAAACGTCAGGTCCTACAATGCCAAGACCACGGCCACACAACCTGGAAAATCTACAGCAACTAATGAACTCGATCGTGAAAGCCTTCGACAACATATAGTTCTGTGTTATTTTGCGTTGGCCTTAATTAAAAGGCCAGTCAGAATCGAAAGGCTTTTGGTCAGAATCAAGCTACAGGGACTTAATCATCCCTGACACTGATAAAAAACCCATTTCAGGCGTGGGATGGAGCCTCTGAACTGTACACAGCACGTCTGAGGATGCTCCGGGCCTCTATAGGCTGAATCCCCTGATATCTGGACCTCACCTTATCTCTGTTTGGTTCAACATAGCACCATTGTATGTATTTTGCTCTTGGGCATACGTTGGCACATTCACACACATGAAATAAGGCACTTTCAATCCACTCTCAATGCACTTTGCAACTGGGTTTTACTGTGTGAAATGGCAAACTCCGCTTGCGATTATGCAGCATGTGTGAAAGAAGTGCCTTTCCACAAACACTGAATAATGCAGTTTCAATCCACTTCAGTGACTGCTCGCAAGAGGATTTTGCCATTTCACACAGCAAAACCCAGCTTCAAAGTGCATTGAAAGTGGATTGAAAGTGCCTTAGAATCATAGAATGTTAGAGTTGGAAGGGTCCTTTCAGGTCATCGAGTCCAACCCCTGCACTCTGCAGGAGTGTAGCCAGAAGATAGCCCTACAACATACCCGAAAGATGGTCGTCTAGCCTCCGCTTGAAAATGTCCAGCAAAGGAGCATCCACCACTTCCCGAGGCAGTCTGTTCCACTGCTCAACCACTCTTACAGTTAGAAAGTTCCTCCTGATATTTAGCCGGTATCGACTCCCTTGTAATTTCCACACATTAGATCTAGTCTTGCAATCTGGAGCAAAAGAGATCTGCTCCATCTTCTACATGACAGCCCTTCAAATATTTGAAGACTCCAATCATGTCCCCTCTAAGTCTTCTCTTTCCCAGGCTAAACATACCCAACTCTTTCAGCCTTTCCTCATAAGACCTGGATTCCAACCCTCTCACCATCCTGGTTGCCCTCCTCTGGACACGCTCGAACTTGTCAACGTCCTTCCTAAAGTGTGGTGCCCAAAACTGGACACACTACTCCAGGTGAGGCCTGACCACAGCAGAATAGAGCGGAACTACTACCTCCCATGATCTGGACACAATGCTTCTGTTAATGCATCCTAAGATTGCATTAGCTTTCTTTGCAGTCACATTGCACAGCAGGCTCATGTTTAGTTCTTGAACTGCTTAAACCATTTCAAGCTGGCAGGAGGAAGAAATCACAGCAAGAAGGCCGCACAGGCCAAATCCAAAATGGCCACTGTGGCTGAACTGAACAAAGAGCTCACTCTCCTTACTACAGCCAAGAGATGATCCACTGATGGTGGCCCTCTGAAGAAGAAGAAGAAGAAGAGGAGGAGGAGGAGATTGGATTTAGACCCTGCCCTTCACTACCCAAGGGAGTCTCAGAGTGGCTTACAACCTCCTTTCCCTTCCCCTCCTCAAAACAGATACCCTGTGAGGTAGGTGGGGCTGAGATAGCTCTGACAGCAACTGCTCTTTTTCAAGGACAGCTGTGCCAGAGCTTGTGACTGACCCAAGGTCACACCAGCAGGTGCAAGTGGCAGAGTGGGGAATCAAACCTGGTTCTCCCAGATTAGAGTCTGCGCACTTAACCACTACATCAAACTGGCTCTCTCAAGGACACAATGACATTAAAGAAGTACTGGAGGGACTGCTCCCTGTCAAATCTGGGCTCACTGAACCGAAATCTCTCTGGAAGAAGGCAGCTGACCAGCTAACAAGTGCAGACAGCAGGTTCTCAGACCTGGAAGACACTTCTGTTTCTACATCCACTTCCATCCAACAACTTCAGTCTGAGTTATCAGCTTTAAAACCCAAACTCTTAGACCTAGAAAGTAGAAACTGCTGTAATAATCTTCATTTAGTGTGGGTCAGAGAAAGCCTAGAAGGGACAGACATGGTAGTCTTTGTTCAATCTATCTTAAGAGACAGCCTGTCCCTGCCGGAGGATTATGATCTTGTTATAGAGAGGGATCACAGGTCCCTGGGTCAGATCCGGGATACAGCAACCCATCCAAGGGCCATAACCTTTCATCTATTAGAGTTTGCCACTGAGGAAGACCTTTTAAGACAAGCTGGAAAGCTGGGGTCAAATGAAATGGGGCCCAGATCAAATTACGGTTTCCCTCTTCAATGATTTTCCTAAAGAAATGGCTGACTTCCGTAAAGGATTTATATGTCCAAGGGCTCTGGCTCAGGGGGGAAAAGCTGTTGAAGCCTTTATGAAATACCCAGCAGCATGCTGTGTAAGATATGACAACAGGATCGAAAAGTTCCAAGCCCCGGCTGAAGCAGAGGCCTTTGACAATTCCTTATAATTGAACTCATTTCCTTTTATTCTTCCTGATCCTGAGTGATTTGCTGCTGGAATGAATACTCAATTCAATCGTTTGCAAATTCTGTATCTGCTCTGCTTTACGGTTTGCTGGCGCTTTGCGAGGTTGATGACTGTGAGGGTTCCAGGGAACATTTGTGGAAGTGAAGATCCTCTTGTCTTAACTGATTCTAGAAATGTCCTGTGCCGAGTATAAACCTCGACACTGACGACGATAACCAGTGTGGAAGAGACCCCCTCCCAATAACCACTGCATTTGGTGGCATAACTTACTGACTGTCTCCTCTATCAACATTGGACTAAAGGCTCACATTTCTACCACTATGTAATATTGACTGGGCCTTCTTGGGGAAACTGAAGCCTCAGGCAAGGTAGAGTGGACTCACCAACATTTCCACAACATTTTCAACCATTTCCCCCTTATCTATATGCATCTTTCTTGCAACTTGCATTGTTTCTTATTCTTCCTTGTTACCTCCCCCCTTCCCCCTCATTCCCCAAACTTCAGCAGTGACAGATCGATCCTAAATTATTTCTAAATGGGGCTAATGGAGACTTTGTTTACTTAGTGATATTCATAAATGATATCATCATCAACACTTTTAATATTGAAGCGTGCCTCAATTGACAATCAGAACTTGGAATGCTAAAGGTCTTCGGAGCCCCAATAAGAACATAAGAGAAGCCATGTTGGATCAGGGCAGTGGCCCACCCAGTCCAACACCCTGTGTCACACAGTGGCCCAAACCCAGGTTCTGTCAGGAGGTCTACCAGCAGGGCCAGGACTCCAGAAGCTCTCCCACTGTTGCTCCCCCCAGCACCAAAAATACAGAGTATCATTGCCTCAGGCATAAGAATGTAAGAGAAGCCATGTTGGATCAGTCCAGGGGCCCATCCAATCCAACACTGTGCCAGACAGTGGCCAAAACCCAGGTGCCATCAGGAGGTCCACCAGCATGGCCAGAACTCCAGAAGCCCTCTCACTGTTGCCCCCCAAGCACCAAGAAGACAGAGCATCACTGCCCCGGACATAAGCGAAGCCATGTGGGATCAGGCCAGTGGCCCATCCAGTCCAATACTTTGTGTCACACAGTGGCCAAAACCCAGGTGTCATCAGGAGGTCCACCAGCAGGGCCAGAACTCCAGAAGCCCTCCTACTGTCGCCACCCAACTACCACAAATACTATCCACATCACTATACAATTGAATGTAAATACATATTATGCAGTCTTAAAAAAACCGTGCTAGTATTCCGATGCCTCAAGAAACACATGTGCCTCAAGGAGAGCAAGACAGGTTTGTTAAAGATTGGGTGGGAGAAGTTTGCTGTTCTGGGAATTCCACCAAGGCTCAAGGAGTTGCAATTTTATTGCATGAAAACCCTTGACTCTAAATCAGACACCGAAGGGAGATACATCTTTCTTTGGGGTAAATATAACCAGTCTATATTTGTATTGGGCAATATTTATGGGCTGAATGTAGAGTGATCCCTCCTTTTTTCACTCTGTCATAGCAACACACAGAGAATTTGGGGATTATCCCATGATCGGGGTGGGGGGGAAGAGGGACGACTACAATATAATAATGGAACCACTTTTAGACAAAAGTAACAAGAGTTTTCATTAGGGATGGGCATGTACCTAAAAATTCCAGTTCAGGTTGGGATTTGGGGTGGTTCCCAAACCAAACCCCAAACTGAACCAAGCCCAAAATATCCCAAACTGAACCGGCCAGTCTGGGTCCCCCTTTCTCCCGGCCGCAGCAAGCCGTAGCTGAGAAAAGAGGGTGGGGATCACCTGGGAAGGGTTAAATGCCTGTCAGCTGTTAGGTTTAAATGGCTGGCAGCCATTTAACCTGTCTGTTTTGCTTCCCCCTGCTTCGAAGCGGGGAGAAGTGAAGCTGATGGGTTGAATGGCTCATAGTCATATAAACCTAACAGCTGATGGGCAGACCCACAGTCTATTAGGTTTAAATGGCTGGCAGCCATTTCAGTCTAACGAAGGGGCAGACGGAAGTGAAATAGACCACTGAAATGGCTGCAAGCCATTTAAACCTAACAGCTGACAGGCAGACCTGCACTGATCAGCTGTTAGGTTTAAATGGCCTGAACAGCCGAACTGAACTGGACAAAAATCTGGTAAACGTTTAGGGAAACTGCTCCCTAAGTTCTAACATGGTTGATCGTTTTATTGGGATATGTGTTATTTGTGATCATTCCCCTGTGCCATTGATAATCAGTCTGGGACAAGCTGATCTAAAATCTCCTCTCTGGAGGTTAAACATGTCTCTGCTCCATGAGAAAGCCTTTCCAAAGACAATGGAGATTTATATCAAGGATTTCCTATTTACTAATAACACACAGGAAATTGCCTTGTCCATTTTATGGGATATTCTCAAAGCACACCTGGGAGGTTTCATTATTGCTTACGCTTCCTACAGAAAAATGCCGACGTAATGAAGTACTGAATGTACTAGAAAACAAATTAAAAGATGCCACAACTGCTTATAATACCGACCCCAGCTCTGACAATTATAGCGCTATGATGAAATTCAGATATGAAATTAACAAATCTCTCTCATTGCAAGCTGAGTTTACGCTAGCCTGTATTAGGCAAAATTATTGGGAACTGGGAGAAAAGGTAGTAAGCATTTAGATTAAAACAAATTTGTTCTTGCAATTATATTGCAGCAATTAAAGGTAAACAAAGACAACTTCATTATCAGCCCCTGAACAATTGATGAGCAATTTAAGAAATTTTATTCAGATATTTACTCTAAAGACCATGTCCCCTCTACAGAAGCAATTTCAAAGATTTTGGGTAAAGTACAACGATCAACTTTGATTAAAAAACAGCAAGAATTTTTGGCAGCTCCCTTTACACATTCAGAGATTGAATCAGCACTCAGTAATATAAAAAAAGGCCAGGTCCCAGGGCCTGATAGGTTCCCTGTGATATGGTAGAAAGCCTTCATTAATGAACTGATATCACTACTGATTAGCGTTGCAGAAGATACTCAAAACTTCGGCACCTTGCCAAAATCAATGTATGAAGCATCTGTCACAGTCATCTCCAAACCAGGGAAAGACCTACTTCTTGTTCTAGCTATAGGCCAATATCCATAATAAACGTTGATGAAAAAATCCATACAGCAGCTCTTGTAAATCTGTAGTGCATACATTACTCCACCCAAATCCAGTGCCAATAACACAGGGTGCTCACCATGTCAGACATATGATTAATGTAACTGCTGCCATGAAAAATAGGTGTGATCCCTTGTTGGCCTTATCACTAGATGCAGAGAAGGCCTTTGATAGGTTGTTCTGGGAATTATCATACTCTGCATTGCAATCTTACACCATACCCCTATAGGTTATTAACTGGGTGAAGATCTTCTAGAATGAGCCTTGCTCTAGAGTACTTACTAATGGACTACTCTCACAACAGTTCTACTGTTGCCTGTGGCACACGGCAAGATTATCTTCTCTCTCTTATTTGATTTAGTTCTTGAACTCTTGGCATGTGTCATTCAACAAACAGAAGGCATCAAAGGTATTAAGGTCTGGGATAAGGAATTTAAGCATACGTTGTATGCAGACAATGCAATGGTTTTACAATCGGATCCTGAACATTCCTTACCAGCATTGATGGACCTTATTCCTGATTATCAGGATATCATATTAATTGGAATAAATCCCATGTCCTGTCTCTGGGTGGACCACTTCCCCATGAACTTTGTAAACAATGGCCATTTGATAACTTGGAATTTATATTCCAAGAGTCAGTTTGGTTAAGCGCGCGGACTCTGCGAGAATCAGGTTTGATTCCCCACTTCTTCACTTGCAGCTGCTGGATGACCTTGGGCAAGCCATAGTTCTGTCAGAGCTGTTCTCTCAAGGACAGTTCTGGAAAGAGCTCTCTCAGCCTCATCTACCCCACAGGGTGTCTGTTGTGGGGAGGGTAAGGGAAAGGAGTTTGTAAGCTGCTCTGAGACTCCAAGTGAGGGGTGAGATATAAATCCAGTCTGCTCCTCCTCCTCCTCTTCTTCTGGAATCGCTTTCCCAAGACCTTGACAGATGGACCTCCCTAATAATGAGCATTTGGGGTAAAATTAACACCTTTAAAATGAACATTATCCTATGCATTATCTATATCCTGAGAGAACTCCCAATACGTATTCCCCTGAAGGTTTTTTTTTTTTTTTGGTAAAAATTAATTCTGTATTTAGGAAATTTATTTGGAGCCCCCTCAGGTAGGCCTAGAATTGCATCTAGAATGCTGCAACTACCTGTAGAACAAGGGGGCTTTAATCTCCCTTATCTGTGCAGTATCAGCTTGCCTTCTTGCTGTCTGATGTACAGTACTGGACACCAGTCCTTGGATGGGGAACACCTGATTGAGCTCACCTGGAAATGACCTGGCTTTATCCTCTGTGTAATTGGGCCGCTTTGGGCCGTACCCATTGAAATTATCCAAAAATTCATTCCCCTGTAGTTGAAGCTGCTAGATCAGCTTGGTGTATGATTGGCACTCAGTTGGCTTTTGACCCTTATACTCACAGAGGTCGAACAATTTTGGAAAAACCCAAGGATTAGGATACATAATAAAGGTGTTTTTCTAAGACACTGGATCTCCGATGGTTTGGTACCCTTATCTTGGCTAATTGAACGAGGGGATGACTTTCAACCATTTGACGTTTTGTCGGCGGAATATAATCTCCCGTCCACGGCCAGTCGGCAATCTATGCAACTCAAACATTGTCTGTCTTCTGTTCTGGGACCAGAAGATTTCAGAGCCTCGAAACCCTCCCACGGTTTTGCCTGCTTCCGTCCTTAGAAACCCTTCTGAGACGACCCATCCTTATAGAGAACTAAGACATCAACCCAAATTTAATTTGGATTGTATCTGCTCCCAGTGAAACCTGTAACTGAGTACTCCAATTCAACTGACCCAATGGCAAACTGCAGTAGAAGCCACTACATCTGCCTCTGTGGACTTTCGACTGAGGTTTATACATTAAAAAAAACCAAAACACCCCTCTCTTGTGAGTGTACTGGTGGCAGACTACATTTTATGACACTCTCACTGAGAATGATTCCTGTTGGCACTGCTGGAAGCCCGGAGCTAGCCTTACTCACATGTTTTGTGCTCTAAAATCACACATTTCTGGCAAGAGGTTATATCCAGGATCAGTCTCACATTAGCTGCTAATTTAGACTTCACAGCCAATAATCTAATCCTAGGATACATGTCAACTCCATGGACGCTCTTGAAATATCACATATTTTGGATCCAAAGGGCAGCTTTAGTTGCTAAGCAAATCATTTCACAATACTCAGAATCTCAAGTATCTCCCTCTATAGATCACTGGGTCAATGATATTGTTTGGTGTAGCGGTTGAGTGCGTGGACTCTAGTCTGGGAGAAACGGGTTTGATTCCCCACTCCTCCACTTGCAGCTGCTGGATGACCTTGAGCAAGCCATAGTTCTGTCAGAGCTGTCCTCTCAGGGGCAGTTCTCGAGAGAGCTCTCTCAGCCCCGCCTACCTCACAGGGCTGTTGTGGGGGAGAAGGGAATGGAGTTTGTAAGCTGCTCTGAGACTCCTTTGGGTAGCGAAGGGCGGGGTGGAAATCCAATCTCTTCTTCTCCTTTGTACAAAAGACAGACAAGCATATAACAAGTGTGAAGCTCCCAGAACCTTCACCTCCACTAGAATGAATTATTGTACTTATTCGAGCAATGATATTGTCTGGGGGCAGTGCTTGCACCCCCGCACTTACCAGCAGAGAAGGAGATTGGACAGTTGCTGGAGGAGGGAACAGGCTGCGAAATGCCAGCGAGTAGTGGGTGGTTGCCAACACTGCCAGGGCATACCTTGCTCGGTGCAGGAGGGACTCTATGGCTGAGGTCCCTCCCCTCCCCAAACTGTGCCTTCCTCAGGCTCCATCCCCGAATCTCCAGGTATTTCCCAACCCTGAGCTGGTTACCTTAAAAGGGACGATGAAAAAGAAGAGATTGGATTTATATCCCACCCTTCACTAACTGAAGGAGTCTCAGAGTGGCTTACAATCTCCTTCCCCTTCCCCTTCCCCTCCCCACAACAGACACCCTGAGGTAGGTGGGGCTGAGAGAGATTGTTTGAGGACTGCTCCTGAGAGAACAGCTCTGAAGGAACTTGTGACTGACCCAAGGTCACACCAGCAGCTGCATGTGGAGGAAAGGAGAATCAAACCTGGTTCTCCCAGATTAGAGTCTGCGCTCTTAATCACTGCACCAAACTGTGTATTGCTCTGTGTTGCCACTTGGGTTGCCAGCTCCAGGCTGTGAAATTCCTGGAGATTTTTGGTGTGGAGCCTGGGGAGGATGGGGTTTGGGGAGAGGAGGGTATTCAACAGGGTACAGTGCCACAGAGTCCACCCTCCAAAGCTGCCATTTTCTCCAGGGGAACTGATCTCTGTCATTTGGAGATGAGCTGCAATTCCAGATCTCCAGGCTCCACCTGAAGGTTGGCAACCTCAGTTGCCACAGCAGCAGCTAGGCCTGACAGACTCCATCAGGCCTAGCTGCTGCTGTGGCATCTCTTTGCTATCAGAAGAGGAGAGAGAAAGAGAGGAGAGATTGGATTCTCTACTGGAAGGAGTCTCAGAGCAGCTTACAAACTCCTTTCCCTTCCCCTCCCCACAACAGATACCCTGTGAGGTAGGTGGGGCTGAGGGAGCTCTGGCAGAAACTGCTCTTTTTGAAAAACAGCTGTGCCAGAACTAGGTCACCAGGCTGCAGTGAGGTGGGGAATCAAACCCGGTTCTCCCAGATTAGAGTCCACATACTTAACCAGGACACCAAACTGGCCAGGGACGGGCCACAGGCTGCTGCTCTTCTAGCCGGGGTTACAGTCCAAACCTGGTACAACTGCAGCGGGCAGCGAAATCCCACAGCAACTATTCCACGGGGGGAAGGCCCTGCCTCGTCTCCTGGGTGCTCCACAAATGAGCCAGATCCAAGCGTATAGGGAAGCAATTAGATGAGGGATTCTATTTTGGTGGCTCCATCTGGGAGGGAAAGGTGGACAGAAGGAAGCAGGTGGTGATGACTGGAAACACATTGTTCTTTGTATTGCTCCGGGAACGGGGGGGGGAAGGGGGAGCAGGGCACGCAAATGCCAAAAAAACACAAGACAGACGTTATGTGGGGTGGCGGGGAGAGGAAAGTGACTGGCGGTAGTTTCCGGATGGTGGGGGCTGCAAAGCCACCGCGACTCCCCGCAGCCTCTTTAATGACATCTAAATGAAATGTCAGATTTGCATATCGGTTTTGCGTTCGGTAGGAGGACTATTACCCGGCAACGGAGAACGTGAGAAAGGGCAGAGAAGAAATGAGCCAGGGAGCCACAACGGTAAAGAGATCCTGGAATCTAATCTAGGGATCTAGGATGGGGGGGGGGCACATGAACACATAGGAAGCTCCCAAATACTGAATCAGACCCTTGGTCTGTCAAGGGAACCACTCAGACTGGCAGTGATTCTCCAGGGTTTCAGGCAGAGGTCTTTCACGTCACCACTGCCTAGTCCTTTTAACTGGAGATCCTGGGGACTGAACCTGGGACCTTCTGCTTGCCAAGCAGAGGCTCTGCCACTGAGCCACAGCCCTTCCCCATAACACATGAAACCACCTTATGCTGAATCAGACCCTGGATCTATCAAGGTAGACTGGCACTGGCTCTGAAGGGTCTCCGGCAGAGGTCTTTCACATCACCTGCTGACTGGTCCTTTTAACTGGAGATGCTGAGAGTTGAACCTGGGGCCTTTTGCATGCCAAGCAGAGGCTTTCCCACTGAGCCACAGCCCTTCCCCATAACACATGAAACCGCCTTACACTGAATCAGGCCCTGGGTCTATCAAGGTTGACTGGCACTGGCTCTGAAGGGTCTCAGGCAAAGGTCTTTCCCATCACCTCCTGTCTGGTCCTTCTAACTGGAGATCCTGGGGGATTGAACCTGGGACCTTCTGCTTGCCAAGCAGAGGCTCTGCCACTGAGCCACAGCCCTTCCCCATAACACATGAAACCGCCTTTACACTGAATCAGACCCTGGGTCTATCAAGGTTGACTGGCACTGGCTCTGAAGGGTCTCAGGCAGAGGTCTTTCACATCACCTCCTGCCTGGTCCTTCTAACTGGAGATCCTGGGGATTGAACCTGGGACCTTCTGCTTGCCAAGCAGAGGCTCTGCCACTGAGCCACAGCCCTTCCCCATAACACATGAAACCACCTTACGCTGAATCAGACCCTGGGTCTATCAAGGTAGACTGGCACTGGCTCTGAAGGGTCTCAGGCAGAAGTCTTTCACATCACCTGCTGACTGGTCCTTTTAACTGGAGATGCTGAGAGTTGAACCTGGGACCTTTTGCATGCCAAGCAGAGGCTTTCCCACTGAGCCACAGCCCTTCCCCCAACTTGGGCAGCTTGGGGAGGGGCCAGGGCTCACTTGCAGGGCCCCTACTTTGCAGGAAGTCCCAAGTTCAACACATGGCCTTTCCAAATTAAAACGGCCCCATGTAACTGATACTGGGAAAGACCCTACTCTTTTGGAGACCTTGGAGAACTTGCTGCCTGTGTGAACAGATTATATGGAGCTATACGGACCACTGATTTTACTCAGTATAAGTCAGCTTCTTGTATCTGTATATTCATAAGGTGGAGATTCTAATTGCATGCCAACTAATATTTCAATTTTACTCTAATCTGCATCCTATCAACATAAACCCTCTTTGTACCAAAGCCACTTGTGAGGTTTTATACCTTTTGCACCAAAGTATCTTTAATCTCACCAGGGAAATATGTATATGGAAGTCCAGCGACTTTTCTTTGCAGACTACAGAATCCATGATGCAGTGCAATTGTGTGCACCAGCACTACTGTCAGGGGCTTTCCACTACAACAAGTCACTGCTGATGAAATAATTAGAGCGCCACTGCAACTGGCTGGAATTAGGTTGCAGCTTTCTCCATTGGACTAATCACTGCAGTAACAGAATACCAACTAGAAAGCAGGTAGCCTTTCTTGATATTCTGTATGATACTTTGAGGCAGTGGTTATTTTCTCAAAAGTGTAATGCCAGAAATCAAGCCAACAAAGTGAGCTGAAAGCCTTGCTGTCACCTCTGATCTTATGAGATAAACACATATGCTCAGAGGCACGCTTGACATTATTTTATATGATCCCAAGCTGAGCTTGACATCGGAAAAGGTGCTGTTCCAACTCTAAACGAACCTTGTACGTGTTTAGTTTTTGGGGGCAGTAGCGTGGATCCTTTTCTTTTTATAATACTTTATTTCCACTCATAAATCATACTTACATCATGAGATAGTGCTTGTCTGTTCTCATGATACCAACATTGGGGTGCATTGCCAGTCTTCCTCTATCAAATCCTTTGCCTTGGTATGAAATCTGACCTCCATAAAAACCACAGTCCATCTACATCCTATTATGTGGAACCATTCTTCTCCTCACAATCCTTTAACCCTCTCACTCCAAACCACCATCCTTCTCATGAATGAAATGTATCAACCAGAAAAATTGATTTCCTAGGCAGCCTCAAGACTACCAAACTCAGGATGCAGTGCAACTATGAACAAAGCATCCACGTGCACAATTATCTGGTGTATTTCCTTAAGATTAGGGGACGATACTATTGAATTGGTTGAATAACACTGAATTGCAACTGGAGCTCAATGAAATTCAAATTGCTGGAATCAGAACTGGGAGATGAATCACAAAACAGAAATTCCCTAGTGGATTTCAGATTTTTCATTTACAGACTCAGGACTAGCCCAGAGTAAGCCCGCTGAAATTAATGAGCTTGGACTGGAGTAACTGCAGAAGATGCCCTTCCTGGTCATCTTCCAAATAAACTGGCTGGCCGCTGTGTAAGATGGGATGCTGGACTAGCTGGACCAGTGGTCTGATCCAGCTGGGCTTTTCTTATCTTCTTACGCTCCCTTGGGCTTGTGGGGAAATATTTTGTTACTCTCTCTGCTGGCCATCTTAGAGTAGAAAACCTGAGAGTGCCGCACTGCACTCCCTCCCTTCTTTTGACCAAAGAATGCAAACGATTGTTGAAAAAGGTTTATCCCTTGAGTCTCTCCAACTCCGGTAACTTTTGATTTTCCAAGCTGTGATTTTTTTTCTCTCTTAATGACTAAAGCATGGCATGAAAGGAATTGATGCAATTACTTGTTCAACAAGTTCCTCATTACGGCATGGCCCAAGAGGGATTACAGGCAAGCTCCAACCCACAATGCCAATTTGAGGCCTGCATTCGGATGAGCGGGAGCAACTTGTGCCACTGGGGGAAGTGTGGAATAGCAGTCGGAGTACCTGGGTGTGGAGCAACACGCTGGGCAGCCAGCTGAGTCGTGTTCGTGCACGCGAAGGGCAGGCAGACACGCTCAGAGCACGGGCAACTCAAGCGGACCCTTGGGGGCAGCAGCAGTGCTTTTTGACCCGGCAGCAAAGCAATATACAAGGGACACATTACCAGGGACCTGGATTGTTGCCTTTCCCCCTCTGCTTTTCAGTTTCCTGGTGGTATCTGGCTTCATTTGGACCCAGCAACTGAGCCAGAGAGACTTTGTGTCCACCGTGGTGTCCTCCAAGTAATTCTGCACTAAAACCGAATTCAACCTCCTTTTTAATCCACGTCCCCCCCCCTACATTCTGCACTAAAATCGAGTTCAACCTTCTTTTTATTCCGAGTTCCCTCCCCATTCTGCATTACAAGCCCTCCCTTCGTGGGTCAAGCCGGTTTCAGCCTGCTGTCGCTCCGGGTTATTTGGATGCTGTTTTGCTGTGGGCTTAAATTGCCTCAACTCAAACACTGAGAAAATCTGGAGTGGCAGGCAAATGTGGAAAGGGCCTCTTGACCTGGGAGCTGCACTCAGACCCTTCCTCTCTCTTTCCCCTATCTCCTCTCCCTTTCCTCACATGGCCTTCCATGGAGACACAGGTCTCTGCAGGTCTCTCCTGTAGAGACAATGCCCTCATACTCCCAGGTCGTTTCTGCATTTGGCTGCCACTCCAGGTTTTCTCAGTGTTTGAGTCGAGGCAAGTGATGCTCTGTATTTTTGGTGCTTGGGGGAGGGGCAACAGTGGGAGGGCTTCTAGTGTCCTGGCCCCACTGCTGGACCTCTTGATGGGGTACCTGGTCTTTTTGGCCACTGTGTGACACAGAGTGTTGGACTGGATGGGCCACTGGCCTGATCGAACATTGGCTTCTCTTACGTTCTTATGTCTGGGGCAGTGATGCTCTGTAGTCCTGATGCTTGGGAGGCCACAGTGGGAGGGCTTCTGGAGTTCTGGCCCCACTGGTGGACCTCCTCATGGCACCTGGTCTTTTTGGCCACTGTATGACAAGGATGTTGGACTGGATGGGCCATTGGCCTGATCCAGCACTGGCTACTCTTCTGTTCTTCTGTTCTTAAGTTCATGGCAAAACAGCATTCAAATAACCCCGGGGCAACAGCAGGCTGAAACCGGGCTGACCACAGAAGGGAGGGAATGTAGTGCCAAATGGGGGAAAAAAACGGGAAAAAAAAGGTGGAAGTCGATTTTAATGCAGAATGAAGGGGGGAAAAACAACTCTGGATGAGAAAGAAGGTTGAATTCAATTTGGAGGACACTGCGGTGAACATGGATTAAAAGGAGAGTGCAGAAAGGGCCCTGCACACATGATGTCAGACAAGCCGGCTATTTGAGGGAAAGGGTGATGGAGTGAGCTCCCATCTCTGGCCCCAGCTCCTGCCAACCCCAGCAGTTCGAAAGCAAGAAATTGCAAGTAGATAAATAGGTACCACTTTGGTGGGAAGGTAACAGCGTTCCGTGCACCTCAACGTTTAGTTATGCTGGCCACATGACCACGGAAACGTCTTTGGACAGCACTGGCTCTTTGGCTTGGAAATGGAGATGAGCGCCGCCCCCTAGAGTCAGATTCTACTGGAAGGGAAATCTTTAGCTCTACTTTATTGTACCTTTACTCTCTCTAGATTAGGCTTCTCTCTCTCCTTTCGACTGCAACCTGAATGTGAACTGGATCTACTGGAATAAATGTAAGTTTACCTTTTTTGCAATATACTTCTTGGGAGATTTATTTACTGCAGTCATCATCACGCTTCTGTGATTGGGCGAAACTCTGCCCTATTAACCAAACCTCCCAATCCTGAAGGGGGCATCCCCCCCTCCCACTTTCCAGCCCGAGCCTGTTTCAGGCCGAGAAATGTGTGTCTCCTGCTGCCTGCAGGCAAAGGAAATGCTTTCATGTTTGCTTCCTCCATGTAACCATTTAGTTGGGTCAACTCACACATCAAATCCCTGCGCCAAAGAAAGAACCCCAGATGCCTGGATGGAGAAAGGAGACGGCATCTGGCTTGTGTGATCTGGTGCGGTGATGGAGACGCTTGGCACTCGGGGATGCAGGAATCTGGACCACAGAGGAACGTAGTCTTTGATGCATTTCTTTCCAAAACAAGAACAGGGTGGAAAAAAAAAATCCCTGTCGCTCTGCTGTGAGTTCATCTGAGGTGGCTTCTCTCGCAGAGAAATTGGCGGCGTGGAGTTTCACCGAAGGGCTTTTTTTCCTCCTGATGTAAAGGAGAGATTTCTCCTTGTTAGCAGCAGCATGCTGAGAGACGGAGACCACCAGCGCCACTGCTTCCCCCCGGAGCAGGGCAGTCAGTTTTTCAGAACTCCATTCCTAATGAGAGGTGACAGGATCTTTTTGGCCGTGGAGGAAGAAGAAGAAGGTGGAGAGAAGTGGGTGCTGAAACTTTTAAAGGATCTTTAAGGTGCCTGCGGATTCCACTGCCTCCCTTTCGAGTGGTTAGCCATCCACTTGAGGGCCTGATCTTCCTGAGCAAGATGATGGCCTGCTGTTTTTTGGGGGGTGCGGGGGGCATGCGTTCTCAGCCATAAGAACATAAGAACATAAGAGAAGCCAATGTTCAATCAGGCCAATGGCCCCTCCAGTCCAACACTCTGTCACACAGCGGCCAAAAAGACCAGGTGCCATCAGGAGGTCCAGCAGTGGGGCCAGGACACTAGAAGCCCTCCCACTGCTGCCACCCCCAGCACCAAGAATAGAGTGCATCACCTGCCCCAGACTGAGAGTTCCCATCTATAGTAAAGGTAAAGGTTCCCTTGCTTGAAAGCCAGTCGAATCCGACTCTAGGGTTGCGGTGCTCATCTCCGTTTCAAAGCCGAAGAGCCAGCGCTGTCCGAAGACGTTTCCGTGGTCATGTGGCCGGCATGACTAAACACCAAGGTGCACAGAACGCTGTTACCTTCCCACCGAAGTGGTACCTATTTATCTACTTGCAATTTCTTGCTTTCAAACTGCTAGGTTGGCAGGAGCTGGAACTAGAGACAGGAGCTCACCCCATCATGCGGCACTCTCGGGTCTTGAACTGCTGAACTACTGACCTTCCACAGCCTGCAGTTCAGTGTCTTAACCACTTGAGCCACCGCAGCTCTACCCTGTGGCTAATAGCCACTGGTGGACTTCTGCTCCATATGTTTATCTAATTCCCTCTTGAAACTGTCCATGCTTGTAGCTGCCACCACCTCCTGTGGCAGTGAATTCCATATGCTAATCCCTCTTTGGGTGAAGAAGCACTTCCTTTTATCTGTTCTAACCCGACTGCTCAGCAATTTCATGGAGTGCCCACGAGTTCTTGTATTGTGAGAAAGGGAGAAAAGGACTTCTTTCTCAACCTGCTCAATCCCATTCATAATCTTATAAACCTCGATCATGTCACCCCTCAGCCATCGTTTCTCCAAGCTAAAGAGCCACAAGTGTATTTTACAGATCGCTTTGGCCCCTATCTGGTAGGAGGGGGAAACGTATAGCAGGGTGTACAGAGGAAGGAGGCAACCCTATTGGGATATTTGATACGGCAGAGTTTTGCCCCATCATAGAAGCGTGATACTGAGTGCAGAGTCTCCAGGGAAGGCCATGAGAAGGGCGTGAGGGAGAGGACAAAGATAGAGAGAGAGAGAGGAGGGGTCAGAGGGCAGCTCCCAGGTTAAGACAAAGAGAGGCATCCCATGAGGTTTCGGCATTGCGAATGGCGGCCGCCTCTCGGGACGCTCCCGGAGGTGGCTAGCCCACACGCAGTTAGGGGGGGTCTTCGCACATGCGAAAGACCCTAGTGAGCCTTAGGTAAAGGCTCCGAACCGGGGGCACTTTGGGGAGTAGCCTCTTTGCTGGCAGACAGCCGGGAAATTGAGGCTTTCTCCCCGCCCCAATCGGCCCCGCTGCGTCGTGCCCCGTCATGGGACTTAGCAGCGCCACTGATTTCCAGGAGTGAAGACAGCGATACGGTTTAATATAAAAAGAAGAAGTGGCATCGAATCGTGAGTGGAAGGTCTATTTTGAAGCGTGAATTTGAATCCCCCCGCAAGCGTTTAAGCGTATGGGAGGAGGGAGGAGTCCCCACCCCTTTTGAGAAGCAAGATTTACAAAGGGAGCGCGGAGGGGGGAAGAGAGAAAGAACTGTTGGTGAAAGTACCGTTGGGGTTGTATAGAAGAATACGACCTTATTAGCTTCCTGGGGGAGGCGGCACGAACTTTTTAAAAGTAAACAATAAAACAAAATGTCGACAACGGGGAGAGTCCTGCAGAAACCAGAAGAGAAGAGAGGAGGGACTTCCAGTCCGGGTAGCCCCCCCCCCCCGAGCTTGCTGTCAATCAACAGGAAAATGAGATTCTGCACCCTCTGCTGGAGCAAATGCAGAAAATCAATGAAACTTTGCTTAAAGTGGAAAGTGTCTTCATCAGTCGACAGGAATTGATATTGGAAACAACAAGGAAGATGGCGGACATTGAACAGAAAACGAGGATCTTAAGTTCTCAGGGCGTAAAAGAAGAAGAGAAAGAGGATCTCGGATTTACTTTGGCGAATGTATTGGCACCCCTAACTGGCAGGGAAGTGAAAGAATTAAAGGAAGAGGTAGATATGGCTCCCGAAGCCAATTCCGCTTTTATAAAAGAAATCACTCTGCCAGTAGAAGGGGAGGTCGAGCACAGCAAGCAAGACATCGGAGATCTAATTTTTTGCGAAGTGGTTATGGCGCCCTGGAAATCTGAAGGCCAGAAAAGAAAGAAGAAAGATTACATCCTTGAAATGCAAAGACTTCTGAAGAGACACGCCGGCGTGAGGGAAGACGCAGCACTCAAAATTATGGTAAGCAGCGAAGAAGACAGCAGCCCAGGGGAAGGAGGTGAAGGAAAGGAAGCCATCAAGGTTAAAAAGGACTTAGTCCATAACTGGAAGAGATTTAAAAAGAAGACACCTTGAGGACTGTTTGTGTTGCATCTGTAAGGAGTTGTTTAATCACTAACCCCAATGGACTTTACTAACTGTATTAACAGAGTGTTTTTGGACTTTGTAAATTTAAAAAGAAGATCTTCTAACCATGATGGATGCCGAAAAACGGTATTAATTACTAACTAAAACTAACCCATTTTAACAGAGAAAACTTCACTCCACCTTTTTTCTTTCTCCATCTGTCTACCCCTTCCTTTTCCTATAAAAAGAATAAAATTATCTCCTTTTTAGGACAGTTTTACTACACAAGACAAAGAGAGGCATCCCCTTCAAGGAGATAACACCTAGACACACCTAAGAGTGGTGTATGTCCATGCTGAGTAGCTCACTCCAGCAATCCCAAAGCACAACTCTTCTTGCCCTGCCCAAATCCCAGCCATATCCGCACATCTTCCCAGGGACAACCTGGTTTCTGATCCTAGCCCAGCTTAGCCAGAGCTTGTCAGAGCTGGGAAACTAAACAGGGTCGGCTCTGGTTAGTACTTGGATGGGAGACCACCGAGGAAGACTGAGGTTGCTGTGCAGGGGAAGGCAAGGGCCAACCACCTCAGCTCATCTTCTGACTTGAACACCCTGCAGATAGGGCTGCCGTGAGCCAGTTGTGACTTGATGGCACATTCCTCTTTCCTGGCTGGTGGATGGGACTTCCATTCCAGAACCTTGCAGCTGCTCAGAGTTGGTTCCAGGTTTTGGGAGGCCCTGGGCAGGCAGTGCCCAGGGGCCCCCATGTGCCCACCACCAGGCTCTACTCATGCCTCCCTTTCCACCCCCATGTGCATGCCTTACCACATACCTGTGCACCCTTCTCCCAGTCGCAAGCTCTTCCAGTGCCCATGCTCAGTTGCCTGCACAACCTGTGCACCTGTTTCCCAGCAGTACTGACTGGTGGGGCACAAACAGATGGGGAAGTACATGCAGACAGGTGGCAGGGGGAATGTGTGTGTGTGTGTGTGGGGAGTCAATGGCTATGGGCCCCACCAGAAGGCTGGGGCCCTGGCCATTCCCCCACCTGAGAGTTAATAAAATTATGCATGAGGTGGAGAGGGTTGACCCAAGAGAACTTTTTCTCCCTTTCCCAAATACAGGCACTCGAGGGCATCCAATGAAGCTGGTGGGCAGTAGGTTCAGGACGGACCAAAGGAAATACTTCTGTACACAGAGAGTGATTAAAAAGTGGCATTTGCTGCCAGAGGACGTAGTGATGAAGAAACAGCTTTAAAGGGGGAATAGATGGATTCATGGAGGATAAGTCCATCAGTGGCTACTAGCCTTGGGCACTGAGGGCAACTTCCACATTCAGAGGCACTAAGCCTTTGATTCCCAAACGGACTAGAAAGTGATGCTCACATACGAAATTCACCAAAGCCAACTTGGTGAATTTCAGTCCGGCTTTTATGCCTAATGAGTTTTGGTTGGCAACTCCCGTATATGAATCTTTGGAGTCTCTGACCTAGTTCTCATGTACCTGTTTGGCACGATATTACTGGTCTTTATGTAGGCTTTGACCAATTTCTCAACTGATTCACAGGCTCAAGACTTGAAGAAGATTCGAGACTGAAATGGGAAACTACCGGATACCCATCATCTTCTGTTGAGCTATATTGACAGCAATGCGGATTCTGTGAACTCAGGCAGATCATGAGACAGAGGGCAGGAAGGGTTGCCGCAGGGCTTAGTTCTTGTGGCCCTTTCTTACACGCCCAGGGAAATGCTGATCCCCACTTTGGGGTCAGGAAGTGATTTTTCTCCAGGCCAGTTTGGCCGGAGATCCTGGAGGTTTTTGGTCATCTTCTGGGCATGGAGCAGGGGGTCACTGGGCATGTGGAGGGGGAGGTATTAGCGAATTTCCTGCATGGTGCAGGGGGTTGGACTAGATGACCCCAGAGGTCCCTTCCATTCTATGATTCTATTTTCTTCTGTTGAGTTATTGTTGATTTTTTTGAGTTTGTCATATATTTGATATCGATTGTCTAGCCCCTTGCGGGTGTGATTGCAAATATCCAGGGCTCTTTTTGTAGCAGGAACTCCTTTGCATATTAGGCGACACACCCCCTAATGTAGCCAGTCCTCCAAGAGCTTACAGAGCTCTTTCTTACAGGGGCTACTGTAAGCTCTTGGAGGATTGACTACATTAGGGGTGTGTCGCCTAATATGCAAAGGTGTTCCTGCTACAAAAAGAGCCCTGCGTATATCATTCATTAGGGTTTCCCTTGCTCGAAAGCCAGTCGAATCCGACTCTAGGGTTGCGGTGCTCATCTCCGTTTCAAAGCCGAAGAGCCAGCGCTGTCCAAAGACGTTTCCGTGGTCATGTGGCCGGCATGACTAAACGCCAAGGCACACAGAACGCTGTTACCTTCCCACTGAAGTGGTACCTATTTATCTACTTGCAATTTCTTGCTTTCGAACTGCTAGGTTGGCAGCCCTTATCTATTTTGGGGGGCTTTACTAGAGTGTATGTTATTCTTGGAAATATAAGACTATTATGCAGTTTGTGGTCTAACAACAATTTTGTCTATTGTATCCCTATCCATTTACCAGAAACATTATTTACAATCAATTTACAGGAGTGGTTATATGTACCAGTATTCACGGTGTTTTTTGTGTAGTACATTAACAGCTTCCAGCTGGGGCCCAGAAATCTCCCGGAATTACAACTGATCCCCCGACCATGGAGATCAGTTTCCCCGAAGGAAATACAGTCAACCCTCCAAAGCATTATAATGCGGCTGAGGTCCCATCCAATACTCCCTCTAAGCTGTGAAGTCTTGCGAGCAAAAATTCTACTTTGTGAGCTGCTGGCATTAAAGTTGTGAGCAAAGGATTTGGCTGCTGCATAAATTAGTTTGCTCTGGAGCCATCTCCTTCCTGAGCTAAGACAAAAATGTGTGAGCCGGAGGCTAAAAAACTGTGAGCCGGCTCACACTAACTCAGCTTAGAGGGAACACTGGTGTGACCTTGGATCAGTCATAAGTTCTCTCAGAGCTCTCTCAGTGCCCCCCCCACCTCACAGAGTGTCTGTTGTGGGGAGGGGGAGGGAAAAGGGCTTGTAAGCTGCTCTGAGACTCCGAGTGAAGGGCAGGGGATAAATCCACTCTCCTCCTCCTCCTCTTCTACTTCTTCTTCTTCCTCCTCCTCCTCCTCTTTTGTCCCAAGAGGCTGTTCGGTCTGCTTCTGCCATTGAGCCTGCCTCGACAGCGGCTCCGGTTTGATTCCAATAAGTGAGGCTTGCTGGTGAGAGAGAGGGAGGCAGGGAGGGTAAGGGGAAGAGCCCCGTTGCCCGTGAAGGGATCCACCACAGGCCCCTATCCCTGGAGGAAAGGACGAGCGGGTTGAACCTCAAAGCCCACGGCTCAGGCCTGCTGAATGGGAACAGCACCGGCAGCGGCTTTCATGAGGCTAGCCTTTTGTGCGCGCCACTATTCACGCCGTGGAGGAGGCCGCGCTCCCAGTATCCATCTTCCTGTCAGAAAATCCTTAGCCCTTGAATAGATTTATTCTCCGATCCCTCCGCTATTTAGCACAAAGCCCGGCTAATAAAAAAGTGAGGCAAATGAGACCGGAGAGTTTATCGGCAGGAGCGAGGAGTCCGATCGCTTTTCATCGACTGGCCTATTTTTATCCTGAAATTGCCGGAGCGGCCTGGGAGGGTATCTCTTGCTGACCTGGGCGGCCGTGCAGAGGTTGGCGGGGAGCGAGGAGTCCGATTACATCCCTGCTGGGGCTCGGGTGGCCAACCCCCAGGTGGTGGCTGGAGATTGCCTGGAATTGCAACTTCTCTCTGGGTAGCAGAGACCAGTTCCCCTGGAGGAAATGGCTGCTTTGCAATGTGGACTCAATGGCATTCTATCCTGCTGAGGCCCCTCCCCTCCCCAAACCCCGCCTTCCCCAGGCTCCACCCCCAGAATCTGCAGGTATTTCCCAACCCAGCCCTGGCAACTCAAGTTTATGTAGGGAGAATCAGCAGAATTTCCAGCACTCAGCACTGGCACCCCAAAGCTCAGACCGGGGACGTGTGAAGGAATCGCTTTCATTCGCACTACCGTTGATCTCTTCTTGGTTGAAGTTGGTTTCTTGGTGTTAACCTCTGTAGGTGGTGCTGCTTAATTATTGTGCTGGGCCCTTCTTCAGTGTGATTTCTTGTTTTTAATAATATTAAAGGGTCATTGTTTGTAAGGGGGCTCCTGAAACACCGAGCGAAGAGCATTGAGGGCTATGAATTTTAATCGACAAAAGAGACCACAGTGATGTCTCTGAGCCTGTGCAGTGCATGGAGCAGAGGTCCATCAGAGGCCATTAGCCACAAGGTGTAGACAGGAAACCTCAGCCTGTGGCGAATGATGCTCTGTATTCTTGGTGCTTGGGGGGCAACAGTGGGAGGGCTTCTAGTGTCCTGGCCCCACTGCTGGACCTCCTGATGGCACCCGGTCTTTTTGGCCACTGCGTGACACAAGAGTGTTGGACTGGAGGGGCCATTGGCCTGATCCAACACTGGCTTCTCTTATGTTCTTATGTTCTTAGTGCTCATTCTTTGCCCCCTCTCCACCAAGGTGAGACTTTAAGGTTTATAAGTTGCTTTTTTGGCCATGACTGTTCAAAGCAAAGACCAAAATACAAAACCAACCAACCAAAGTATTTATGTCCCACATTTTTTTCATGGCTGAAGGCAGCTTACAAATCACAACAAATGCATATTCATCCATCCATCTATCTATCTATCTATCTATCTATCTATCTATCTATCTATCTATCTATCTATCTATCTATCTATCTATCTATCTATCTATCTATCTATCTATCTATCTATCTATCTATCTATCTATCTATCTATCTATCTATCTATCTATCTATCTATCTATCTATCTATCTATCTATCTATCTATCTATCTATCTATCTATCTATCTATCTATCTATCATCTATCTATCATCTATCTATCTATCTATCTATCTATCTATCTATCTATCTATCTATCTATCTTCTATCTACCCATCCATCCATCCATCCATCCATCCATCCATCCATCCATCCATCCATCCATCCATCATAAAATGATCCAAAAAACAATTCAATGGCATAAAGTGCTGGCGATATCCAATTCATTGCTTAACGATGGCATACTGTAAGAGTGCATACAAAGTCTAGCCATTATTCTGCTTAATGATCTTCATAATACGGGCGGCGGCACAGGCTAGATGTCAAAGCCAAAGGCCAGGGCTCTATAGTTAAGATTGTTGGTGGTAATAGTGGCGGCGGCTCCTTAGTTAAAAGCCTGGTGGAAGAGCTCCATCTTGCAGGTCCCGCAGAACTGTAAAAGATCCCGCAGGGCCCTGATCTCTCATGGGAGCTCATTCCACCAGCATGGAGCTGCCACTGAAAAGGCCCCGGCCCTGGTAGCAGCAACCTGGCGTCCTTGGGACCTGGGAGAGTCAGTCGATTTTGAGTCCCCAACTGTAGTGCTCTCTGCGTTATATATGGGGAACCAATGAAATAACCCCCAGATGAAATGTGATTTTGCAATCATGCCCAGGCTGGGCTTAGCCTCCCTGAAACCCCAGGGTATTCAAACAAAAGTACAAAATGTTTACTTCAAAACAAACCGCCCGGACGACTGGATCCTTGCAAGGTGCGAAAGGGATGCTTCTCATTATGTCTAAAAGAATCATACCCTGACCTTTCCACAAAATGTCCAAGGCAGCTCACAGTAAAAGTAATGAGCGATTTATTCTGAAATTTGAAGAGCCAATATCCATAAATATCTATAGCTCCCAGCATAAAACTTCTTCACTGTATCAAACACATCAACTCAGTTTCACAAGAGATTTTTTTTAAAAAAAACCCACAAAACCAACTCAATTATCTGAGCAAAGAAAAAGGGGGTGGGGTGGGTGGGGAAAGAGCTGTCCAAGGGCCACAACCAGGGTTGCCAGCCTCCAGGTGGGGCCTGGGGATCTCCCGCTTTTACAACTGATCTCCAGCTGACAGAGATCAGCTCCCCTGGAGAAAAACGGCTGCTTCGGAGGGTGGACTCTGTGGCATTGCACCATGCTGAAGCCCCTCCCCTCCCCAAACCCCGCCCTCTCCTGACTCCACCCCCAAAGCCTTCAGGTGTTTTCCAACCCAGACCTAGCAACCCTAGCCACATAAGAACGTAAGAGAGAAGCCAATGCTGGATCAGGCCAGTGGCCCATCCAGTCCAACACTCCAGTCACACACTGGCCAAAAACACTAGGTGCCATCAGGAGGTCCATCAGTGGGGCCAGGACACTAGAAGCCCTCCCACTGTTGCCCCCCACCCTAAGCACCAAGAATACTGCGACAATCACATAACCACCAGTGGTAACTTCCTCCAAAGTCTGGGGCAAGAAATTGCATCTCCAGGTGCCTAATGGCACACAGGGTGGAGCCAGCTGAATTTCTCAGGGGAGGCAATTCTAGGAGGGTTGCCAACTCTTTGCTTGGAAATTCCTGGAGGTTTTAGGGTGGAGCTTGAGGAGGGTAGGGTTTGGAGAAGACAGGGACCTCTGCAGGGTACAATGCCCAGGAGACTACTCTCCAAACTAGCTGTTTTCTCCAAGGGAACTGATCCTTGTTGTCTAGAGATTACTTGTTAATTATAGGAGATCTCCAGGCTTGGCAGCTTTAAGCTGGGGCCACCACAAAAGAGGCCTTCTTCCTGGTCCCCACCAACTGGGGGATGATCCCAGTGGATAAGAAGAAGAAGAGACTGGATTTATATCCTGCCCTTCACTTGGAGTCTTGGGGCGGCTTACAAACTCCTTTCCCTTCCCCTCCCCACAACAGACACCCTGCAAGGTAGGTGGGGCTGAGAGAGCTCTGACAGAAATGGCTCTTTTTGAAGAACAGCTCTGACAGAACTATGGTTTGCCCAAGGTCATCCAGCAGCTGCAAGTGGAGGAGTGGGGAATCAAACCCGGTTCTCCCAGATTAGAGTCTACAGCAAACTGGCTCTCAGGACGAGCAGGACTATCTGGTAAGAAGTAGTGGAGAATTCTATCCGTAGAGCTGCAGCTGCCTTAGACATTACTTTGCTTAAAAAGTCTACAGTATTGTACGGGGCAGACAGTCCGGGGGGGGGTCCCTCACCCCACCACTGCAAGCATAAAATTGCATGAATCATAGGTGACTGCTTTGTAATTGCACCCCCCGAATCTGCCGCTGGGGATGGGTTGCTTCACCCTGCCTGCCTGACCAGGGATGCCAGCCTCCAGGTGGGGCCTGGGGATCCCCTGGAATTACAACTCATCTCCAGACTACAGAGATCAGTTCTGTTGGAGAAAATGGCTGCTTGGGAGGGTGGACTTTACGTCATTGTACCCCACTGCGGAGCTGCGGTGGCTCAAGTGGTTAAGACGCTGAACTGCAGGCTGTGGAAGGTCAGTAGTTCAGCAGTTCGAGACCCGGATGCCGCATGATGGGGTGAGCTCCCGTCTCTAGTTCCAGCTCCTGCCAACCTAGCAGTTCGAAAGCAAGAAATTGCAAGTAGATAAATAGGGACCACTTCGGTGGGAAGGTAACAGCGTTCCGTGCACCTTGGTGTTTAGTCATGCCGGCCACATGACCACGGAAACGTCTTCGGACAGCGCTGGCTCTTCGGCTTTGAAACGGAGATGAGCACCGCAACCCTAGAGTCGGATTCGACTGGCTTTCGAGCAAGGGAACCTTTACCTTTTTACCCCACTGAAGTCCCTGTCCTCCCTAGGCTCCATCCCCAAATCTCTAGGAGTTTCCCAGTCTGGATCTGGCAACCCTACCCCCCCATTTCCCTTGCTGGTGGCCAGGAGGGGGGGCTGGCTGGCAAACGTGCAGCTGACTCCGCAGACCAGGCAACTGGCAGGAATAGCTTAGTCCATGCCAGGAGAGCTCTTCTCACTTCTTCTCCACTGTTGACAGGAACATGCTGCCGGCGAGTCCAATCTGTTGTCTGCTTTGCTGCTGAGAAGAATGCACTGCCTCTCAAGTGCCGCCCCCATGGGACCTCGCATGCATCGTGCCTGTCCCTCCTCCTCCATTGCTGTTAATGATGAATAGATGGCAGCCTCTCTTGAGAGCATCCGGGGAGATCCAGATGGGGAACCGAGGGAGGGCCAGAGAGAAGACCGTGCCTCGGAAGACAAGCACGGTGACCAGGCAGCAGTGTTTCGTTGCTAAAAGTCAAGAGGCACAGAATTAAGCCTCCTTAGGAAGAAAACTTCCGGAGGTCCTTCAAGGAACGGGGTGGGCAGGTGGTAATTTGAGACAAAAGGCCCTTGATAGTTTGCATCTCTCTGCAAATGGACTTTGCGAGATTTGTAGACTCCTGGCTGGACACAAGAGCCGTTCTGCACCACCTTGGAGAAATGGCCCTTGGCCCCAGAAGAAGCCAACTGCATGTGGAACACATGAATATACATGAAGCTTCCTTATACTGAAGAAGAAGAAGAAGAAGAAGAAGAAGAAGAAGAAGAAGAAGAAGAAGAAGAAGAAGAAGAAGAAGAAGAGGAGGAGGAGGAGGAGGAGGAGGAGGAGGAGGAGATTGGATTTATACCCCGCCCTTCACTCGGTTTACAATCTCCTTTCCCTTCCCTTCCCCTCCCCACAACAGACACCCTGGGAGGTAGGTGGGGCTGAGAGAGCTCTTTCGAGAACTGCTCTTTTGAGAACTGCTGTTTCGAGAACTGCTCTTGGGAGAACAGCTCTGAATGCTCGAACAGACCATGTGTATCCTTTTTATCCACATATTATACTCTCTTATTTTTTGAACGCTCTGAGCCTAGAGATGTCAGCCTCCAGGTGGGATCTGGGGATCCCCCAGAATTACAGCTCATCTCCAGTTGACAGAGATGAGTTCCCCTGGAGAAAATGGATGCTTTGGAGGGTGGACTCTACAGCATCGTACCCCACTGAAGACCTTGTCCTCTCTAGGCTCCATCCCCAAATTTCCAGAGTCTCCCAGATTGGATCTGGCATCCTTACCCCCCATCCCTGGCTGGTGGCCAGGGGAGACCTGGCAACCCTTTCTAAACCTGATCTTGGGGGAAACACCACTTGCTATCCAAAGTGTGGTAATGGGGGGGGGGGGCAGCAGGGAAGCTCACTATCCCTGTAGCACAATAGTCCAAAATGGTGAAGTTGTAGGGGATCATCCCTGTACTAGCTTGTAGGAGCAATATGGGAGGCATGGAATGTAGGTGTTGTTGTTGCTCAGTCGCACAGCCGAGTCCGACTCTTCGCGACCCCAAGGACCAGATTACGCCAGGCCCTCCTATCTTCCGCTGTCCGCTGAAGTTTGCTCAATTTCATGTTTGTTGCCTCGATGACACTGTCTAACCATCTCATCCTTTGCCGTTCCCTTCTTCTTTGACCTTCAGTCTTTCCCAGCATCAGGGTCTTCTCCAGTGAATGCTCCCTTCTCATTGGGTGGCCAAAGTATTTGAGCTTCAACTTCAGGATCTGGCCTTCCAGGGAATGTAGGTAGAGCTTTTAAATAGCGCCAAAAGGTACAGAGAACGAGATGTGTGATTCCACTTAGCGGGAGATATTCTCAGAGTTGCTGGTGGTGGACAGAGTGACCCAGTTTGCTTTTGGAACACCCAGGGAGGGAGGGAAAGGGCTGGTGCCAATGAGCAAAGACTTGGAACAGCTACAGGGTTTCCCGACCTCCTGGAAACCAACCCAAAGGAACAGGAGGGACTTACGATTCCGTTCCTTCCCAGGATGTGCCTCCAATTTTAATTCAGATAAAAAGGTCGACCTCTGTAACCAGAAGCTTCGGAGCCGCTGCCATAGATTGCGCCTACATTCAAAAGCCCAACTGGTTATTCCAAATCTCATGATTTTGTAGTGTGATGGAATCTTTGTGCCCCTGAGCAACACCCCGTAGCATAAGCACACCGAAAGCCTGACATCAGGGTCAACGTCATTTTGTATCCTATTCGCATCCCGCTCTTCTTTCAGGGAACATGTGTTTCTCCTTTACACAACAACCCTGCAGAGCAGGCTTAGCAGAAACACCAGCAGTCTGGGAGATAGGGCCATGTCTGGGTCTCTGCCAGCTTTGGAGGACTCTGAGTTGGATGCTGGCTCTTCTGGCTTCCAGTGTTGGGGGGACCTTCGGGCTGAAGGGTCTGCCCGGCTTGGCTCTGGCCACTAGGCAACACGCTGCCACACTCACGAATCCCAGAAAGGCTAGAGAAGCAGCCAAATGTCAACAGACCCTCAGTCTTCCTCGCCTCTTTCTGGAGCTCTTTCTTTGACACTGATCTGCCGGAATGCTTACATAAATCCCTTCTCTCTCCCCCACCCACCCCCGCCAGCAGTTAGGATAGCTTCCCTCTGTTTCTGTACTGCTGGCCCCACTGGGCTCGTACAGGGCCGGCTGTAAAAAAGATGACATTCGTGGGGTGAGGCTGGGGACTCCAGCTCATTAAACACAACATTAAAATTAAAAATAGGCCAAACTCGCCGGGCCGCTTGTCATTAAAGAGCAGCGCTTTATGGCTCGTTGTTTATTGCCAGATAAATAATGTTTCAGGTGTGTTGGTTAAACCAATTTCTGGAAAAGAGGGAGGGGCGAGAGAGAAAAGCTGGATCGCCTTGGGGAGAGGGGAGGGAACTTGGGAGGGATGGGATGCTGCAGAGGAGGAGGAGGAGGCGGAGGAGATGGAGATGGAGATTGGATTTATACCCCGCCCTTCACTTGGAGACTCAGAGAGGCTTGCAGTCTCCTTCCCTTCCCCTCCCCGCAACAGACACCCTGTGAGGCAGGTGGGGCTGAGAGAGCTCTGAGAGAAACTGCTCTTCAGAGAACAGTCCTGAAATAACTTGTGACTGACCCAAGGTCACACCAGCAGCTGCATGTGGAGGAGTGGGGAATCAAACCTGCTCCTCCCCGATTAGAGTCCACACTCCTAACCACTACACCAAATATATAAATAAGGTCAGAGAGCTCTTTCGAGAACTGCTCTTGAGAGAACAGCTCTGAGAGACCTGTGACTGGCCCAAGGTCACCCAGCAGCTGCATGTGGAGGAGTGGGGAATCTTAACCACTGCACCAAAGCGGCTGTCAGAGGACAGAAGGAAAGAGGAAAGACAGTTTTCATTTTCTATTTCTTTTTATTCCCCCCCGTCTTTTGTTTTAAACACAGAGAGCCCAGCTCAGTATGAAATCCTGCCTGTCCGACTGCACCCAAGCTTAGCTCCCCACTGCACAAAGTGTGTCCGCCTGCATCTCAGGATACACATTTGCCGGGTGACTTCGGACCCTTCTCTTTCTCCCCGCCTGGCCTTCCTCACAAGGCTGCTGTGAGGATCAAATCAGGTAACTTCACGTGCAGAGCCCTGGGCTGCCCAGAGAAATCATCACCAACAATTATTGCATGACATTGTGTGTAGAATAGCCAGGAGATCCTAAGACTGTCTGGAAGCCAGAATTTCTAGCCTTTTTAGCATTATGCACCACTAAGGTGGCGAACTAGACTTGTTTTTGAAGGCAGGAGGCATTGCAGAGGTGGTTTGCCACAGCCTGCCTCTGCGTCATGATGACCCTGGTATTCCATGGAGGTTGCCCTTCCAAATACTAGCCAAGGCCGACCCTGCTTAGCCCCCGAGATCTGATGGGATCGGGCTAGCCGGCGCTCTCCAACTCAGGGTGCTACCCAGAGAAAGGGGAGGAGACAAAAGGGTTGGAACACCTTCCCTATGAAGAAAGGCTAAAATGCTTGGGGCTCTTCAGCTTGGAGAAACGACGGCTGAGGGGTGACATGATCGAGATTTTTAAGATTATGAATGGGATTGAGCAGGTTGAGAAAGAAGTACTTTTCTCCCTTTCTCACAATACAAGAACTCGTGGGCACTCCATGAAATTGCTGAGCAGTCGGGTTAGAACAGATAAAAGAAAATACTTCTTCACCCAAAGAGTGATTAACCTATGGAATTCACTGCCACAGGAGGGGGTGGCAGCTACAAGCATGGACAGTTTCAAGAGGGAATTGGATAAACATCTGGAGCAGAAGTCCATCAGTGGCTATTAGCCACAGAGTATAGATGGGAACTCTCAGTCTGGGGCAGGTGATGCACTCTATTCTTGGTGCTGGAGGGGGCAGCAGTGGGAGGGCTTCTAGTGTCCTGGCCCTACTGCTGGACCTCCTGATGGCACCTGGTATATTTTGGCCACTGTGTGACAGAGTGTTGGACTAGATGGGCCATTGGCCTGATTCAACACTGGCTTCTCTTATGTTCTTATGTTCTTATGTTCTTATGACAAATGGAGTTAAAAAAACAAATAGATCCAATGGCCCTGCTGATTCTCAAGCAGCCTAGAGTTCCCAGGTCACCCCTGGACACCGGCAGGGGGCAGGAGGCTGCATAGGATTGCCACGCCAAGGTTGGTAAGTTCCTGGAGACTTGGAGGTGGAGTCCGGGAGGACAGGGACCTCAGTTTGGTGAGAGAGCCAGTTTGGTGCAGTGGTTAGGAACACGGACTCTAATCTGGGAGAACCGGGTTTGATTCCCCACTCCTCCACATGCAGCTGCTGGGGTGACTTTGGGTCAGTCACAAGTTCTCTCAGAGCTGTTCTCTCAAGAGCAGTCCCCGAAAGAGCTCTCTCAGCCCCGCCTATCTCCCAGGGTGTCTGTTGTGGGGAGGGGAAGGGAAAGGAGATTTCTAAGCTGCTATGAGACTCCGAGTGAAGGGTGGGGTATAAATCCAGTCTCTTCTTCAGTGGGGTACAATGCCAGTGCAGAGTCCACTCTCCAAAGTAGCCATTTGCTCCAGGGGAATGGATCTCTGTAGACTGGAGATAAGCTGTAAGTCCAGGAGATCCCCAGGCCCCACCTGGAGGTTGGCGTCCTTAAGGCATCGTTAAAACAAACCCCTGTCCTTGCAGGGTTGAAGCGCTCATGCAACAGGTTGCCCACTAAACGCGGGCTGCCTCTAGGGAAGCCGCTCCGGTGGCTGAAAAGCCGGCCGTGGCGATAAAGCTGTTTAAACACATTATGCGCAAGGGTCCCCCGGTTCTCGAGCATTTGAAGCGACCATTATGGAGTCTCTTTTGCAGCGCCGGGCTTGTAGATTAAGACCCCGACCTTGGCGGTGCCCAGATGCTTAACGGTCTCTTTCAAACCTCTAGAAAGTTAACAAGGGACATGGAAGTGGCAATATATATATATATATTCATTCTAAATTGCTTGTTGCTATGTAGTGCCGTCTCAACAGAAATGCAACAAGATGCCTCTTCCTTTCTCAGGGTGATTCTGCATCTGGCATCTGCTCCACATTTTCTCAACTGGGAGGGAAAAGTGCGGCTGAAAACCACATTCAAATGCTTTGGGGCAATGCTGTACTGACTGGAGAGTCACCCCTGAATGGCCAGAGATCTATGCAGAAGATAGGGTTGCCAGGTCCCCTGGCGGGTGGGTTGGGGGGTTGCCTGCTCAATGGGCCCCTTACCCGCTGGCCTGGATCGGGCCACAGGGGAAACCCACCCCACCCCACCCCACCCCAACCCCAAAGTGCTGGGAGGTGACGTCATCATGCTGGGCACGTTGCGGGAAGGACGCTCTATCATCATTCGAGAGAAAACTCTATGGTTTCCCCTCAAATGATAGTGGTCCCACCCCCAATGATGTCACTTCTGGCAACCCTAGCAGAAGGTACCGTAAAAACCTATGATCAAAGAAAGGAAAAGTGGCATGCAATGTAAGGTAAAGCCAAAGAGCCAGCGCTGTCCAAAGACGTTTCCGTGGTCATGTGGCTGGCATGACTAAACACCCAGGCGCACGGGATGCTGTCACCTTCCCACCAAAGTGGTACCTATTTATCTACTTGCAATTTCTTGCTTTCGAACGGCTAGGTTGGCAGGAGCTGGAACTAGAGACGGGAGTTCACTCCGTCATGCAGCCACTCGGGTCTCGAACTGCCGAACTACTGACCTTCCACGGCCTGCAGTTCAGCGTCTTAACCACTTGAGCCACCGCGGCTCCATACAGTGTAGAGGGTAACATAAAATCCAATGGTCAAAGAAAGTGAAAACGACACACAGTGTAGAGGGTACCATAAAATCCGATGGTCAAAGAAAGTGAAAACGACATGCAGTGTAGAGGGTACCATAAAATCCGATGGTCAAAGAAAGTGAAAACGACACGCAGTGTAGAGGGTACCATAAAATCCGATGGTCAAAGAAAGTGAAAACGACACGCAGTGTAGAGGGTACCATAAAATCCGATGGTCAAAGAAAGTGAAAACGACATGCAGTGTAGAGGGTACCATAAAATCCGATGGTCAAAGAAAGTGAAAATGACACGCAGTGTAGAGGGTACCATAAAATCCGATGGTCAAAGAAAGTGAAAACGACACGCAGTGTAGAGGGTACCATAAAATCCGATGGTCAAAGAAAGTGAAAGCGGCATGCAATGCAGAGGGGGATTTCTGTTCCAACGTGGGTTTTTCGTAAAACAATGGAGGGAGAAGCCAATGCAGAATCGCCCTCAGTCAAAGCCTGACTACATGGGGGGGCAGGTTTGGGGGGAGAGAGACCCGCTCTTTCTAATCAGTCGGAAGGACATTTCCCTCTGCCTTAATAAAGCCAGAAGGAGCCAGAGACTCCCTATGGGGGAATATGTTCCTAATGAATGCAAGCGCACATATCTGTTTATGTGGGCTGTCAACCAATTAAAGAACTTTTATTCATTGATTAATCAGCTGCTTTAAAACGGATGAATCAATTAAATGTAAGCGCATTTGCATAGCACCCCAAACTTCCAACCAGGAGCCTCCTTTATGGGTGTCGAGATAACGGGTGAAGCAAAAGGCAATTTGCAAGTGAATCATCGTTCCCTTTCATCCAAAGAAAAGAAAGGCCATCTTGAATAATATTTTCTCCCACAGTTTCATTACAGCCGCAGACTCAGTCCCAAAATGCTTCTTGTTTTTTGTGGGTTTTTTTAACTGTGAAAAGCGTGTTCTTAATTCACAGCCTCCCCAATTAACATATGTGCCTTCATGGATTAAAATGAGCCCTTGACGGTTAATCAGCTAAAGATTTCATTGATTTGTCTGTCAATACAACCTATTGAAGTTTTGTGTCTGTTGAGGAATAATGCACCCCGAGAACACAGGGGGAAGCCAGTGTAGCTTGTTTTCCTGGGATGACGGTAGCTATGAAATATTCATTCAGTGCCAGCAATGTGCTAGGAGATACACTGAACGCAGAAGAGATCCAACCCCCTGGCCCGGTACATATACCCCTGAGCTCATTTTCAGCCTTTCTCCAGTGCCAGTATTAATTAATTCATTTCCCGGTGTGCTGCTTTGAAGGCAAATGACCCAGCAGGCAAACTGGGGGGTCAGAAAGGTAAGGAAAAAGTTCCTACCAATAGCACAGACCTTGGTTGAAGACTGCAGGGGACCAAACTGACTTGCCTGCAAAATCAGTGTCTGGTTAGTGTTGATCTGCAGTAACCCCTTGAGTCCAAGACAAGCCCCCTCTTGTTTTGGGGCAGATCCAGACTCCACTGCTAGGTTTGCCAGCTCCAGGTTGGGAAATACCTGGAGATTGTGGGGGCTGGGTTTGGGGAGGGGAGTGGCTTCAGAGGCGTGGAGTGCCATATTGGGTTAAATGTTTTTAAAAAGTTATTTGCCTTGGAAGCACAGAAGCTTTATACGGTATCCCTGATTCTCCATGTTTCCAGGTTAAGGGGGGGAAAGCTGCTCAAAGAAATTGCAAAGACGATCTGACTCCAACTGCAACAAGAGAAGGAAATTTTACTTACAAAAATAGAAGCACATCTTACATGACATACTCATGTAGGTAAAGGTGTCCCTTGCTCAAAAGCTAGTCGAAAAGGATATTATAGCATTGGAAAAAGTGCAGAGAAGGGCAACTAGAATGATAAAAGGGGTGGAACACCTTCCCTATGAAGAAAGGCTAAAATGCTTGGGGCTCTTTAGCTTGGAGAAACGACGGCTGAGGGGTGACATGATTGAGGTTTATAAGATTATGAATGGGATTGAGCAGGTTGAGAAAGAAGTCCTTTTCTCCCTTTCTCACAATACAAGAACTCGTGGGCACTCCATGAAATTGCTGAGCAGTCAGGTTAGAACAGATAAAAGGAAGTCCTTCTTCACCCAAAGAGTGATTAACATATGGAATTCACTGCCACAGGAGGTGGTGGCAGCTGCAAGCATGGACAGTTTCAAGAGGGAATTAGATAAACATATGGAGCAGAAGTCCATCAGTGGCTATTAGCCACAGGGTATAGACGGGAACTCTCAGTCTGGGGCAGGTGATGCACTCTATTCTTGGTGCTGGGGGGGCAGCAGTGGGAGGGCTTCTAGTGCCCTGGCCCCACTGCTGGACCTCCTGATGGCACCTGGTATATTTTGGGTGCTGTGCGACAGAGTGTTGGACTAGATGGGCCGTTGGCCTGACTCAACATTGGCTTCTCTTATGTTCTTATGTTCTTATGAATCCGGCTCTAAGGGGCGGTGCTCATCTCCGTTCCCAGGTCGAAGAGCCGGTGCTGTCTGGAGACTTCTTCCATGGTCATGCGGCCGGCATGACTAAATGCTGAGGCACACGGAACGCTGTTACCTTCCCACCGAAGCAGTATGTATTTATCTACTTGCAATGTCTTGCTTTCTCGGTGAGTCACCCCCCCACCCCCCTGCCCTGCCCTGCCCTTATAGGGTGTACTCCTTACAGGGTGCCTTGCATTGGCACTTCCTTGGACAGAAGCCAGAAGGTCTCAAGCACTGCATCTCGGTGCTGGCTTCGTCCACATGAAGCACTGGCCCACAAAGGCAGTGGTGGAGGCTACTGGGGGGGGAGGCAAGCAGAGGCTAGGCTGGTGGGGTGGGCAGTCCCAAGGCCATGGGGGGGATCCGAGCCCTGAGCTGGGGGAATGGCCCCCCATGACAGGGGGCAGCCAGCTCGCGATGGGCCCTGGAAGGAGGATCGAAGCCTTTCCTGTCGCCTTCAGGAAAGCGAGCCTGGTTCTTGCCCTGGGATTGGAGGCCGGCAGTTTGAGCCCATCAGTCAGAGGTCGGTTCCTCCTCCTGGGAGGTAGGAGGACACTTCCCACCAGGAAGGATAGGGGCCTCCCTGCGGGAGGCTCAGTACCCCATGGAAAAGTTTGGGAAGGTGCCAGCTCCCCAGCCCCCCCCCCCACGTAGTCTACGCCTATGAATCTGTCAACCTTTCCCTTAAGCTGCTCAGGGTTTACATGGCCTCCTCTTCATTTTGTCTACATAACAGCCCTGTGAGGTAGGTCAGGCTGAGTGAAAGAGTAAATCTCCCAAGATCAATTCCAGGCGCTGGTTTTGACCTCGAAAGCCCTACGTGGCTTGGGACTGGGGTACCTGAAGGACCAGCTTCTCCTGCTATGTCCCTGCCTGGGGGTGAAGATCACAGGGAGGGGCCTTCCAGACTGTCCCGTCCAGCAAAGAAGCTTGTTTGGTGGGTACACAAGACAGGGCCTTTTTGGTGGCAGCTCCTCGATTATAGAACAGCCTCCCCAGGGAGGTGCTCCTGGCCCCCCTCACTTTCCATCTTTAGGAATGCATGTTGGGTTAAGTTTACTAGCAGTCCTGTGTTGTGAGTTGCAATTTAGGTCTTTATGTTTTTTAAAATGTATTTTATCGCATGCATTTTATCGATCTCGTCAGCCACCTTGAGCTCCCCGAGGAAGAAAAGGGGCTAATAAAAATTTTAAGAAGAAGAGGAGATTGGATTTATGTCCCTAAAGGAGTCTTTACCTGAAGGAGTCTCAGAGCGGCTCACTTCACTACCTGAAGGAGTCTCAGAGCGGCTCTCAAACTCCTTTCCCCTCCCCACAACAGACACCCTGTGAGGTAGGGGGGGCTGAGAGAGCTCTGAGAGAACTGCTCTTGAGAGAACAGTTCTGAAATAACTGTGACTGACCCAAGGTCAGCAGCTGCATGTGGAGGAGTGGGGAATCAAACCCGGTCCTCCCCGATTAGAGTCCACACTCCTCACCACGACACCAAATATATAAATAAGGTCACCCAGTGAGCTTCATGACTGAGCAGGGACTTGAACTAGGGTTGTCAGACCCCCGTTGGGGTCCTAGAGATCTGCAATTACAACTGATCTCCAGACAACAGAAATCAGTTTTAAGGATGCCAGACCCCTCACCCAGTGACATAGGCACGTTGGGGATGTCTGGGAGATGCTCTGGTTTGGGGGCAAAAGCTCTATGGTAGAAGCTAATTCTACCATAGAGTTTTTGCCCCCAAACCAAAGCGTCTCCCAGACATCTCCAGTGTGCCTATGTCACTTCTGGGTCATGTTGGACGACACATGGGCACGTTGCTGAAACACACGCTGAAACTCCCTGCTCCTGGTAAGCCCACCTGGCAACCCTAACCCCCTGGAGAAAATGGCAGCTTTGGAGGGCAGGCTCTATGGCATTATAGCCCCTCCCCTCTCCAAACCCCACCCTCCCCAGGCTCCACCCACAAATTTCCAGGTATTTCATAAGTGGGAGCTGGGAACCGTACGGCCCTGCTGTCTCCAGGATGCCAAACTGGCTTCCAGCCTGGGGTTGGAAAAGCAACCTTCCCTTCTCTTCTGTGTTCACTCAAGAGACCTCTCGACCCGCTGCTTATGGCCCGGCTTCTGAGACTGTGCCACCAACCCTGGGCAAGTTGACATCTCACGCCCCCGCCTGTCCCTCGAGGGCTTCACTTCATTCCCTTCCCCGCAGCCCAAGGCCCCCCCGGCTCCCATCTGTTGCCATAGAGAGGAGCAGCACACAGAAAGAAAGAGAAGGACCTTCTAAAACGAAGTCGCAAGAAAGCCAACAAGGCACAAGAAATATATATATGTTTATTTCCCCCGGAAAAAGGGATGCTGATTTCAGAGTGAGGCACCGTTGCCTCCTAGGGAGATTTCGACAGAATTATCGCCGGTTGCCTGTCTCCGTGCCCCCCGCCCGCCTCCTCTGACTGTAGCAAATATCATTATTTTTCTACGGTTGTAAAGAGGGGCCGAGGGGGCTCCCACGGCAACCAGCCGCCCGCACTGTCGGCAGAAGATGCGTCAGGCCTTCCACTCCAGAGGACGAGGCACAAACACGCGCCGGCGTGCCCAGCTGTGGCAGCGGCAGCCGTTTGTATAATGGCCCATTGTTACCGGATTTAATTAGCCGTGGTTTGTTCGCTCGGCAGACGCAAATGAGGTTTTAATTTTTTGCGTATGGTTCAAGAGGTGTTCCCCCCCCCTTTAACTGATTCCTTCTCTCCCCTCCGCCCCCCTTCCAAACAGTGTTCTGATCCTGCCGAGGCTGGCTTTTGTCAAGAACTGCCTTTGAGGAAGGCTGAAGAGCAGACAATGGCTGGAAATGAGCTTGGCCTAGCCGCTGGGGCCCTTTGTACACAGGCACAATGTGGCGGGGCGGGGAGGTGTGTTTGGGAGCCGGTTTATCTGTCGCAGACATGGCACTCTTCTGGCACCGGGGGGCGATGCCAAAGGCCCCGCTTGGCAGCCGCATAAAGGCCACGGTGTTCCTGAGGTGTCCAGAGCCGTAATGTCACCTTACAAAGGAGGGATTGTCAGGGGAGCCCGACGCCCTGTCTCCGAATGTTTTCCGAGGAAACCAAACCCCAGGTGCCGGGCCTCTTGGAATTCAAAGCAAGATGCTTTACAGGCAAAATCCTCCACCGGTTGGCAACTGTCAAAGGCCTATCTGGGCTGAAAATGGCCCTCAGCGGCTCCTGGGTGGATTGTCTGACTGTTTGAAAGAATCTCCCAGGGTTCCCAGCCTCGAGCATTCTAGCCTGTTTTTCCTAATTCCATGTAGGGTTCAGACACATTGGTGGATATTACAGAATCATACAGCTGGAAGGGGACTCCAGGGTCATCTAGTCCAACCCCCGGCACAGTCTAGGAAATTCACAAATACCTTCCCCTCAACCCCCCTCCCCAGTAACTGCTGTTCCATGCCCAGAAGATGACAAAAAACCTCCAGGATCTCCAGGCCAGTTTGCTGCCTGAGCCCAAAGTGGGAATCAGCATTTCCCTGGGTGTGTAAGAAAGGGCCACAAGAACTGAGCACTGATGCAACCCTCTCTCCCTCTCGTGATCCAGCTAAGTTCACACAATCGGCATTGCTGTCAGATGGCCATCTAGCCCCTGTTTGAAAACCTCCCAAGAAGGAGAACCCACCACCTCCCGAGGAAGCCTGTTCCACTGAGGAACCGCCCTGTCAGTAAGTTCTTCCTATGTTTATCCGAAAACCATTTTGATTTAATTTCAGCCCATTGGTTCTGGTTCAACTTTCTGGGGCAACAGAAAACAACTCCGCCCCATCCTCCACACCACCATTTCTGGCCACTGTGTGACAGAGTGTTGGACTGGATGGGCCACTGGCCTGATCCAACGTTGGCTTCTCTTATGCTGTTATGACAGACCTTCAGGTACTTGAAGATGGTTATCATATCACCTCTCAGTCGTCTCCTCTCCAGACTAAACATATCCAGCTCCTTCAGCTTTTCCTCACAGGATTTGGTCTCCAGGTCCCTTGCCATCTTTGTTACCCTCCCCTGGACATGTTCCGGCTTGTCTATATTCTTCTTAAGTTGTGTCGCCCAAAACTGAACACAGTATTCTAGGTGAGGTCTAACCAGAGAAGAGTAAAGTGATACCATCACGTTGCATGACCACATCACACTGTTGACTCATGTTCAGTGTATGGTCTACTAAGACCCCTAGATCGTTTTCACACATACTACTGTTGCCCTGCAAGGAGCGTATGGCACTCTTATGGACTTAACTACTAGCTGGACTGTGTAATGAGTACACCAGAGATGAACTGTATGGTGACCACAAGCGGATGCCAACTGCCTGGACTGTGAACACACACCCAGGTGAAGGAAGCCTCTTCCTGAGACGATGTGCCAGACTGAGCAGGGATCTATGGATTACCTGCCAACTCACCTGCAACACATCAGAAATGAGCCAAGCACCCTGGCCACAGACAGCGCACAGATGCCAGTAAAAGCATGCTGTAGAAGAAATGTCATGCCGTGACCTGAGTACCTGAACGGAGACTCCATGAGCAAACCTCTTCTTCAGCATGCAGGCAGCCTCTTTCCCCCCCACCTTCACCAGCATAACAAAAGGACACAAACAGATTAACCAGATGACCCATCTTACCTGCCAAGCCCCTCAGCCAGAGCCATCAGTGCGCCATCAAGACTAACGACCCTAGCCACTGCTACTACTGTCTTCTAAAGGCGACCACTGTCAGTAGCCATAGAAATATTGCCCAACCATTAAGCCCCCTTCCTCTTGAAACTGGTTTTTGATTAGGTGGGACTTCTGTATACATAGGTTTGTGTTCCCCTTAGTTGCCAATTGCTCATTAAGTATCATAATTCCGCACAATTATTAATATACTAAGCAATTTGGCTAACACTACTGCCAAGACAAGTCTGCCCTGTCCCATAATTATGCATTTGATTTTTCTTACATACATCCAGAATGTTACATTTATCCCCACTGAAATTCCATCTTATTTGTCTGAGCCCAGTTTTCCAGCCTGTCAAGATCCTGTATCCTGACTCTTGTCTTTCTGCCATATTTGCAATATTTTTAGCTTGCAATATTGCAATATTTTGCAATACTTCTTAGCAGGCTGCCGCTTCTCCAAGAATTCTACCCCACTGAGGCCCCCCCTGTCTCCAAACCCCACCCTCCTTGGGACCCACCCCCCAAATCACCAGGAATTTTCCAACCCAGAACTGACAACCCTGATGGTAAGCCACCTTGAAAATGCCATGGATGGGCAAACGGGATCTATCATTCCAAATAAATAAATTCACCTAAGGCAGGTATGTCCAACAGGTAGATCATGATCTACCAGTAGATCGCGGAGGGGTCAGAGGTAGCTCACCAGCCCCACTTGGTCTCCTGGTTTGCTGGACAGGTGTTTGGGGTTTTTTTATGATTGTTTGGTGGTATTTGATTATTGGTGCCAGTATGATGAATTCTTCTTTTTACTTTTAGAACTGCATGTGTGGTTTTGGCATCATCCAGAGGTCTTCAGTTCCTGTTGATCTTTAATATTTTGGGACAGTGACAGCCAGTGTTTATACTAACCTATACTAACCTAGCACCCCAGCCACCCCAGTATAACGAAGATGAGTGTTCCAAAGAAGGTGCATTATAAATGGGGGGGGCAGTGGAACCCAACTTTAGTGGGTTAAAATCTAATCTGAAACTGATGTGAAACCTTATTTTCATGGTGGTAGATCACCGGCACTTTTGGCCGGAAAAACTGATCACTACCTGTTCGAAGTTGGACATGCCTGACCTAAGGTATGAAGAGCCTCGCCTGGGTGGCCCCTGTTAGCCCGATCTCCTCTGAACTTGGAATCTAAGCAGAGTCATCTGCGGTCAGTACTTGGATGGGAGACCGTCAAGGAAATCCAGGGTCGCTACGGAGAGGCAGGCAATGGCATTACCACCCTCTGAACATCTCTGGCCTTGAAAACCCGTGGGTCGGCTGTGACTTGGTGGCACTTCCCACCCACCATCAAGGCATGGGAAAAAAGTAATTTAAAAAAATCAGCCTCTGCTTTGACAATTGGCAATCGAAAAACTATAACAACTGGCCAAACAGAGGTGTGTGTGTGTGTGTGTTTTTTAAACCTCTGCTAGTCAGTTGGCAAATCTGTTTTGGGTTCAATAGTAGAACACTTAACATGACAAATGTTTTAAGCACACAAAAGACATCGCCAGGGTAGCAAAAATGACCTCTTGTATCCAGCCTGGGATCTCCTGGTCCCAGATCCAAACTAGAGGCCTGCCTCCCCCATGTCCCCAGCAGCAGAAAGGAAGAAGAGTCCAGTTGCACCTTAAAGACAAACAAAATTTGTGGCAGGGGAGTAGCTTTCATGAGTCACTTGCTCACTTCTTCAGATAACTCATGAAAGCTCCTAAAAAGTAAAGGTAAAGGTTTCCCTTGCTTGAAAGCTAGTCAAATCCGACTCTAGGGGGTGGTGCTCATCTCCATTTCCAAGCTGAAGAGCCGGCGCTGTCCGAAGATGTTTCTGTGGTCATGTGGCCGGCATGACTAGACGCCGAGGCGCACGGAACACTGTTCCCTTCCCACCCAAAGTGGTACCTATTTATCTCCTTGCAGTTTCTTGCTTTCGAACTGCCAGGCTGGCAGGAGCTGGGGCCAGAGATGGGAACTCACTCCGTCATGCGGCACTCGGGTCTCGAACTGCCAAACTAGAGACCTTCCGGTCTGCAGCTCACTGTCTTAACCTCTGAGCCACGGCGGCCCCATGGAAGCTCCTACCCTGCCACAAATTTTGTTAGTCTTGACGGTGCTCCTGGACTGTTGCTCTTCTCTACAGTTACAGACAGACTGAGACAGCTGCCCGTCTTGATCTACCCCCATGTCCCCAGGAGGAGCATCGCTGACCGTTCGGTAAAAAGACCTCTAGCCCCTGAGTGATCTTCAGCTGCCTGAAGGTTATGGGAGATCCCTGTTGGCGATCTGAAGCTGATGGGACTGAAAGGCCTGGATTGTCAGCCCAGCCCAGCCCGGTTGCTTGAGGCAAGGTGAATGCATAACAGAGCCAACTCTTAGCTGCGGAAAAGCAAAAACAGCGATTGCAACAACAGGCCTTCCAAATGCTTGGTGCTGGGCGTAAATCACCTCGGAGGGGCCTCTGCGGATCTCACCCACCTGCTTTTGCTTTGTATAAATGAGTCTCGGGGGTGTGGGAAGTTTGGGCTGGGCAGGTTTGAAGTTTGCGAGTCGGTTACCTCCAGGCGGAGGGGAACAGATGCACCAGACGTTAAAGGAGAGCCGGGGGTCTCTCTGGGACGCACTTTGCTTTCCTTCCCTGCCTGCGGCCCCACCCCTTTGGCTGCAGAGACCTGCCTGCGGCAGATGGTGTTTGCTTCCTCGACTCCAGCCAACGTTTAGCCTCATCTGGAGCTGGATGTCGGACAATACGCCAGGGAACTCCCGTGGAAGGGATGGAGGCGAAACAGCCTGGATGAGGAAGCTGGAGCCTCTAGGTCCGTTTTGCCAGCGAGCCCAGGAACTTGGTGGCCAGAGCTGGGGCCAGATAGCAGGAAGGGAACCACGGGCCAGCAAGATATAGGCTCAAGCCTCAGAGCAGTCACAAGCTGACAGGGTCGCCAGCCTCCAGGTGGGGCCTGGAGATGTCCCAGAATTACAACTGATGGCCAGACGGCAGAGATCAGCTGACCCAGAGAAAATGGCTGCTTATTTCCAGTTTGAAGCAGGGGGCTTCCCACTTTTGGGGGCTCCTACCCACCACTAGCCGGCAGGAGGAAATTCCCCCTCCAAACAGCACGTGGAGGGACTTCCCTATGTCCCCCAGAAGTGACATAGGCACACCGGTGATATTGGGAGGGGTGACGCTCTGGGTTTTGGGCAAAACTTTATGGTTTGAGGCTGATTTTACCATAGAGTTTTGCCCAAAACCCAGAGTGTCACACCCGACATGCCTACGTCATCCGGAAGTGATGTGGGCATGATGTGCAACATCGCTTCTAGTGATGTTGGCACGTCAGGGGCAATGTTTCTGGCTCCTGGAGCATCCCCCCCATCCCCCACGCCAGCATCTCGAAGGGACCTGGCAACCTTATTTGGAAGGAAGACTCTATAGCATTGTCCCATGCTGAGGACCCTCCCTTCCCCAAACCCCACCCTCCGCAGGATCCATCCTGGGGAGATTGATGCTGGAGGAGGTATGGAAGTACGGTAGGGATGTGGATGCCTTTTAAAGTCCCGCCTGGACATCAGGCAACCCCTCCTCATGAGGAAGACTGTGCTTTCCCCAGTTTGTGTTAGGTTAAATGTAAAAATATTGGAAGCACAGCAACTTTACGCAGTATCCCCAATCCTCCAGGTTCCCCAGTTAAGGGGAAAATGCTGTTCAAACAAATTACAAAGATGACCTGACTCCAATGGTAATGAGAGAAAGAAATTTTAGAAGCACATCTTATGTGAAATATACACATTCGGTACATTTAACTTATTCTGAAGAGATTAATTTACAAAAAGGCTAACTTGATACAGCTCCAAGCCCAGGTAAGAGAAGAAGAAGAAGTCGTATCATGAGAGGTGGTAGTTCCGCTCTATTCTGCTATGGTCAGGCCTCACCTGGAGTCCTGTGTCCAGTTTTGGGCACCACATTTTAGGAAGGATGTTGACAAGCTCGAGCGTGTCCAGAAGAGGGTGACCAGGATGGTGAGAGGGTTGGAATCCAAGTCTTATGAGGAAAGGCTGACAGAGTTGGATATGTTTAGCCTGGGAAAGAGAAGACTTAGAGGGGACATGATTGCAGTCTTCAAGTATCTGAAGGGCTGTCATGTAGAAGATGGAGCAGATCTCTTCTCTCTTGCTCTGGATTGCAAGACTAGATCTAATGGGTGGAAATTACAAGGGAGACATTTTCAAGCGGAGGCTGGACGACCGTCTTTTGGGTACGTTGTAGGTATGTAGGGCTATCTTTTGGCTATGCTCCTGCAGAGTGCAGGGGATTGGACTAGATGACCTGCAAGGTCCCTTCCAACTCTAACATTCTATGATTCTATAAGATGAAACACAGAAGGCAAGCAAGGGCCAAAGCAAGGGCCAACATCTAACCGATGAGAGGGTGGGGTCAACTGCCAAGAGTACCCGAGCAGAGAATTCTCTTAACCCTTTCCCTCCCAGATCCTCTTGCATGCACAGTTACATTAACCAACAGTTTTAAAGTGGCTTTGTGTATCATTGGAGAATCTCTTTCCCACTGACCACTATGAGAAGAAGGCAGCTGGGCTCTAAAACCAGCGCTTGTTCCATATCAAAATGGGAATCCCCCCTATGCAGTGGAGTCTTCTAACTGGCCATCTGCCATCACTCCTGCTATCTACCAAACTTGCTAAAATCTAGCTTCATTATGGACAAAGGCACACAGCAAATACTTCCAGGAAGAAGACTAGCATGGGGGCATATTCTCTGGACATTATTTGGTAGCCATTCCTGAACTTTATGGGTGACTCTTCCCAAACGACTCCATTCCCAAGTTCACTGTAGGAATGTAGAAGAAGAAGAAGAGATTGGGTTTATACCCCGCCCTTCACTTGGAGTCTCAGAGCAGCTCACAAACTCCTTTCCCTTCCCCTCCCCACAACAGACATCCTCTGTGAGGTAGGCGGGGCTGAGAGAGCTCTGTCAGAAACTGCTCTTTTTCAGGAACAGCTGTGCCAGAGCTTGTGACTGACCCAAGGTCACATCAGCAGGTGCAAGTGGAGGAGTGGGGGAATCGAACCCGGTTCTCCCAGATTACAGTCCACGCACTTAACCACTACACCAAACCAGCAACTGAAATCACTGTGGTTTTCCTCGTTGGCGTCTCTTGTTTCTTCTTGACAACCTCGGCTACCCGAAGCAGTAGAAAAGAGTGAGAGTTCTGCAGCACCTTAAAGACTGAGAAAATTTGTGGCGGGGGAGGAGTTTTCATGGCTCACTTCTTCAGTGACTCACACAAGCTCCTCCCCGGCCACAAATTTTGTTAGTCTTTCAGGCGCTCCTGGACTCTGGCTCTTCTCTGCCGCTGCAGACAGACTAACACGGTGACCCGTCCAGTGTTCCATCTAAGCTGAGTTAGTGTGAGCTGGGTCACAGTCTTTTAGCCTCCGGCGCACACGTTTTTGCCTTCGCTCAGGAAGGGAGGGCTCCAGACCGCAAACGAATTTCTGCAGTCGCCAAACCGCTCGCTCACAACTTTCATGCCAGCAGCTCACAAAGCAGAATTTTTGCTCACGAGACCCCACAGCTTAGAGGGAGCATTGGACCCATCTTGATCTCGGCTAACCCAAGATTTAGTATTATGTATGCACAACAGCCCTTTCTCTGTCCGCCTCCCCTCCGGCCCTGTCACTTCTCCCTTTGTTCCCGTTTATTATTATTTTTAGCGCATTCTTCCTCTCCTTTAGATATAGTTTTGCAAAAGTCCAAGGAAGTATACAAGTATGAATAAACATGGGAACAAACTAAAAATAAATAAAAATCAAGCACTAAATGATGCTAAAACCCACTGGAATGGAAAACCCCTGAAATAACTCAATTGGTCAAGATGTTGATTTGCATCACAAATCCTTCTCCCCCTCCACTTCGTTCTCTTTCATGCTTAATGGTGCTCAGATGTGAACCCGAATAGCGGGGGCAATTCAGTCCCTACATATGGACTTTTCCAGATCTAGGCCACGGCTCAAGTGCATTTTTATTCCTCCCTTCACAGCAGGAGCACATGGCTATTTCCCCTCCTTTTATCTTTCACAACGACTTTGTGAGGCAGGCTAGGGTGGAAGATAATGACTATCCCAGGGTCAATGCTCCCTCTAAGCTGGGGAGTCTTGTGAGCAAAAATTCTACTTTGTAAGCTACCGGCATTAAAGTTGTGGGCGAGTGATTTGGCTACTGCATCAATTAGCTTGCTCTGGAGCCCTCCTTCCTGAGCGAAGAAAAAAATGTGTGAGCCGGAGGCTAAAAAACTGTGAGCTAGCTCACACTCGCTCAGCTTAGAGGGAACACTGCCCGGGGTTACCCAAGAAGAAAGATCGACGTGAGTAGCCATGTTGGTCTGAAGCGGTCGAACAAAATTTGAGTCCAGTGGCACCTGAAGAAATGTGCACGAGAAAGCCAGTTTGGTATAGTGGTTAAGTGCATGGATTCTAACCTGGGAGAACCAGGTTCGATTCCCCACTCCTCCACTTGCAGCTGCTGGATGATCTTGGGCAAGCCATAGTTCTGTCAAGAGCTGTCCTTGAAAAAGCAGTTCTGTCCGAGTACTCTCAGCCCCACCGACCTCACAGGTTGTCTGTTGTAAGGAGGGGAAGGGAAAGGAGTTTGTACGCTGCTCTGGGACTCCGAGTGAAGGGCAGGGTATAAATCCAAATCCTCCTCCTCCTCCTCCTCCTCCTCTTCTTCCCAGAATAAAACTCTGTTGGTCTTAAAGGGGCCACTGGACTCAAACATTTGTTTTCCAGCATTACCCAGTAAGCTTTCCTTGTCCTCTATAACTGGACCCTGACCAATGTCCTGAGCATTGCGCCTCATTGGCCATCATCCTTTGCCTTTACATCAGAGATCCTCAGCCTTTTTGAGCCCGAGGGCACATTTGGAATTCTGACCCTGCCTGAATGGCTGCTGCAGAACGGCTGCCACAGGAGGCGGAGCCAGCCACAGAAACGATTGCCACGGCTTAACTTCAGTAGTGCGCTGTAGATCCTTGTGCTGTGGTGCGGCCGCTCCCGCCAAAGCAACTTTTTAAAAACCTCTGCACAGCCAGTCAAGTCTCCGTCAACCAGAAGCCTTGTTGGGCAAAAGCCCTACTTGGCCACGCCCACTTCCTGAAGACACTTGGCTGGCTCCGCCTCCTGTGGCAGCCATTTTGTGGCTGGGGCCGCCGTGCAGTGTCAAAACTCCAACCGTGTCTGCAGGCTCAAAAAGGTCACCCCCCCCCGCTTTACACCATTGCTGACCGGCATCACTTCTTCCAAAAGGGTTTTAAAGACTCGACGTGTCCCCCTTCCAGATCTCCCACGCGCAGATTTCGAGAAGGGATGACAGCGGAGCCAGATGAAGCCGTGTCCTTGAAGCCAATCCCCGACACTCCTGGCCAAAGTGCGAAGCCCGTTCCGTTCCATCCCATCCCCGGAGATTTGTCCTCCTCGTCCTCCCGGCTCCGAAGTGTAAATTGCACCTGGTGGGATGTGCAGCTGCGGAGACAGAGGCAATTTTCTTTGGCTTGCCAGCTGTCAATCACAAGAACAATACCTTCCTAATGAAACGGCAATCTTTATCTTATTGCTGCTGTGTCTCATGCCGTAATGGGGAGATCGTTAGTGGCTTTCACTGCCCAGAAAAAAGAGAGAGGGAGGGAGGAGGAGGGGATTGTGTGTTTGGACTATATTTAGGCCTCTACGCGTGTTCGACTGACTCATCTGGAGAGCGACATCTGGGGCAAAGAGTCCTGCTCTCTTCTCGTTTTATTCGCTCGGCCCCAGCAGGGCACGGTGGCAGAAACTGGCTGCAGACTAGGAAGCCCTGTGTTTAGGGTTGCCAACTCCTGGTTGGGGAGTGGCTGGAGGTTTTAGGGTTGGGGTCTGGGGAGGGACCTCGGTGGGGTATGAGGCCATCGAGCCCACCCTCCAAAGCTGCCGTTTCCCCCAGAGGAGCTGATCAATGTCGTCTGGAGGTCAGTTGTAATTCTGGGAGATCTCCAGGCCCCACCTGGAGGTTGGCTACCCCACCTGTGTTCCAATCTGGTCTCAGCCATGAAGGCATGCTGCAAGCCACTGTTTTTCTGCTTCAGATCCTGACCCTCCCAGCCCCATAGCAGCTGAAGATGTGGAATATTGCAAGTAAGAACGCTGCCCTGTGCCGGTGACCAGTGTTCCCTCTAAGCTGCACAGTCTTGTGAGCAAAAATTCTACTTTGTGAGCTCCTGGCATTAAGGTTGTGAATGAGCGATTTGGCTCCTGCATAAATTAGTTGGCTCTGGAGCCATCCCTCCTGAGCCAAGACAAAAATGTGTGAGCCGGAGGCTAAAAAACTGTGCGCTAGCTCACATTAGCTCCAGCTTAGAGAGAACCCTGCACTAATTGGGGGCAGGGAGGAATACTAGAGGGCTGAAGGTAAAGGTAAAGGTTCCCTTGCTCGAAAGCCAGTCGAATCCGACTCTAGGGTTGCGGTGCTCATCTCCGTTTCAAAGCCGAAGAGCCAGCACTGTCCGAAGACGTTTCCGTGGTCACGTGGCCGGCATGACTAAACACCAAGGCGCACGGAATGCTGTGACCTTCCCACTGAAGTGGTCCCTATTTATCTACTTGCAATTTCTTGCTTTTGAACTGCTAGGCTGGCAGGAGCTGGAACTAGAGACGGGAGCTCACTCCATCATGCGGCACCCGGGTCTCGAACTGCTGAACTACTGACCTTCCACAGCCTGCAGTTCAGCGTCTTAACCAGCTGGTCAAAGCATTGCTGATACACAGTTAATACCTTGCGAGCCCAAACTCACGCCGAGCTTGCACTGGCGAGAGAGGGACTATTTAGGCTCGGCTCCCGCCCCCTGCCCCAGCAGTCTTCTCAAGTGCTGGGCCCACCCTCCCACCCTCCCCACCCTCACCCTATTTTAGTGCAGGTTCTTACCGGTTGCTTTTTCATGGGTCCAGGTAGGAATTTTTTCACCCCTCATTCAGTTTGGCCTATGGAGGGGGTGTTTTTTTGCCTAACTTGCACTGAGGATGGTGGTGTTGAATTGGTGGGGCCAGGTTTGTTAAATAGGATGGTCACTTTGCTATGGCGGGGTTATGTGACCAGGATGTGAATTGGTGAGCACCTGGGCATTGTTGTAAAGGAATTAAACAGTCCTCCAGGAACGGCTTTCAGGCCTTTGCGGCTCAAGGCCGGGAAGGGGTGATCTTCCTTGGAGCAATCTGGCCCGGCCCACCTTATCAGGCCTTTGTGGCTTCTGGGGTGGTGGGCCAGGGATTCTCTTGAATATGCCAAGCTGCTGGTCAAAAGCTACCTTCGGTAGCTTGAGATCGGGGCAGGTGCATCGCCCAGAAGGAAATGAAGGTGGTCAGGAGTTTGACACCGGTCATGTTCCTCAGTACGTTCCAGCAACCCCTCGCCTGTTGTTTGTTTATAATTAATTAATAAAGTGGCACTTGTTAAATCCATGCTGGTGTCTGTCTCTTCATTCTGATTGAGGGGGCAATAAGAGGCTGTTTCTTTAGGGGAGGGGCTGTGGGTCAGTGGCAGGGCATCTGCTTGGCATGCAGAAGGTCTCAGATTCGATCCCCAACACCTTCGAGTTAAAAGGACCAGGCAGGAAGTGATGGGAAAGACCTCATCCTGAAACCTTATTTATTTATTTATTTATTTATTTATTTATTTCTTGCTTACTTGCTTGTTTACTTACTTATTTATTGTTTAGACTTTTAGTTCTGCCCTTCCGTGCAAACGGGGCTCAGGCCGGTTTGCGACAGAACAAAAACACAATAATCCAAGTTAAACTTTAAACCGGCGTTAAAACACAGAACAAAGCCATAAATAAATAGCAATTCCCAGGTGACAAGTAATTTGAATTAAAAATGAGCTACTCAAAGCCTCTGAGGGGGCGGGTAAGGGGAGGCGGGTAAGGGGGGGGCAGGAAACCCAAGAGCGCCAGACTACTTGCTGTCCCATTGCTGTCCTCAGCCAAAAGCCTGGTGGAACATCTCTGCCTTGCAAGCCTTGCGGAAAGGCAATCTATCTTGCAGGACACAGATCTTCTCTGGCGGAGAGTTTCACCAGATGGGGGCCAGAGACGAGAAGGCCCTAGCACTGGTTGAGGACAGCTGGATCTCTCTTGGGCCGGGGACCACCAGGAGATTTTTAATACTCAAGCATAACACTTTATTGGAGCTGCGGTGGCTCAGGTGGTTAAGATGCTGAACTGCAGGCTGGAAAGTCAATAGTTCAGCAGTTTGAGACCCGAGTGCCACGTGACGGAGTGAGCTCCCGTCTCTGGCCCCAGCTCCTACCAACCTAGCAGTTTGAAAGCAAGAGACTGCAAGGAGATAAATAGGAAATGTGGCATGTACGGAAAAGGGCCTAAGTCCAAGAATGGAGGCCACCAGACATCAGGAGGAGAGGTGAATTTATTGACGTCAGGTCCAGCCGAGACAAAAGCTCAAAAAAATGGCTGAACCCCCTTGTGTCGCAGTTACAAAGCTTTTATACAACAAGCACAGGCAGTAGTTTCAGGCATATATACGTCACAACAGTGGTGTTTTCTTTCAGCCCTGCCCATTTCCTGTCTGATCAGTGAAACTTGCTTTTGCCCTTCCTTGAGGCTGAAATGTTGCCAGTAACTATTTTAACCCTTTGTTTACAGTGTTAGCTGAGTCAGAAGGTTAGCAGATTCACAGTATTTAAATGAATGGGGTTTTGCTTCAGCACCACTTTGGTGGGAAGGTAACAGCGTTCCCTGTGCCTCGGCATCTAGTCATGCCGGTCACATGACCGTGGAGAAGTCTTCGGACAGCGCTGGCTCTTCGGCTCGGGAATGGAGATGAGCACCGCAACCCTACAGTCGGATTTGACTGGCTTACCTTTGTAACACTTTATTGAGGGCACACTGAGCCTTGGGGAATCACAGCCAGTCTGAGTAGACAATGCTCCCCTCAATGGACCCAGGGCCTAATTCAGTATAGGGCAGCTTCATGTGAAAACAGGGACACTCTTGAGGCGTCCCCTTTGGAAAGGGGCCGTGGCTCCATGGTGGAGCATCAGCTTGGCATGCAGAAGGCCCCAGGTCCAATCCCCGGCATCTCCAGTTAAAAAAGTCTCATTCCATTTTAGGCAGCTTCATGTTAGCTGCTTCTCTGTCACCTCCCAGCACCCGAATACTTAAGGAAGCGTGAGGGATATGGGGTCTCGCTGCCTCATGCTTGCTTTAAATGCCCCTGCTTTGTGTCAACTGCACCCTCTCTCTCGGGCTTGGGGGACGCAGGGGAGTGAGAAGAATGTCTGCTGTCGCTTTTGACTGCTTCGTTGTTGCTTGCAGTTACCTTAGTCGGCCTAGACACACATAACCTTGAGCCCCAGTCCAGCCTGGCACCATCCTTCTCCTGGGAACTATGGGCTGTTATTTCGGCAGGCCTTTAGCTTAGGTGTGATTGGCCACGGGCCATTGGGGTCCTGCTTGATAGAGGTATAATTGCTTGCTTCACACGCTTCCCCCCCAGTTCTAACACAGAAACGTTACAGAGTCTGGATACTATCAGTGTCTCGATAAACTTTCTATTCTTTGAATGACTGTTCTTGGGAACGGGTTTCCCCAGGGTTCTGACACTTGGCTATAGTGGCCCCCTGGACCACCTGTCCTGCTCATAACACATAAAGTTGCCTGAGACTGAATTGGACCCTTGGCCCATCGAGGTCAGAATTGTCTACTTAGACCAGCAGCAGCTCTCTAGAATCTCCTGTAGAGGTCTTTCACATCACCGACTTCCCTCACCAACAATTCCTTTAATGGCATTTCACAGAAGTAAAAAGTAAAAATATAATATCTGAGAAATAAAAGTTCAAATTCTGCATAAAATACAATTCCCATTGAAAGTTGCCCTGCATCGAACACTTACAAAGTTTTACTACGTATAGAAGCTGCAGCCAGTAAAAACTGTGCCACGATTTCAATTATGTTTTCCTCATTACTATTGAACAGAAGTTGTAGTTTGTTCAGCCTGGAAAAAATCTGACACACTATCCAAAATTGGTGATAAAATACGTTGCCGATTACCAGAATAATAACAACTTTCAAACATCACATGGTACACCGTTTCGATAGTTTCACATGTACAAGCGCAGCAAAGGGAATACCCTGGAAGCCACCGAATAAAATTGCCCAGGGTAGGACATTAAGCCTGGCCGGTGTAAAAATCCTGTGCAATCCCTTTCAACTGCAGATGCTGGGGATTGAACCTGGGACCTTCTGTGTGCCAAGCAGATGCTTTGCCACTGAGCCACAGCCCTTTCTCCACTGTTTCTCAAAAGAGCTCAAGATGGCATACGTGGTTCGTCCTTCCTCCGTGTTATTCTCCCAGGTTAGGTGAAGAACATACAAATGACCAAAGGTCACCTGGTGAGCTTTCATGGCAGTGTGGGGATTTGAACCCAGGTCTGCCAGACCCTAGTCCATTCCTCTAACTTCTACACTATACTGGCTCTCAAAAAGCTAGAGATCAGGCAGGTTACCTAAGGTTTAGATTGAATGAGTTAATATGTTTTTAAAAGAAGAATTGAATATGGGATAAGTTCTTATTGTTATTGAATATGGAATGAAACAATCAGCGGGGTGGAGCATTGCTGGAAGCCACGAGGGGGGGGAGGAAGGGGATAATTGAAAAGGATGTATTTAAAAGTATTTTGAGATATGGAACGTGTTATTATATCCTATTAATAAAAGTTTTATTAAAAAAAAAGGTAGAGACCAGGCTGATAGCCAGTGACGAGCTAATTCAAGCTAACTGCAAAACATATCATTTATTTGCATATGATATTTGGGAAGGGGTTGGGAGATGTAAAGGAGGACGAAAAGGGCAACTTTTTGGGGGAGGGGGCACAAGGGTTGTTGGTGGCACTGGTCGGCCAGTCTTGCTCAGTGTCATCCAGTATGAGTGACTGCTGGTCTCCAAGATATCAGGAAGAAGTCTTTCTGTGCTATCCTTTTTGTGTGTGTGTGTGCATGCATGCCTGGAAGTCATGGTTGACTTCTGGTGACCCTTCTAGGGCGTCGGACATTTCAAAGAGGTGGCTTGCTATTGCCTGCCTCTGCGTCCCAGCCCTGGTATTCCTTGGAGGTCTCCCATCCCAGTACTTGCCAGGGCCGGCCCTGCTTAGCTTCCAAGATCTGATGAGATCAAGCTTGCCTGGGCTACCCAGGTCAGGGCTTTCTGTGCTATCCTGAATGCTTTAACCAGCAACACGTGGGACCTGCTTAGCTTCCAGTTCGGTGTAGTGGTTAAGCGCGTGGGCTCTAATCTGGAAGAACTGGGTTTGATTCCCCACTCCTCCACTTGCAGCTGCTGGATGACCTTGGGCAAGCCATAGTTCTGGCAAGAGTTGTCCTTGAAAGAGCTCTCTCAGCTCCACCTCCCTCACAGGGTGTCTGTTGTGGGGAGGGGAAGGGAAAGGAGTTTGTAAGCCACTCTGAGACTCTGAATGAAGGGCGGGGTATAAATCCAATCTCCTCCTCCTCCTCCTCCTTCTTCTTCTTCCTCCTCCTCCTCCTCCTCCTCCTTCCTCCTCCTCCTCCATCTCCACCTCCTCCTCCTTCTTCTTCTTTCTCCTCCTCCTCCAAGATCTGCGGAGAATGGGCTATACCATTCCGCCTTCCCTCCAAGCACAGGGAAAAAGAGGGAGGAAAGGAAGAGCTGTGTGGTCCTTTATCTATAACCATTTTTTTCCAGAATACAGAGAAATGTTGCCAACTTGGTAGGCTTTACTGCAGAGATGAGATTATATGCCGTTAACTGCCAAAGCCAAGGGCAGGAGCCTTCTAAGGAAGAACTGAGGCTAATTCTGAGATCTGTCCCCCTTCCTCTCTCCCCATTTCTATGTCAAGGAGTTTTAAAAGAAGACAGATGGTCTGAAGTCTTAGAGTCGTGGGAGGGAGAGAGACGTTTGGGGGTATTTCGACACTTCAGGTTCTTTCCTAAGTTTCTGTAGAGCTCCCAGTCTTCCCCACCTTGTTCCTGTTTCCTCTCTCATCTGAGAGCCAGCTAGCTGGAAATCTATTTCTTCCCTCTGCTGTGCTCGCATGCTGGAAAGGTCCATGAAGAATGATCAAGGCACATCCTCTTGCCATTGTTGAAAGATTTTAAATGCACTTTTAGGGAAAGAAAGAGATAGGAGACTTTTTTTATATATTAAAAAAAGAAGAAGAAGAAGAAGGCAGGGAGAGTGTGGTGGAAAAAGCAATTTTCTCTTTAAACTGCTGGCTGATTCGAAACAGATACATCTGGCAGAGAATGAGAAACCTTGAGGAAAAAAAAAAACCACACACACACACACCACCGGAGCTTAAAAAGAAGAAGGAGGAATGCAATAAAACGAAGTGTTTTGTAGCTCTATCAGCTTTCATCTCCAGTAAAACAATATTCGTTCTATCTTCAGAATGAGGATCTGTAATTTATTGGTTTGTCTGAGGACGGTATTAAAAAACACACACACGCACAGAGAGGAAACTCAGTCTATCTGGGTTTAAGGTTGTCTACTGACCAGGAAAAATGGCCCGACCTGATTCTTGCTCTGAGGCCAATTGCCGAAAGAAACAAGAGGGGAAGGTTATTCTCCCCACCCCACCCCCGTTTGAAGAGCAGCTGGGATCAGCGACAGGTACAGCACCTGCTTATTTTCCATGCAGAAGTTCCTGGGTTCCTAGGATGTCACTCTGTCCACTATACCCCAATGGCTCTCAAAGGTTTATTTATTTACTTCATTCGTGGCTTGCCTTTTGGAGTACTGTGTACAGTTCTGGCCACCACACCTCAAAAAGGATATTTTATAGCTTTGGAAAAGGGCAGAAAAGGGCAACTGGAATGATCAAAGGGTTGGGACACTTTCCCTGTGAGGAAAGGTTAAACCGCTTGGGGCTCTTTAGCTTGGAGAAACGACGGCTGAGGGGTGAGACGATCGAGGTTTATAAGATTACGTATGGGATAGAGCAGGTCGAGAAAGAAGTACTTTTCTCCCTTTCTTACAATACAAGAACTCGTGGGCACCCGATGCTCCCTCTAAGATGTGGAGCAAAAATTCTACTTTGTGAGCTACCGGTATTAAAGATGTGAGTGAGCGATTTGGCTACTGCATCAGTTAGTTAGCTCTGGAGCCCTCCTTCCTGAGCGAAGACAGAAATGTGTGAGCCAGAAGCTGAAAAACTGTGAGCTAGCTCACACTAACTCAGCTTAGAGGGAACACTGGCGGGCACCCAATGAAATTGCTGAGCAATTCAGTTAAAACAGATAAAAAGAAGTCCTTCATCATCCAAAGAGTGATTGACACTTGGAATTCACTGCCACAGGAGGTGGTGGCGGCTACAAGCATGGACGGCTTCAAGAGGGAATTGGATAATTAGATAATATGGAGCAGAGGTCCATCAGTGGCTATTAGCCACAAGGTATGGATAGGGACTCTCAGTCTGGGGCAAGGGATGCTCTGTATTCTTGGTGCTTGTGGGGTGGGAGCAGCAGTGGGAGGGCTTCTAGTGTCCTGGCCCCACTGCTGGACTTCCTGATGGCACCTGGTATATTTTGGCCGCTGTGTGACAGAGTGTTGGACTGGATGGGCCATTGGCCTGATCCAACATTGGCTTCTCTCATGCTCTTATCATATTCCTACATCCAGAAAGCTAGCATGCAAGGTAGAAGGCTGTACTAGAACACGTACGCCTGAGAGGCTAGTTGTCTGTATGCAAGGAACTTCTCAGACAGAGTAGCGCTGAATCCCAGCAATCTCTGCCTGCTGCCTGAACCCCAGACACAGGATTCCCACCTCAGTGAGAATTCCCCAGCTGGAGATGCATTGGCAGTGCCAAAGTTTGAAAAAATCAAGACGGTGCCTTTCAGAGAAACCGGCCTCTCTCTCTGTGTCTCGCCATTCACCCTGTCCCCAACTCACTTACGCTCTCCAGCCATGCAGAAAACTAGCTAGGATCCTCCTTGCTGCGTACAAGAATGATGGATCCCAAAGAACAGAAAGAAAGACAAGTCGGTAGCCACGGAGCCACCCCCCCCCGATTCCTTCCCTCCCCGTTGCACACCTCAACTGCTTTAAAGCTCACAGATGCGGGAGGTGGCTGCCCCCGCCGCCAAATTGGGAACTTTAATTAGTTCGAAAATGAAAACAAAATAGTTTCATTTAGCTCCGGCTTCTTTGTTGATTGCTTCCGCTTGCGCAGACGGGCCGAGCGTGCCCTGAAAACCACACAACAATTAAACGGTAGCCTAGCAGAGAAGGGGCTTTGAACAACAAAAAAATACACTGGCCGAGAGATTATTTCAACAGTCTTGGACTGGATAGAGACGTTTTGCAAGGACCGTCCTGAGAAACCAGAGTCGAGATCGAGGACTCGCTTCAAAGCTCCAGGGCACGTCGCTGCATTTGCTCTCATTAATCTTCTCTCCTTCCCTCCTTCTCTTCCTCATGTTTTCCATCCCACTGTCCAGACCTACGTGTTGAGTTTCTGAAGGCCAGGGGCCATTTTCCTTTGGCCTGTGTAGTGCCATAAAATCCCACGCACGCCCATGCTTTTATATACATAAATGAAAAAATACCAAACGCACAGACAGACATCAAAAAACCAACCTGTTACTGGGGATTTCTGTGCCCCTTTTTGGAAAAGGCACTCATTCTGCATCGCTGGCCCCCCAGCCAACCTGATGTGTAATTATTGCGCACAGGTCGCTCCTGGGAGCACCATGCGCGGAACAATTGCGCATAACCAGTGAAGCACAACCCTGGTGCCTCCTCTCCCCTGTGGAGATAAACAAGCAGAATGCATCCTAATAGTGCCTCCTGCAGTTTGAAGCCTCTCCTGCTCTGAGGTTTTATTTTCTTTTTAAGGATGACTGAGACAGAAAGAAGGCGACAGGCAAGACGGGCTCCCGTGCCTGTTGAGTTCAGCCTCCAGGATTGTGCACGAACTTGTACCTACTTAGCTGGCTTTAGAAGGCATTTGTCGTAATGACTGTGCCTCTGCCGGGCTCTACCGCATCATGCCTGCCTTCGGGGTGTGCAGCCGGGGCCTAGCAGAGAGCAGAAGCAATTAGAAGAGGGATTCCTTGGAAGAGAGGGGAGTTGTTTGCTATTAGGCTTAAAAGATTCTCTGCCAGCTGTTGCTTGAGCGGCTGTCAATCAAGGATGATGCCAATCTGGGACTCTCTCATTGTGTGTGCCTGAGCGCAGGGCTTCTCAGTATATGCAGGCCTGGTTTATAACTCTTATTTGGAGCTACACTTTTTCCAGGGTACAGAGCTCCCTCTAAGCTGAGTTAGTGTGAGAGAAGGTGGCCCCTCCACGGACCACAAAGCTTTAAAGCCTCTCTTGCCTTCAGCAGCAGCCCTGCTAGCCTCTCCTGCAAACTCATCCATGAGGATTACCAACGAGTTATAGAGGGCCAAAGTCCATCTAGTCCAACCCCTTGACCAATGGCAGGGCTGCCTACCTATCGCCACCTGTTCCGCTGATGCAATCCAGTTGACGCGATCCCATTCGTATGCAGTTTATGATCTCTCTCCAAGGACTTGACGGGACAGGTCTCTTCAGAAGCGGTCCCACCAGAAGACGAGATGCAGATTACAACTAATGCCTTCTAAAGACGAGATGGGTGTGAAGATGTCCCCATCTCTGACTGGTGGCCATTGCAGGAAGGAGGAGGAGGAAGGAAGGAGATTGGGTTTATACCCTGACCTTCACCCAGAGTCTCAGAGTGGCTTACAAACTTCTTTCCCTTCCCCTCCCCACAACAGATACCCTCTGAGGTACATGGGGCTGAGAGAGCTCTGACAGAAACTACTCTTTTCAAGGACAGCTCTTGTCAGAACCATGGCTTGCCGAAGGTCATCCAGCAGCTGCAAGTGGAGGAGTGGAGAATCAAACCCGGTTCTCCCAGATTAGAGTCCGAGCACTTAACCACTACACCAAACTGGCTCCAGGAAAGACAGGGGGAAAGAAGCGGCTGCAATGGCTCACCAGTGGCATCTTGGGACAGCCTGGAAGGAGGCAGAGGAAAGATGGAGCCGTAGCAACAGCTAGAATGGCTTGCAACCTCTCACAAAATTCTGAAGCTGCCTTATGCTGCATCAGACCAAGGTCAGTGTTGTTTACTCAGCTGCTCTCCAGGATCTCAGGCTGAGGTCTTTCACATCACCTACTGAACATAAGAACATAAGAGAAGCCAATGTTGAATCAGGCCAATGGCCCATCCAGTCCAACACTCTGTCACACAGTGGCCAAAAATACCAGGTGCCATCAGGAGGTCCAGCAGTGGAGCCAGGACACAAGAAGCCCTCCCACTGTTGCCCCCCCAGCACCAAGAATAGAGGGCATCACCTGCCCCAGACTGAGAGTTCCTATCTATACTTTGTGACTAATAGCCACTGATGGACTTCTGCTCCATATGCTTATCTAATTCCCTCTTGAAACTGTCCATGCTTGTAGCTGCCACCACCTCCTGTGGCAGTGAATTCCACGTGTTAATCACTTTTTGGGTGAAGAAGTGCTTCCTTTTATCTGTTCTAACCTGATTGCTAAATCTTTTAACTGGAGATGCTGGGGATTGAACCTGGGACCTTCTGCATTCTGAGCAGGTGCTCTACCACTGAGCCAGAGAGCCCGTCCCTGTATTGTGAAAGCATACTTTCTTCCAAAGGGCCACGGAGGGGGCCAGTGTAACAGGCCCAGAGTGTTTTATAAGACAAGCTCCTTCCTGTATTTTAAAAACTAATACAATTGGGAAAATGTTCCTCAGTCATGATGACACTCAATGACATTGCTGAGCAGTCAGGTTAGAACAGATAAAAGGAAGTACTTTTTCATTCAAAGAGTAATTAACACATGGAATCTACTGCCACAGGAGGTGGCGGCGGCTACAAGCACGGGCGGCTTCAAGAGGGAATTAGATAAACATACAGAGCAGAGGTCCATCAGTGGCTAATAGCCACGAGGTATAGTTAGGAACTCTCGGTCGGGGGCAAGTGATGCTCTGTATTCTTGGTGCTTGGGGGGGGGGCAGCAGTGGGAGGGCTTCTGGTGTCCTGGCCCCACTGGTGGACCTCCTGATGGCATCTGGTATTGTTAGCCACTGTGTGACAGAGTGTTGGATTGGATGGGCCATTGGCCTGATCCCACATTGGCTTCTCTTATGTTCTTATGGCATCAAGGCTCAATGCAAATCAAGAGTTGTACCCTGGTGACAAACTCGGCCTTTTAAATAATACAGCCTTATATCCCTTCCTCAATATGGGCAAGGGGGGGAGTGGGCAGATTTCACTTCCATTGGAAGCTCATTCCAGAGATGTGGTGCCACCACAAGAAAAGCCCTGGAATGGGTTGCCACAGATCAAATGTCCCTGTTGGAGCAAGTGCAAAAAAGAAGTCTCTAACGTTCTTTCTTTCAGCACCTTGGACAGCTCTCATGACTAAAACCATATCCGACCTAAGCAGTCTTCCTTCCCAGCCCCCTTTAAACATTTTGGGGCAGAGGAGTGTGTAACATTCGGCCTGAAGAAAAGTTCTGGTGAGCTCGAAAACTTGCACACTCTTATGAAAGATATTACAAGGGTTGTGCTCTCGGTATTTTGCTAGAGAGGGACTTGGGGCTAAAATACTCATTATGAGATGTGTCAGTTTAATGTAGTGGTTAAGTGTGCGGACTCTAATCTGGGAGAATCGGGTTTGATTCCCTACGCCTCCACTTGCAGCTGCTGGATGACCTTGGGCAAGCCATAGTTCTGTCAGAGGTGCTCTTGAAAGAGCAGGTCTCAAAGGCGCTTTCTCAGCCCCACCTACCTCACAGGGTTTCTGTTGTGAGGAGGGGAAGGGAAAGGAGTTTGTAAGCTGCTCTGAGACACTGAGTGAAGGGCGGGGTATAAACCTAATGTCCTCCTCCTCCTCCTCCTCCTCCTCCTCCTCCTCCTCCTCCTCCTCCTCCTCCTCCTCCTCCTCCTCCTCCTCCTCCATTTGCTTGGCATACAGGAGGTCCCAGGTCCAATCCCTGGTATCTCTGGTTAAACGGATCAAGTGTTCAGAAATCTTTATTGCAGTTCGTAACCAGCACAAACAGTCCAACCAAGGATACATCCATCCATCTCAAAAGAATTCAAAATCATTTTTGAGATAATACACTGCATTCGCCTAAGAGCCCTTAAGTTACACGTTTAAGAAATCTTTCCTAATTCTGTAAACTGCTGCCAAAAATTTGGCACATGTTAATGTCACCTGTGGATTGGCATCTATTATAAGCAAAATACTATATCAGAATCTGAAGGGCCTGAAAACCTTTCCTGTATGGGTTGAATAAACGTAGCTCATATATTTTGATAGAACCCACGCCCACTTTAGCTGATCGACATCTGCTAGCTTTACTGTATGCGGATGATCCGGTCCTACTATCCAGGATGCCCGTTGGCTTGAAAAGGACACTAAATCAATTTGCCATGTATTGTGATTTAAATCATTTGGAGATCAAGTGTCAGATGATGGCTTTGGAGAGCCGCTGCCAGGCTGAGTAGACACGTACCTCCACATTCAGATGCACTAAGCCTCTGAATCCCAGAGCCAGGAGGCAACATCAGGGGAAGACCTCTGACTGGTCACTGTGTGAGATGGGATGCTGGACTAGATGGTCTATTGGTTTGATCCAGCAGGGCTCTTCTTATGTTCTTATGATGGACCAATGGTCAGATCCAGTACAAAGCCGCTTCATGTGCTCATTGGTAGAGTTTATGTGAGTGTGCCAAAGCCCTTTTCCTGGAATCTCTGTTAAATTATCTTAGCCTGAAGGGCTAATGCCTTTCTCGGCCTGAATCCTGGAGTGCTGCTGCCAGCCATAGTAGCCAACACTGAGATAGATGGATGAAGGCTCTGACTGGGTAGAAGGTGGCCCCACATGACAGTTGGCCTTGGATGGCCATCCACGTAGCTGGTGTCTACAAGCAGCAGGGTCTTTTTGGTGGTGGCATCCACCTTGTGGAATTCCCTCCCTTGAAAGCCTCACCAGGTCTAATTTCTTCTGGCTTCTATGGGGTCATCTAATGCTCATCTGTATCGGAAGACGTGAAGGGTAGTGGGTTGAAGAGGGTTGCTCAGCGCTGCTACTTTTGGGAACGGCTTATCTGGTGTATGACATTATTGTGGATTTTCATGGACACAGACTTCTTAGCTCACAGATAGCCACACTGAAGGTCTTTATGGGGTCATAAAAACAAGATAGAAAATTAATTGAATGAATGCTGTTTGTGTTGTGTGAAGGGAGCTGGTCCAAAATTCTGATCCAGCTAAATGTCAATCTTGACAAAGTCTCACTGATGTCAATGGAGAAGGTTGGTTGTGGTGCTTCCCTGCTCTTCTGGGAAAGTGAGGGTGCACCTCTGAGTCAAAGGAGTAGAAACATAACAAAAAAGAACATAAAGAAAGCCATGTTGGAACAGGCCAGTAGCCCATCCAGTCCAACACTCTGTGTCACACAGTGGCCAAAACCCAGGTGCCATCAGGAGGTCCACCAGCCCTCCCACACTTGCCCCTCCTCCCGAGCACCAAGAATACAGAGCATCCCTGCCCCTGACAGAGTGCTCCATCTATGCCTTGTGGATAATAGCCACTCATGGACCTCTGCTCTTAAGAACTTAAGAGAAGCCATGTTGGATCAGGCCAGTGGCCCATCCAGTCCAACACTCTGTGTCACACAGTGGCTAAAATCTAGGTGCCATCAGGAGGTCCACCAGTGGGGGCAGAACTGCAGAAGCCCCTCCCCATTCTTGCCCCCCCAAGCCCCAAGAATACCAGGCATCACTGCCTCAGACATAAGAACATAAGAGAAGCCGATGTTGGATCAGGCCAATGGCCCATCCAGTCCAACACTCTGTCACACAGTGGCCAAAAATGCCAGGTGCCATCAGGAGGTCCACCAGAGGGGCCAGAGCTCCAGAAGCCCTCCCACTCTTTTCCCCCAAGCACCAAACAACTTGCCAAAGAAGTCTTGCTATGGTCTCGCCGCCAGCCATCTTCCACTGTTTATCGGGGAGGGGGGTCATGGGGTCTGAGCTTTTGCTTCAAGCCATTTCAGCCTTTACTGTCTATCAGCAGAGCTGTGGGACAGGGATCTGGGGGTCTGCAAGCCCCCACACACGTTTCCCACTTGAGTAACCCTCATGTGTACACATGAATACACAACACTGCCTTGTGCTGCATCAGGCCCTGGGTCCGACAAGGTCAGCGTTGTCTACTTGGACTGGCCGCGAATCTCCAGGGTCTCAGGTAGACATCTTTCACATCACCTTCTATCAGAGCCTTTCAACTGGAGATGCCAGGGATTGAACCTGGGACCTTCTGCACACCAAACAGATGCTCTACCGGAGCCAGAATGTCTTCCCTGAGCCGGGTTCTTAAAGATCTTTTTAACAGGATGAGAGCCATACCGTTTGCTTCATTTAGTCAGAGAGGTTGTAAAAGAGATCTTTACCTGGCTGGGCTACTTATCATGGCAATTAAAAAAAGAATAATGCACACCGGCGTGACTGTATAGGACACACAAATACACTTACCACATACATACGGTTTGAGCATGCACGGGTGAATTGCTAATGCCTTCATTAGCCAAGCTCTCTGCTCTCCCTCCCCACCTTTTGTGTAGAAATTAATTATCCTCCAGAAGTCGTAGCCTGGTAATGCAGCATTGACTGATGGCTGAACTTTTTTTAGTTCTTTAAAAAATAAATACATGCAAATGCAGTTACACGGAGCGCTCCTTATTTAAGCTTAGCAGAGAAGGAGCTTCATCTATGTCGAGAAGACCCCCAGATTCCCAAACTGCCGTCTACATGTGTTTTATTTTTAAACTGGATGTTCATGTTGATCCTCGGTACAATGAGTACATCGGCTTGTTCTGGTGGATCCCGAAAATGGTCGGAAATATTATCAGGAAATTGCACTGATCTGAAAAGGAATAGATTTTTTTGATCATAGCAGAAAAGATGTGTTGAAGAAAATCCTGCAAGCAGTTGCACATGTTGTGTGTCTGAGTGTGTGCAGAATACCTATCTGTCACCACCAAATAGAGAAGAAGAAGAGGAGGAGGAGGAGGAAGAAGAAGAAGACATCAGATTTATACCCTGCCCTTCACTACCCAAAGGACTCTCAGGTAAAAAGGTAAAGGTAAAGGTTCCCTTGCTCGAAAGCCAGTCGAATCGGACTCTAGGGTTGCGGTGCTCATCTCCGTTTCAAAGCCGAAGAGCCAGCGCTGTCCGAAGACATTTCCGTGGTCATGTGGCCGGCATGACTAAACACCAAGGTGCGCGGAACGCTGTTACCTTCCCACCGAAGTGGTCCCTATTTATCTACTTGCAATTTCTTGCTTTCGAACTGCTAGGTTGGCAGGAGCTGGAGCTAGAGACAGGAGCTCACCCCGTCATGCGGCACCCGGGTCTCGAACTGCTGAACTACTGACCTTCCACAGCCTGCAGTTCAGCATCTTAACCACTTGAGCCACCGCAGCTCCAAGACTCTCAGAGCGGCTAACAAACTCCTTTCCCTTCTCCTCCCCACAACAGACACCCTGTGAGGTAGGTGGGGCTGAGAGAGCTCTTTCAAGGACTGCTCTTTTTCAAGAACAGCTCTGACAGAACTATGGTTTGCCCAAGGTCATCCAGCAGGTGCAAGGGGAGGAGTGGGGAATCAAACCCTGTTCTCCCAGATTAGAGTCTGCGCACTTAACGCACTTATCCACTTAATCAATACCTGCTCCAGCTGGGATTATGGGAATGGTTTCTGGGCAGTGTTCCCTCTAAACTGAGTTAGTGGGAGCTAGGTCACCATTTTTTAGCCTCCGGCTCTCACATTTTTCTCTTAGCTTAGGAAGGATGGCTCCAGAGCAAGCTAATTTATGCAGTAGCCAAATCGCTCACTCACAACTTTCATGCCAGTAGCTCACAAAGTAGGATTTTTGCTCACAAGACTCCGCAGCTTAGAGGGAGCATAGTTTCTGGGTCAGAGAAAATGACTAAGACCCAGGCATGACTTTCAGCGCTTCAGTTATCACACCTTTCTGCTGCCCATCGGTGTATTCTCACCTCTACCATCCATTCAGAACAGTCCTTAAATTCACTCTGACTCTTCAAATTAAATTACCATTACACATCTGGGAAGAAAAATAGTGGCCGTCCCATATTCCCTTGTGGGATGTGAGGAAGCAGAGCGACTTTGAAAAAAGACATTGATGGTGACATTTATATCCTGCCTTTCGCAAAGAATCTCCGAGACAGCTGGCTAGATATTTAACAAGAGTCACAGAAGTCAATTAAGATGGCCAGACAATAACAGGATTACGCAGTGCAGCACAGAAAGAGAGAGCTGACACAGACCCCAGGGGTCATCTAGTCAACCCCCTTGCACAATGCAGGAAATTCGCAGCTACCTCCCTCTCCTGTTCCCCCAGTGACCTCTGCTCTATGCCCAGAGGAAGGCAAAAAGCCCACAGGATCCCGACAGCAATCCGGCTTGGAGGAAAATTCCTTCCTGAATCCAAAGTGGCGATTAGCATTACCCTGGGCATATAAGAAAGGGCCACAAGAACTAAGCACTGAGATTACACACACACAAACACACACATATATGTGTAGGCAAAGCCCAGCATGAACTCATTAGCATCTTAGGCCACACCCAACAGCAGAAACTCATTAGTGTGTTAGGCCACACCCCCATGTTACCAGAAGTGTGGTCATCCAGCCACACCCACCTTTTGCTTCTTACTCCGTTTACCTTGTTTGTTATCAAAACCCAGGGCTTTTTAGGTAGCAGGAACACTTTGCATGTTAGGCCACACACCCCTCATGTAGCCAATCCTGATGAGTTTCTGCTGTTTGGTGTGGCCTGTTATGCTAATGAGTTCCTGCTGGGCGTGGCCAACTCGGGAGCCAGCCAGAACTCCGTTCCTGTGTGTTCCAGCCCCAAAATAGCCACATATAATCTATATCTATATCTCTCTCTATATATGTATATATCTATATATCTATATATCTATATCTATATCTATATATCTATATATCTATATATCTATATATCTATATATCTATATATCTATATATCTATATATCTATATATCTATATATATATAAATAATCCAAGTTAACATTCTGCTTGCAAATCTTCTCATAAAAAGTTTCACAACGATCATAGCCATCATTCTTATTGTTCTTCATTTAATCTTAATTTCTCAGTACTTATGTTTTAACCAGTCATAAAAAGCCCTCCGTGGTCCCATAAATTCTTCTTTCTTTTTTTCCTTTTAGTATATTTGTCAGCCTGTCCGTTTCAGCACATCCCACAATCCCCTTTCCCCCCTTTCTATGTATAAACTAATAAACCTCTTTAAAAAAGAAAAAAAAGAACTAAGCACGGAGGTAACTTTTCGTGCCCTCCCTCTCATGATCTGCCTACATTCACAGAATCCGCGTTGCTGTCAGATGGCCCTCCAGCCTCTGCTCAAAAGCCTCCAAAGAAGCCCGCCACCTCCCGAGGAAGCCTGTTCCACTGAGGACATCCTTCTTAATGTTTTGCCCCAAACTCTTTTTTGTTCCGGGTGGCAACACTCCTCAACAACAAACAGCCAAGAGTCATAACCGGGCCAAACGGCAAAGTTTTCCACCTCCCAAGTTACAATCCAGATACCAAAATGCCCTCTGGAATAAGACAGCATCTGACTGGCACATGAAGGCCAACATAGGCGCTGACAGTGAGGCGACTTAAAGCAGGGCCTTATGGGACTGCGACTCAGTAGCACATGGATTGTCTTGCATGTACTTACAATCGGTGGTTTCTCCACTAGAAGCACAGGTCGTCGAGCTTGGAACGACCCGCCTTGGCTCCCAAACCTGGAGAGTTATTGCCCCAAAGAGAAGATAGATGGACTAAGCTAGATGGAAGAATAATACGTGAACATATGAAGCTGCGTTTCATTGGGTCCAATCGTTGTCTCCGCACAAAGCAGATTTTGCCACTGCATGGCAAACACCACTACACCCCTCCCCAAGTGATCTGACTCTGTGTAGGGCAACTTGATATACCTTTAAGACCTTGAAGAACAAATAGGTTCCTGTGGTGAGGCAGTGTGGCTAGAGTGCTTAGATGAGAGGCCTGGGTTCAAGTCCTGACTCCACCGTGAAACTCACAGGATGGTCTTGGGCCGATCATTCTCTCTTAGCTTGGTGTAGTGGTTAAGAGCAGTGGACTCTAATCTGGAGAGCCAGGTCTGATTTCCCACTCCTTCACATGCAGCCAGCTGGGTGGCCTTGGGTGAACCACAGTTCTCTCAGAGCTGTTCTTGGAAGAGCCCTCTCGGCCCCACCTACCTCACAGGGTGTCTGTTGGGGGGAGAGGAAGGGAAGGTGATTGTAAACCACTCTGAGACTGCAAGTGAAGGGTAGTGTACAAATCCAACTCTTCTTCTTCCTCCTCTTCCTCTTCTTCCTCTCTTCCTCCTCCTCCAACTTGCAGGGTACTCGTAAGAGGCAGGGGCCATGAAATTAAGGTCACATGAAGCTGCCTTATACCGAATCAGACCATCAAGGTCAGTATTATCCCCTCAGATTGGCAGTTCTCCAGGGAGTGAGGCAGAGGTCTTTTACATCACCAGCTACCTGCTCCTTTTTAAAACTGACTGGGAATGTGTCTGATTTGGGAACGGCCTCTCCCTGAGGCAGCCAGGACATCTACCAGCCAGAGCAGGCAGGCCTCGGCGAGATGGAACACTGTTCTACTCTCCTTTTATATGACACCTTTTGATTCTCTAAAATCACCACCGGGGCTAACAGCAATCAATTAAAACAAACAATACCAATTAAAATGCAAACAAAGGAGACAGAGCAGGGCAGCATATTAATGAGGAAATCCAGCAGGGAGGCTGGGGAAGCCAGCCTCGAGATCCAAAGCACTAGCCACGTTGGCAGGAGAACAGTCCTTCTAGCCATTAAAGTATCTCCCCCTCGCCAAAGCGTTCACCCGGTTCGTGAACAGTTTGAACCTGTCTGGCAGGTGATTTGTCATGCATTTCAGCCGTATTTCGCACACAGACTGGCGGGAGTCCTAGTTCTCCCCCTCCCCCTCGGCCCTGTCACTGCTGCTCGTCACTTGTCAGCCAATTGGATAAACAAAACAGCGAGCAAATTAATCAGTGAGCCAGTGATTATAAATAAAAACTTCATTTAAAAAATCTCACAGTTTATGCTGAATATGTTACCAAGGGAAGGAAGGCAGTATGGTGTAGTCCGAGCTCATCAGATCTCAGATGCTAATGAGGGTCATCAGTACTTGGAAGGGAGACTGTCAAGGAAGGCTCTGCAGAGGAAGGCAATGGTAGACCACCTCTACTTCTCCTTTGCCTTGGAAGCCCCTTGCTGGGGTGACCATAAGTTGGAAGCTAAGCAGGGTCAGTACTTGGAAGGGAGACCACCAAGGAAGGCTCTGCAGAGGAAGGCAATGGCAGACCGCCACTGCTTCTCCCTTGCCTTGGAAGCCCCTTGCTGGGGTGGCCATAAGATGGAAGCTAAGCAGGGTCAGTACTTGGAAGGGAGACCACCAAGGAAGGCTCTGCAGAGAAAGGCAATGGCTGACCACCTCCACTTCTCCCTTGCCTTGGAAGCCCCTTGCTGGGGTGGCCATAAGCTGGAAGCTAAGCAGGGTTGGTGCTTGGAAGGGAGACCACCAAGGAAGCCTCTGCAGAGAAAGGCAATGATAGACCGCCTCTGTTTCTCCCTTGCCTTGGAAGCCCCTTGCTAGGGTGGCCATAAGATGGAAGCTAAGCAGGGTCGGTACTTGGAAGGGAGACTGTCAAGGAAGGCTCTGCAGAGGAAGGCAATGGTAGACCGCCTCTGCTTCTCCCTTGCCTTGGAAGCCCCTTGCTGGGGTGGCCAGAAGTTAGAAGCTAAGCAGGGTCGGTACTTGGAAGGGAGACCACCAAGGAAGACTCTGCAGAGGAAGGCAATGGCAGACCATCTCATGCAAAAGTGACTTGCAAAGGAATGAAGCAAAGACCACAGCTAGTGTGCCGACACAAAGACATGGGATAGCTGTTGGAGGAGGACATGAGAACAGATACATAAAGAAGCATAAGAAGAGCCCTGCTGGATCAGACTAGTGTTCCCTCTAGTCCGGCATCCTGTTACAAACAGGAGCCAATCAGCCGCTCTGAGGGCCAACAAACAGCATAGAGGCCAAAGCCTTCCCCTGATGCTGTCTCCTAGTAGTGGGTTTCAGAGGTTTATTGGAGGTTCCCTTTAGTCACCGTGGCTAGTAGCCACCAATGGACCTCTCCTCCATGATTTGGTCCAATACTGTCTTCTGGACGAGTGGAATATGATGAGTGACCGTGGCTATCAAAAACAGTATGTTCACTTGCAGAAGTCATTCAGCCTCTAGTCATGCCAGCCACATGACCATGGAAATGACTTTGGACAGCGCTGGCTCTTCGGCTTGGAAACAGAAATGAGCACCATACCCTAGAGTCGGATTCAACTGGTTTTTGAGCAAGGGAAACCTTTACTTTTACTTTAAGTTCACAGGGGAAGAAGATGTGAATCTAGAGGCCCAATGATTCTGGTAGTCAAATTTAAAAGTAAGAAATATTAACAGATACACAAAGATGTACATGTATTTGTTTCAAGGTAATTTACAAACAGATACATTATGTGGCTATCTCTTCCCTATTTTACCCTTACTACAACCTTGTGAGGTAGGCTAGGTTGAGATGATGCAACTGGTTTCATGGTAGTGTCGGCATTTGAACCCAGGTCACTTAGAGCCTAGTTTGACACCCTAGTCACTACACTACACTGACTGTCACTGAGCCCAAGAGCATGAGCCATAAGGAGAGTCCAAGCCCATTGAACACAGGTGGATCCAGGCTTGATGCCCCCCAGTGGCCTCCAAGCATGCCACCCTCTTGTTCATACCTGTAGGCAAGTGTGCCCCCTTCCCCAGAGGAAAGGACAGAGCACAACTTTTTGACCTCCTGTTGGTACTGTCAAGGTTAAAAGGAGCCTGAAAGAGTCTCAATTGCTTGCTGAGGGTGGGCTGCCATTATGTCATATCCGGGAGAAAACCTGGAAGTGATGTCACCGCCTTCTGCGACACTCTAGGAATTCCTCGAATCTCTATGGTAATTTTGCCATCTTTTTGGAATCCCTGCTGGAAGATACATCTGGAAGAGACAGTGGGTTGTGACTCTGTCAGGCTCCTTTAAGCTCGATTCTCATCAGGGCCGATGCAAGGTATTTTGCAACTCTGAGCGAGCCACGCTCTTGTCCGCCACCTCCAGGTTCACGGAAAATCACTTCCAATATCCTGAGTTTTGATCTTCTTTTATCCTCCCCCCCATTCCTTCCCTATTAAATATATGATTAATTCATCGCGAGGAATCATAGCTCCATGGCAGATTGCATTTTTAATGGATATTACAATTGCGTTCTTTCCTTATGAACGCAAAGGGGGTTTGTGGCACCTGGAGAACTAACAGATTTATTGTAGCATGGATAATGGCTGAATAAATAATTTCTGATTTCAGCTTTAACAATGGATTTAATTGTGTTAGCCAAGGCTTCAGTGGACACCGTTACGGCTGCTGGTGGGTCATTCTACCTGCCTCTTACTGAAGAAGTTTGGCATAGATGGGCCACAATTGATTCCTCTTGCATTCCATGACTGCTGCTGCCCACCCATTTGTTCTGTATTTGTCGGCTGGGGGTTCATTTAATGCATCTGATGAAGCAGGCTGTAGCCATGAATCTTATACTAGAATTAATCTGTTAATTCTAGAGTCGCCAAGCCTCCAGATTGTGCCTGGAGATCTGGAATTACAACTGATCTCCAGGCAACGGAGATCATTTCCCCTGGAGAAAATGGCTGCTTGGGAGGGTGGACATTAAATGGCATCACATAGCACTGAAGTTTGAGACCCCACTCCTCCACTTGCACCTGCTGGATGACCTTGGGCAAGCCATAGTTCTCTCAAGAGCTGTTCTTGAAAAGAGCAGTTTCTGTCAGAGCTCTCTCAGCCCCACCTACCTCACAGGGTGTCTGTTGGGGGAGGGGAAGGGAAAGGAGAGTGTAAGCCGCTCTGAGACTCCAAGTGAAGGGCAGGGTATATATCCAATCTCCTTCTTCTTCTCCTTCTTCTTCTCCTTCTTCTTCTCCTTCTCCTTCTCCTTCTCCTCCTCCTCCTCCTCCTCCATGTATATCCCAATCCAGAGTTAGTTTGTAAGGGAGCACAATACTCTTTTTTGCTCTTTCTGCAACAGAATAAACATGGCTATACTCCCCTCTGGAACTTGTCTATAGTTCTTCATTCATTCATTCATTTGTGCCAAGAGGCCATGGCTCAGTGGCAGAGCATCTGCTTGGCATGCAGAAGGTCTCCAGTTTGATCCTGGGCAACTCCAGTTTAAAGGACCAGGTAATGGGTAATGTGAAAGACCTCCACCTGAGGCCTAGGAGAGCTGCTGCCAGTCTGACTTTGATGGACTATCAGTGGCTATTAGCCATGAGGTACAGATAGGAACTCTCAGGCTGGGGCAAGGGATGCTCTGCATTCTTGGTGCTGGGGGGGTCAACAGTGGGAGGGCTTCCAGTGTCCTGGCCCCACTGGTGGACCTCCTGATGGCACCTGGTCTTTTTGGCCACTGTGTGGCAGAGTGTTGGGACTGGATGGGCCATCGGCCTGATCCAACATTGGCTTCTCTTATGCTCTTAATGTTATGTTCTCTTAATTCTGACCGTGTATAAGACAGCTTTATGTGTTCACCAAGGCTTAGGCCAAGAGCCATTTTGAACACTAGTCCTGGACTAAAATACCTCTGAGGATGCGCAGAGCGCCTTTCCTTCACCATGCAATAAATGTGGTCTTCTGGCTCCCACACATTCGATAATTCCTGAGTAGGCTGCCTTTAAGTCCAGACTTAGACTAGTCTTTTCTAACTAGTCCTTAACCTCTTTCCTCCAGCCCCCCCCCAAACCGCTCCAGATTTTCTCCTTTCCAGTCACATAAAAAGATGAATTTTTATAGCAACTTAGAAGAACAGTGAGAAAAGGCAATTTCATTTTTAACATGTGCTTTCTCAATAAATTATGCGGTTTTTATCCCCCTGCCTTGTTTTTACGGCAAATTTTACAATCGGTAATTTTTATGTTGTTATTTTCATTATTTCATCGTGCTGCTTTTTACCTCGTGAGCCACCTCCAATGAGTCTCTCGAGAGGCAACATATCGATTCCCTAAATAAATAATACATAAGGGCAAGTTTACCAGTTACTTGCCATTGCAGGGCTGCCATTGCATCATTTCCAGGAGAGAACCAGGAAGTGATGTCACACCCTTTCACCACACTCTAGGAATCCCACAAATCTCTATGGTTTCTGGAATTCCTAGAGTGCTGGAACTCCTAGAGTGTTGGAACGCTAGGAATTCCATAACTCTCTCTGGTTTAATGTCACCTGAAGATTGGTAGCAATCCCAGGAGATCTCCAGCTACCACCTGGAGGTTGGCAACTCAAAGTCTATCACCCAGGCTCGGCCCTATAATGAGGTAGAATGAGGCAATGACCACAGGAAGCAGATTTGCAGGGGGAGTAACTCCAACCCCTCCACTTGACGTCCCGCCTCCTCCATTTCCACCTAGGATTGCCAACTCCAGGTCAGGAAACTCCTGCACGTTTGGGGGTGGAGCTTGGGGAGAGCAGGATTTGGGGAGGGGAGGAACCTCAGTGGGGTATAATACCATAGTGCGCTACCGTCCTACGAGTCAGCCCTAAGTACAGTCCCCACCTGGAGTCTGGCAACCCTATTTCCACCCCCACCTAGAAGTCAGAGTAGCAAAGGTGTCTGTTGTGCAGAGAGGAAGGTAAAGGAGTTTGTAAGCCGCTCTGAGACTCCTTTGGGTAGTGAAGGGCGGGGTATAAATCCAATCTCCTCCTCCTCCTCCTCCTCCTCCTCCTCCTCCTCCTCCTCCTCCTCCTCCTCTTCTCCTTCTCCTTCTCCTTCTCTTTCTCCTTCTTCTCCTTCTTCTCCTCTCCTCATTCTCCAGGCATTCCTGAAACACAGCATGGGAAAGTTGCACATGCCCAATAAGGTATCTTGAAGTCTGAAGGGATGCGAGTTTGAGAAAAACTATTGGGCATGTGTGGCCTGGCACCCTCTTCCTTGCTAAAATTATGCCACGTGAAACAGGCACTTGGTGTGATTTTTCTGGGGTTCGTGTGAGAGAATTCTCAAGCAAGGTCTGGTAGGAATCGAGAGTGTGGTTTCCTGCAAGGCTGCAGTCTCGTCTTCCCTCAGCTTTAAAAATTAAGCACAGCTCTTCTCTTCTTTTATGATGCAGTTGGCTGGATAATAGGCAGTGCGGCATGAATTTTGCAGAGCGCAGAGAAAAGTGCAGAATGTGGGACGAGGTGAAGAACCGAGCTTCCTGGGCATCCCTGCTTTCATTGACAAAGGACACCGCTTTCTCGTCCCGCTGTCCTGAAAACGTATGTGCACAGCTCGCTCAGCATGCCGAAGGTCTGTGGCTCAGGGGAAGAGCTTCTGCTTGCAAAGTTCTGCTTTCAGGTTCAATCTCTGGCACCTGCAGTTAAAAGGACCAGGTAACCATAAAAGGGATCAGGTATCCCAAAGGTTTGTGGCTCAGTGGAAAGGCTTATGCTTTGCACGCAGAAGGTCCCAGGTTCAATCCCTGGCGTTTTCCAGTTAAATGATGCAGCAGTAGGTGATAGAATCATAGAGATGGAAGGGACCGCCAGGGTCGTCTGATCTAACCCCCTGCACAATGCAGGAAATTCACAAATACCTCCTCCCCCACCCACTCTCAGTGACCCCTGCTCTATGCCCAGAAGAGGGGGAGTATAAGAACGTAAGAGAAGCCAATGTTGGATCAGGCCAGTGGCCCATCCAGTCCAACACGCTGTCACACAGTGGCCAAAAGAACCAGGGGCCATCAGAAGGTCCAACAGTGGGGCCAGGACACTAGAAGCCCTCCCACTGTTGCCCCTCCCCAAGCACCAAGAATACAGAGCATCACTTGCCCCAGAGTCCCGATCTATGTGTTGTTGTTGTTCAGTCGCACAGTCGAGTCCGACTCTTCGCGACCCCATGGACCAGAACACACCAGGCCCTCCTGTCTTCCGCTGTCCGCTGAAGTTTGCTCAATTTCATGTTCGTTGCATCGATGACACTGTCTAACCATCTCATCCTTTGCCGTCCCCTTCTTCTTTGACCTTCAATCTTTTCCAGCATCAGGGTCTTCTCCAGTGAGTGCTCCCTTCTCATTTGGTAGCCAAAGTATTTGAGCTTCAGCTTCAGGATCTGGTCTTCCAGGGAACAGTCATGGTTGATTTCTTTTAGGATTGACTGATTCGATCTCCTTGCAGTCCAAGGGACTCTCAAGAGTCTTCTCCAGCACCACAGTCCAAAAGAATCTATTCTTCGGCGCTCGGCCTTCCTTATAGTCCAACTCTCACAGCCATACATTACTACAGGGAATACCATTGCTTTGACCATGCGGACTTTTGTTGGCAAGGTGATGTCTCTGCTTTTTATCATGCTGTTTAGGTTTGCCATCGCTTTCCTCCCAAGGAGCAGGCGTCTTTTAATTTCATGGCTGCAATCACCATCTGCAGTGATCTGGGATCCTAGGAATGTGAAGTCTGTCACTACTTCTATGACTTCCCCTTCTATTTGCCAAGGAGTGATGGGCCCAGATGCCATGATCTTAGTTTTTTTGATGTTGAGCTTCAAGCCCACTTTTGCACTCTCCTCTTTCACCCTGAGCAAGAGGCTCTTTAGGTCCTCTTCACTTTCTGCCATCAGAGTGATATCGTCTGCATATCTGAGGTTATTGATCTTTCCCCCAGCAATCTTAACTCCAGCTTGTGATTCATCCAGGCCAGCATTTCGCATGATGTACTCTGCATATAAATTAAATAAGCAAGGTGACAATATACATCCTTGTCGTACTCCTTTTCCTATGCTAAACCAATCAGTTGTTCCATATCCGGTTCTAACTGTTGCTTCTTGACCCTTATACAGGTTTCTCAGGAGACATGTGAGGTGGTCCGGTACTCCCATCTCTTTAAGAACCTGCCATAATTTATTGTGATCCACACAATCAAAGGCTTTAGCATAGTCAATGAAGCAGAAGTAGATGTTTTTCTGGTACTCTCTTGCTTTCTCCATAATCCAGCGAATGTTGGCAATTTGATCTCTAGTTCCTCTACCTCTTCAAAACCCAGCTTGTACTTCTGGCAGTTCTCTATCCACGTACTGTTGGAGCCTAGCTTGTAGGATTTTGAGCATGACCTTGCTAGCGTGTGAAATGAGTGCAATTGTGCGATAGTTTGAACATTCCTTGACGTTGCCCTTCTTTGGGATTGGAATGTAAACTGACCTTTTCCAATCCTGTGGCCACTGTTGTGTTTTCCAAATTTGTTGGCAAATTGAGTGCAGCACTTTAACAGCATCTTCTTTTAAGACTTTGAATAACTCAGCTGGGATACCATCACCTCCATTAGCTTTGTTGTTAGTAATGCTTTCTAAGGCCCATTTAACTTCGCTTTCCAGGATGTCTGGCTCGAGGTCAGTGATTATACCATCGTGGTTGTCAAGGACATCGAGGTCCTTCTTGTATAGTTCTTCTGTGTATTCTTGCCATCTTTTCCTAATCTCTTCTGCTTCTGTTAGGTCCCTACCGTTTTTGTCCTTTATCATGGCCAGCTTTGCATAGAACGTTCCCTTGATTTCTCCAATTTTCTTGAAGAGATCTCTAGTCCTTCCCAATCTATTGTTTTCCTCTATTACTTTGCATTGTTCATTCAGGAAAGCCTCCTTATCTCTCCTTGCTGTTCTCTGGAAATCTGCATTCAGTTGGGCAAATCTTTCCTTTTCCCCATTGCCTTTAGCTTTCCTTCTTTCCTCTGCTATGTGTAAAGCCTCATCAGACAGCCACTTTGCTTTTTTGCATTTCTTTTTCTTTGGGATGGCGGTGAGTGCTGCCTCCTTTACAATGTCACGGACCTCTGTCCATAGTTCTTCAGGCACTCTGTCTATCAAATCTAGTCCCTTAAACCTATTCTTCACCTCTACTGTATATTCATCGGGGATGCGATCTAGGTCAAATCTGAATGGCCTTGTGGTTTTCCCAACTTTCTTCAATTTAAGTCTGCATTTTGCAATGAGTAGCTCATGATCTGAGCCACAGTCAGCTCCAGGTCTTGTTTTTACTGACTGGATAGAGCTTCTCCATCTTTGACTGCAAATTATATAGTCAATCTGATTTCGGTGTTGCCCATCTGGTGATGTCCATGTGTAGAGACGCCTCTTAGGTTGTTGGAAAAGGGTGTTCGCTATGACCAGCGTGTTCTCTTGACAAAACTCTGTTAGCCTTTGCCCTGCTTCATTTTGTTCTCCAAGGCCAAACTTGTCTGTTATTCCGGTTACCTTTTGATTTCCTACTTTAGCATTCCAGTCCCCTATGATGATGAGGACATCATTTTTTGGTGTTAGTTCTACAAGCTGTTGTAGGTCTTCATAGAACTGGTCCACTTCAGCCTCTTCTGCAGCAGTGGTTGGGGCATAGACTTGGATTACTGTGATATTGAATGGTTTGCCTTGGATTCGGACCGAGATCATTCTGTCATTTTTGAGATTGTATCCCAATACTGCCTTTCTCACTCTCTTGTTGACTATAAAGGCCACACCATTTTTTCTACGGGATTCCTGGCCACAGTAGTAGATATAATGGTCTTCTGAGTTAAATTCGCCCATTCCTGTCCACATTAGTTCACTGATTCCCAAGATGTCAATGTTCATTCTTGCCATCTCATTTTTGACCACGTCAAGCTTACCTTGATTCATAGATCTTACATTCCAGGTTCCTATGCAGTATTGTTCTTTGCAGCATCGAACTTTCCTTTCACCGTCAGACACATCCACAACTGAGCGTCCTTTCGGCTTTGGCCCAGCCGCTTCACTCTTTCTGGGGTTACTCGTACTTGCCCTCTGCTCTTCCTCAGTAGCATATTGGACACCTTCCGACCTGAGGGGCTCATCTTCCGGCGTCATATCTTTTAGCCTTTTGTTACTGTCCATGGGGTTTTCTTGGCAAAGATACTGGAGTGGGTTGCCATTTCCTTCTCCAGGGGATCACGCTTGGTCTGAGTTCTCTGCTGTGGCCTGTCCGTCCTGGGTGGCCCTCCACGGCATAGCCCACAGCCTCATTGAACCACGCAAGCCCCACTGCCATGACAAGGCAGTGATCCCGATCTATACCCTGTGGCTAATAGCCACTGATGGACCTCTGCTCCATATTATCTAATTCCCTCTTGAAGCCATCCATGCTTGTAGCCGTCACCACCTCCTGTGGCAGTGAATTCCGTGTGTTAATTGGGTGAAGAAGTCCTTCCTTTTATCCGTTCTAACCTGACCGCTCAGCAATTTCATGGAGTGCCCACAAGTTCTTGTCTTGTGAGAAAGGGAGAAAGGCACTTCTTTCCCCACCTGCTCTATCCCATGCATAATCTTGTAAACCTCGATCATTTCACCCCTCAGCCGTCGTTTCTCCAAGCTAAAGAGCCCCAAGTGCTTTAACCTTTCTTCGTAGGGAAAGTGTTCCAACCCTTTTACCATTGTAGTTGCTCTTTTCTGCACTCCCCCCCTCTAGGATCTCTGGCCAAACTGGCCTGGGGAACAATTGCTTCCTGACCCTGAGTGTGTAAGAAAGGGCCACAAGAACTAGGCACAGCAACCCTTCTGCCCTCCCTTCTCATGATCTGCCTAAGTGTACAGAATCAGCATTGCTGTCAGATGGCCATCTACTCTCTGTTTGAAAACCTCCAAAGAAGGTGATTTGAAAGACCTCCACTTGAGACCCCGGACAGCTGCTACTCATCTGATCGGACAATACTTACCTTTATGGACTGATGGTCCAATTCAGTATAATACAGCTTCATGTGTGTTCCTGTGTGTTCAGAAGCCAAACTGTGTGTTGTGCATGAAAGAGAAAGATCTCCAGAGGTTTTGAGGGCAGGGTTTCCAAGGATCACATCGCTCCCAGCCAGTTTGGTATAGTGGTTAAGTGCGCAGACTCTAATATGAAAGAACTGGGTTTGATTCCCCATTCCTCCATTTGCAGCTGCTGGATGACCTTGGGCAAGTCATAGTTCTGACAAGAGATCAAGAGAAAACATGGAATAATGAACCTTGAAGCAAAGAGGAAAGGACCCCTCCCAGCAGTTGTTAATTAATACAGGGAATGGGGGGAGAAAGGGGGAAAAGACAGGGCAATTTTATGCACAGCTGGCCAGACCCATCCATCCTGGGTTACAGTTCTGATTTCTCCTTGCACGATTCCTTTGCTTCCCCTCCCCCCAAGTTGGAGAGCTGAAAGAAAAAAGAAACATATTCAAGACAAGCAACCCAACTCCTAACATGCCATTAGGAGGGGGCTGTGCCTCAGTGGCTGAGTGTCTGTTTAGCATACAGAAGGTCCTAGGTTCAATCCCCGGTGTCTCCAGTTGAAACAAGAAGGTAGTAGGCGAGCGCTGCTGAATGAGGAGGAGGACTCCTTGAAATTTTAAATGTGGCAGAAAACACGAGAACACAAGACTTGAAATTTGGACAGGCTTTTGCCAACTAGTAGGTGACTGGTGACTACATAATTTCACAAGGATGATGTTTTCAGCACTGTTAAGTAATATATTAAGTAATATATGTTAAGTAATATATAAGTAATATACCTAATATGGTAACTTCATGAGAATATAAGAGAAGCCAATGTTGGATCAGGCCAATGGCCCATCCAGTCCAACACACTGTCATACAGTGGCCAAAAACACCAGGGGCTATCAGGAGGTCCAGCAGTGGGGCCAGGACACTAGAAGCCCTCCCACTGTTGCCCCCCCCAAGCACCAAGAATACAGAGCATCCCTTGCCCCAGACTGAGAGTTCCCATCTATACCCTGTGGTTAATAGCCACTGATGGACTTCTGCTCCATATGTTTATCCAATTCCCTCTTGAAGCCGTCCATGCTTGTAGCCGCCGCCACCTCCTGTGGCAGTGAATCCCATGTGTTAATCACTCTTTTGGTGACAAAGTACTTCCTTTTATCCGTTCTAACCTGACTGCTCAGAAATTTCATATATATTGACTTCTAATGTAATTTATTCTAGTAGGCTTGGCCTTTTCTGCTATTGCTCAGCTCAATCCACTGAGAGAGCTTCGGGATTATTTCCTTTTTCCAGACCTGATGAAGATTATTTTTGAAATGGGTTCATTAACCACCTGCCTGTAGTTTTGTTCTAGAACTGTTGAATATCTGTGGTCATTGTTTGTGTATACTGTTTATGTTCCTCGGATACTGTTCTTGTTCACTCTAATGCATTATTCTAGAACTTGAGCGGTGTCTGTAAATAGTTACACAAAGCAGAGTTTTTTTCAGACCGTTTATTTAGCTGGAAAGCTATTTTCACAGCCGATTAAAAAAATTTAGAGGCGCCGTTCTCACCGATTGGCTCCACAGCCAGTTCAAACAGTGTTTTGTTATTGTTTGTGCATATCTCCACACAGCAGTCCTTTGTTTTGGCCTGAATGGGGAGGAGGGTCTGATGCCCTTAGCAGATGGCCTCAGGAAGTGATTCTGGATCCATCAGATCAGTTCCTGTGTGAGCAATTCCCCCTGAATGGCTCAGCAGCTCCCAGTATGGTCTGGTGATGTCATCACCTGAGCCAGTGCCGGGCATCGCTAGCCGTTCTGGCCAGGAGCTCCAGGTTCAGAGACATGCAAAATCCAAGTCTGCCTACAAGAAGATTTTAATAAGCAATGATCAAGCTTACAGAAATAGCAGGCTAAGCTCCCATCCGCTGGGTCTCGAACGCACACAGACACCGAGTGAAACTTAGCCAGCCCTTGAGACACATGCATAGCTAAAACTAAGCATCTTATACCCAAATTGCCGGCTATGAATCAAGAAATCATTCGTCAAGCTATCCCAAACACCAAGATGAGCCATGCCACCTCACACCTGGCGGCTAGTGGTGAGAGAAAACTACCGTAATATGTTCCTTATTATCTAAATTTTACATGTTGTGGTTTTAATTCAAATTTCTGTGTTTTACCTGTGTCTACCTGTAGCCTGGGTCCTTTGGATCCTAAATTTAAAGATCTTTATAGCAAAAACTGATTTTAGCATCAACAACCGCTGAAGCATCTGGCTTTTATTAGAGCAGTATGGTACTTATGACTTATGTGTTGTTATGTCATGTTATTTGACATTGTGTTTTAAAATGGTTTTAACTGTATTGCATTTTTATTGTTGGAACCCGCCCTGAGCCCGTCAAGGGGAGGGCGGGATACACATTCAATGAAATAAACAAACAAATAAATAAATAAATATCTTGTTTTAATATACATATATTCTGTAACTCGCCCTGAGCCCACCATGGCGGGGAGGGTGGGCTACAAATTAAACAAACAAACAAAGTCAGGCTTTGAAGTTAAGAGCTGCTAAGAAGCATGAGAAAGAAGAATATTCTCTTGGGAATGGCCTGACGGCTGCCCCGTCACACAGCTCAGGGTAACTAAAGGTCAAGCACTAGCCTGTTACAAAAAGAGAGTTACCGATACATCCCATAATGCTGCAGCAATGGCCCCGGAGCCTCTGTTGGCTCCTTCTGGCAGCCTTTGGCAATATTGTGCAGAGAAGGGCAACTAGAATGATAAAAGGGTTGGAACACCTTCCCTATGAAGAAAGGTTAAAACGCTTGGGACTCTTTAGCTTGGAGAAACGACGGCTGAGGGGTGACATGATCGAGGTCTATAAGATTATGAATGGGATAGAGCAGGTTGAGAAAGATGTACTTTTCTCTCTTTCTCACAATACAAGAACTCATGGGCACTCCATGAAATTGCTGAGCAGTCGGGTTAGAACAGATAAAAGGAAATACTTCTTCACCCAAAGAGTGATTAACATATGGAATTCACTGCCACAGGAGGTGGTGGCAGCTACAAGCATGGACAGTTTCAAGAGGGAATTAGATAAACATATGGAGCAGAAGTCCATCAATGGCTATTAGCCACAGGGTATAGATGGGAACTCTCAGTCTGGGGCAGGTGATGCACTCTATTCTTGGTGCTGGAGGGGGCAGCAGTGGGAAGGCTTCTAGTGTCCTGGCCCCACTGCTGGACCTCCTGATGGCACCTGGTATATTTTGGCCACTGTGTGACAGAGTGTTGGACTAGATGGGCCATTGGCCTGATTCAACATTGGCTTCTCTTATGTTCTTATGTTCTTATGCCGCTCCTCATTCAGTGATGCTCAGCTGGGGTCCTCTGGCTTGGATTGCCAACCTGTCTCCTGAAAATATTGGGAGATTTTTTTGGGGGTGGAACCTTTGAAAAACAGCGGAAGACTGGAAGTGACATCATGGCTACAATGTGATGCTCTAAGGAATCCCTCAGATCTCTATGGTAAAAATGATACAGGGCATTCCTAGAGTGTTATGAAATGACTGTGTTGTCATTTCCGGGTTTTTGCAGGAAGTGATGTCGTGATGCGTGTGATGCTGCCCCCCTCCATTTTCCTTCTGCTGCCCAGAGAAAAGCATCTGGAAGGACACAGCACAAGCTGGAGAATTCCTGCAGAAACCAGGTAAATGACGACGCTACATCCAGAAAACCGCTTCCCGAGCTGCTGTTCTATGTGTATGACACATGTTCTTAAACTCCTGCTTGCCACACTTGACATTTCTAGGCACATGATTTTGATGGGAAAAAAAACATTCAGCTTTCCACCCAACATAACAGACAAAGAGATCCCATCCCGTACCCCTCTACTCTGATTTTCTAAGGCACCCGAGACTCTGGCAGGTTACAGCTATCTTGTAAAAAAATCTTCCCTTTCTAAATTATTTGTGTTCTGAACTTGTCAAACCCGATGAAGAATAGGTAGATCAAAGCACGAGCTGCCAGCATTATAATTGGCCCTGTAAAAAAAAGGGAAAGAAAAGAAAAGGTATCCTTCTCCCTTGCTCGGTGTTTAACCCTGTCTAGCCATCAATATGCTAACGGGCCGGCTTGTCTGCCCGCCGCAGATCTCAATCTCCCTCATTATCGAGAACCGTGCTTTGATCTATCTATCACCGGGCGTGTTATCCATCGTCCCTTTTCTCCCCCGCATCCTCATCTTTCAGTTTATTACACAATACAGTTCAACTGTCTGCCAGGAAAAGCACACGCTCCGTCTATCACTGAAGAACGCTTGCACCTTCTTTGTTCATCCATCACGCCGCGTTCGGCTCTTCGTTTCGAAAGCTTCTTCTGCTGTATTGGCACCGGTGCCTGGCACTCTTGTTCACAGCCTGGGTTGCTCCCAGAAGTCACTCGAGCCCAGCATAGGGTTGCCAGCTCCGGGTTGGGAAATTCCTGGAGATTTGGGGGTGGAGCCTGAGAAGGCCAGGGTTTGGGGAAGGATGTGGGCCTCAGCAGGGATGTTATGTTGTAGAGCAGGCCTGTAGCCAGGATTTTGTGGCTTATGGGGCAATTTTTTTCCTGAAGTTCTTGTTGCAGAAAGAAAAGCCACTTAGAAAGCTGTCACCAGGAGAGATCTCTAAATTGCAAGCTGTCAGCCGCTTTAGATGACAGTTCTCAGCTGCTGCAAGTTCATTGCTTCTGCCAGCCTAAGCAACCATTCTGATAACAAGCCAGCAGGTGGGGAGTGATGACTTCTACAGTCAAGGAAGCTAACTCTTAGGCAGAAAAAACTCTCTTAAAGGAGACGAGTGTCTTGACACAGAAGGGATCCTAGAGGACACCTACTCCAACTCCCTTCCTCAGTGTGGGAATTAGTCAGCTACAGCACCCCACTCTGCTTAAAGGAATGCACACCTTTAGAGGAGAAATTTTTGTGGGGCTGTGCCTTTAGGAAAGGGAGTGGAGCCCCCCAAAGCCCCACTGTACCTATGGGCCTGCTGTAGAGGCTACCCTCCAAAGTGGTCATTTCCTCTGGGGGAACTGGTCTCAGTAGACTGGAGATCAGTTAAAATTCTGGGAGATCTCCAGGCTCCACCTGGAGGTTGGCCTCCCTGTAGGATGCACAAGGTCATAAAAAGGAGAAGCAGATTTTGCCTTGGAGACAAAGGCCCTCTCCCTCTTGGAGGCAGGGCTGATGCCGTTTTCTGAAAACCTCGGCCTCCAAATCAGTTGATGACAAGGGGATTTTTGAAAAACATTGGGCGGGGGGTGGGGAGGAGGTGTAATGGGGGGGGGGGGCTAGCCCAGCAAGGCTGTAGCTGATTGTGTAAAAATCTGAGTCCTGAGCAATTCACAGACACATTTGCCTAATACTCAAATCTAGGGGGAGGGAGGAAGGGGGGTTCTTGCACATGCATGCTGGAGTTTGCCAGTGTATACAGAATTCCTACATTTCTTATTGTTCTGAACTTCATTTTAAGATAGCTTTTTAAAAAGTATATAGAAGCAACCTGGGGGCCTGTGTGACTGTGTGTGTGCCATGGCAGACAACTGCTTGGAAATCTCCATCTCAAACAGAACCCCTTCCAGGAATCCCTTTCAGGAGTCTATGGGGTCTTAGAGGCTCGAGCACTGAACACAGGGAACTGGCCCAGCCATCCAAGCAGCTTTGGGACAGGATTAGGTTTGCTAGTCATCTGCTGGGAACCTCCGGGAGCTTTTCGAGGTGGGGCAGGGTGACGTTGCAGCACATGCCCAGAAGTGATGTTGCAGTGCTGCAGCAAGGCTCTTGGAACTTCCCAAATCTCTATGGTTTCTAGTGTTGGAAAATTTGTTGAAAATATTTAAATATTCAGAGGTCACAATGGACCTTTGTTCACTGGAGAGGAGGCATTTTCTTTCTGGGTAAAAATCTTTATTTCTAAAGGGAGGGATACACGGGAAATCTACAAAACAACGAACACTCAAGACTACATGCTTGCAACAACAGTCAGACACAGATAGTAATGGAGATTCGTCCTTTCTTCTTGACCCCTAGAAGGAGATCGCCTGAATACATTTAACCAATGATTGTGAGTAAACAGATTCCAGTTTCCCGGGCTTTCTCCCCATTGGCTTTGTGCAAAGTTTCCTTCCAGGTCAGTCTAAACAACAGTACACAAGGTGGTAAAAACACATTAACCTTATAATGACTGAATTTAGACCTTGCAACACACATATATCCAACATCTATGATTTAGGAAAATTTCTAGAGCATTGCTGTGATACCACAATGTCGCTGCTGGGTATGTAGTGGGCATTGACGCTGTGGCTTAGCTACGATGCAAGTCTATCCCCCCCATTTTGTTTCTGCTGTTCTTCTGGGAGAGTAGCAAGAACACAGAGCAGCAGGCGCCTGGAAGTCTCCTGCTGATGCGGGAGGCCTGGCTGCTGTAGGTGGCGCAATGTGCTGATGCACTGCAGGAGCTCACTGGCTCCTGGCCATATTATTTTTTATTTCTTATTTGCATTTAAATCCTGCCCATCCCGTTCGCGGGCTCAGGGCAGATAACATCTTTATAATAAATACAGTTTCAGTTTAGAACACAATAAAACATTCTAACAATTAAAACAACGGGTACAGCTTGAAACAGCGCCAGTTGGCTATAAAGTTCTGGCCCGATGGTGCAGTGAGTTAAAGGCCGGTTGTCGGTGGTCAGTAAATAGACGGGTGACAGCAACCTCAGGGAGGCCATGTATGGGTGCCCATTGCCTCAACCAAATCCTGGCGGAAGAGCTCTGTCTCGCAGGCCCTGCGGAAATGAAGAAGATCCCGCGGGACCCTGGTCTCAATAGGGAACATGATCCACCAGGCTGGGGTCAGGACAGAGAAAGCCCTGGCCCTGGTTGAGGCAAGATGGGCGTCCTTTGGGCCAGGGACCACCAGGTGGTATTGAGCTGTAAAGCGTAATGCTCTTCAAGGCACATATGGGGAGAGGCAGTCCCTTAGATATTTTGGTCCCAGGCTGTATAAGACTTTGAAGGTCAAAACTAGCACCTCGAAGTGAATCTGTGACACAGCAGCACATAGGGTTTGCCTCTAAGGGCAGGCAAATCCCCACCCATCTTCCCCGTTCCTGTCCTCACTCTCTGAGAAAATGGGGGATGACTTTGCATGATACGGCAATGTCACTTCCAGACAAAGACTCTCTAGGAATTCCCCCCCCGATCTCTGTGGTTTTTTTTGCCAGATACACGAAGTCACATGGCTCCGTTCCTCTGTCCTAAATCTGGCGGGGAAAGAGCTTTTCCACTGGATCACTAATTGCTCTTCTGGCAGATACTAATCTGTACGATATTATATCAGCCAAAAGATACTCCAGAGAGGAGATCAATAATTTTGATATCAATCCTTGCATACAGCTTTGCCATTTGAGATCCGGCGTGCAAATCCTCTGCCCTAGCCAGGCTATAGAAATGTCTTGATGATGAAAGTCCTTCACTGACATAATCTGTTTGGCACCAAGCCTCCAAAACACTTCTCGGGCCTGCTGTTGAGTTCTTAACTTGTCTGTCCTTTACCCATATTTATAGATGGACTGGTTGTAAAAATTATTTAAAGCGTTCGTTCTGCTGGTCTCCTGATGATTCCCTGGGACTGTTGACTTTAATGTTGATCATTACTCAATTCTGATTATTTTACTGTTTTGCATTGGCGTTAATGGGTTTTATTCTTAACAGGAAGCTGCCTTGACAACTCTCCTGGGAGTGTGTGGTATATATGTGTGTGTATACACACATGCACACACAGGCACAGGCATATATAAACATACACATAAAACAAATCAGCAGACTGAATATGTCTAGAATGCTGGTCCACATTGATAAACTATTCTTCGAGATGACGGACTCAAAACATTCTGTACATATAATTCCAGGAAATATTGGCTGCTTAAAAAACATCAGTTTGATGCCAGAATATCAAAAAGAGACGTGTAATGAAATGGAAGCATTCAGCTACAACCCGGCACCGTGGAGTGTAGCTGAAACTTGGATTTTTTGTTTTAAAAAGTTACTAGTCCTTATGGGACAGCGATGCTTCAGGAGGTAGGGGAGCATGGGAATGACAGGGCTTTCCAGTGGTCTAGGGTTGCCAATCTCCAGGTGGGGCCAAACAAAGGGTCTTCAACAGCTTCTGGATGTAAGTGCTCCCTCCAGTATACTGCACCAGGCTGGGAGTTGAAACATGACCCTTCCCATATCAGCCTACAGGCTGCACACCTGACCACCTGCACCGCAGAGCCAACAATGCCCCCTCTAAGCTGTGGAGTCCTGTGGGCAAAAATTCTACTTTCTGAGTGACGGGCATTGAAGTAGTGAGCGAGGGATCCGGCTACTGCATAAAATTAGTCTGCTCTGGAGCCATCCTTCCTGAGCTAAGACAAAAAACAAAACAAAACAAAAAAAACCAGCCCGCGTGAGCCAGAGGCTTAAAAACTGTGAGCTAGCTCACACTAACTCAGCTTAGGGGGAACACTGAGAGCCAACTGTTGCGGCTTACATATGCAGGGCTCACTGGAGAAGATCCTGATGCTGGGAAAAGATTGAAGGTCAAAGCAGAAGAGGACAGCAAAGGATGAGATGGTTAGACAGTGTCATCGATGCAACGAACACGAAATTGAGCAAACTTCAGAGGACAGCGGAAGACAGGAGGGCCTGGCGTGATCTGGTCCATGGGGTCGCAAAGAGTCGGACTCGACTGTGCGACTGAACAACAACAACAACTGATTAATAGGACATAAGGACATAAGAGAAGCCAATTTTGATCCGGCCAATAGCCCATCTAGTCCAACACTCTGTCACACAGTGGCCAAAAACACCAGGTGCCATCAGGAGGTCCACCAGTGGGGCCAGGACACCAGAAGCCCCTCCCACTGTTGCACCCCCCAAGCACCAAGAATACAGAGCTTCCCTTGCCCCAGACTGAGAGTTCCTATCCTTAATGATTCCAGGGCCCGGGCAAAAGTCCAGGATGGGCTCCAGAATCATACCTGGACTCATCTCAACGCAGGCAAGAGGTGGCATCCACAGCCCCACCCCCCAGGCAAGACGGCAGCCAGTCACCACCTGTGTGAGTGAATGGTCTGACCCCAGGCACTGCGGGTGGGAGGAGCCTCAACTATGGCAAGCAAGTGGGGTCCCTCCCACGGCAAGCAGGAAGAGCCCCAGTGAGTGAGCAGGCAGCAGGGTTGCCAACCTCCAGGAGGTGGCTGGAGATCTCCCAGAATTACAAGCCGTCTCCAGATGGTACTGATCAGTTCCTCTGGAGAAAATGGCTGCTTCGGAGGGCGGGCCCTACGGCATTATACTCTGCTGAGGTCCCTCCTCTCCCTAAACCTCACTCCCCCCGTGACCCACCACCCAAATCTCCAGGCCCCTCCCCTGAGTCGACAACCCTAGATCTGGAGGACATCAGTACTAAGAACTAATGAGAAACATATCCAGGTGTGACAAGCTAGCTATTCCAGTGTAGGGTTGCCATCCTCCAGGTGGGGCCTGGAGATCCCCCAGAATTACAACTAATCTCCAGGTGACAAAGATCAGCTCCTCTGGAGGAAGTGGCATCTTCAGGGTGGCGGTGGTGGAATCCATGGCATTGCACACAGCTGAGCCCCCTCCCCAACCCCACTGTTCCCCAGCCTCCACCAATGCTCCCTCTAAGCTCTGGAGTCTTGTGAGCAAAAACTCTACTTTGTGAGCTACTGGCATTAAAGTTGTGAGTGAGCGATTTGGCTACTGCATAAATTAGTTTGGCTCTGGGGCCATCCTGCCTGAGCTAAGACAAAAATGCGTGAGCCGGAGGCTAAAAAAACTGTGAGCTAGCTCACACTAACTCAGCTTAGAGGGAACACTGGCGTCCGCCCCCAAATCTCAAGGAATTTCACAAACCAGAGTTGGCATCCTTCTATCTGGCGCAGACTAGGCCCAAATACCGCGAGCGACAGCGAGACCGCGCTCTGCTATTTGGAGTTCACTTAAGCGACAAACTTCCCAAATTGAGATTAAATTAGTGACATCGGCAGTGCGGGTAATAAGGCCCTGTGTTGAGTCGATCCATTCTCAGGGGAGACCTTTGCCCTCCCCCCGCCTGTGCTCCACTTTGCGGGCAGAAATAGCTTCCCATCAGGCTCCGGGCCGGCCTCCGGTGCCGTCCAGTGAACGGTGCAAACCCCCTTTTCCTCATTGCTCCGTGTCACCCGTTTCCCAGTCCTCCAGCTGCGGAGAGATCCAATTACATGTAATTATTGAACTGTTGTACTCGGCTTTTTGGGGGCTTCAAGAGAGCAGGAGAGCACAGAAGAGACGGCAAAGCGCTGATGGTTTATGAAATTAGAAAGCTCAAAAAGGTGCCAACTTCACACGCTGGGGAGAGGGGAACCAACCTCAGCAACATTTTATCAGCAGCTCCGCTCAGGGAGATTGGACTTGAAAGCTTGGCAGTCCGCAAATTGCTATCTTTGCCTCGCACCTTTGCTGCCGTATCCTCCGGAAGGGGTTGGTTCGGCTCCTTTGGTGATATTTCTGTACGCTCGGTGACTCCTGCCTGCAGAGATCTTTAGCAGCAGTTTGACGGGATGCAGAACTTCAGAGAGGCAGGGACGCCTCTCTTGCTTTTCAAACCGGAACGGGAGAGAGGTTTGGGTGGGCTCTAGAAGACCCAGGCTTCTCTGGGGGGCGAAGTTTCGATCTCCAGAAGGAGGGCAGGGCCTATTCGCCAGGCTTCGCTCCCCATCTGTAGTCTCAACCTCTTAAAAACTAGACACTTGCTTTCACTGAACCAAGAGTTGGGGCAGGATTGGGGCACTGCAGAGAAAACAGAAGGGACAGATGCAACAAAAGATCACATGAAGCTGTCTCATACTGTATCAGACCCCTTGGTCTATCAAGGTCAGTATTGTCTGGTCAGACTAACAACTAAGAACATAAGAACATAAGACAAGCCAATGTTGGATCAGGCCAATGGTCCATCCAGTCCAACATTCTGTCACACAGTGGCCAAAAATACCAGGGGCCATCAGGAGGTCCACCAGCGGGGCCCAATCATTAGAAGCCCTCCCACTGTTGCCCCCCTCCAGCACCAAGAATACAGAGCATCACTTGCCCCAGACTGAGAGTTCCTATCTGTACGTTGTGGCTAATGGCCACTGATGGACCTCTGCTCCATATGCTTATCTAATTCCCTCATGAAGTCGTCCATGCTTGTAGCCGCCACCACCTCCTGTGGCAGTGAATTCCAAGTGTTAATCACTCTTTGGGTGAAGAAGGACTTCCTTTTATCCGTTCTAACCCGACTGTTCAGCGATTTCATGGAGTGCCTTCGAGTTCTTGTCTTGTGAGAAAAGGAAAAAAGGACTTGAGAAAAGGAAAAGGACTACCTGCTGTATCCCATGCATAATCTTGTAAACCTCGATCATGTCACCTCAATCATGTGTGTGTGTGTGTGTGTTTGTGTGTTACGTGCTGTCAAGCCACAAGTCACTTGTGGCGACCCTATGAATTAATGCCCTCCAAAATGTCCTACCCAATCCTTAACAGTCTTGCTCAGCTCTTGCAAACTGATAGCCACAGCTTCCTTTCTTGAGTCAATCCATCTCCTGTTGGGTCTCCCTCTTTTCCTGCTGCCTTCAACTTTTCCTAGCAAATTATGTGTGATATATGTTCAGGGAAGTGTTGTGGCTCAATGGTAGAGCATCTGCTTGGCATGCGGTTTCAGTTCCCAGCATCTCCAGTGAAGGACCTCAGCCCGAGACTTTGGAGAAGCTGCTGCCAGTCTGAGTAGACAATACTGACCTTGATGCCCCCAGGATCTGCTTCAGTATAAGGCAGCTTCGGGTGTCATGTCTGGCCAAGAGGCTGACCTGGTAGAGATATGTTCCGATTTTGCTCCTGTAATATCCCGGCAGTGCTATGTCATTCTATCTGCGAGTTTGCAACATCAAATCTTGCCTCTGCCCCACCCTGGCATTTCCCCCCTTTTTCCTTTTTTTGTACTACGATTATATTCTGGCAAAGCAGCCCTTTCTCATGCAAAACGGGGACTCTTCATTATGCATGTTACTGAACTCGGAAGTGTCAGAGAGGAAACAATCTCTGCCTCTTTAATTGATTCAGCTCGTTCCCTGATAAGCACTTGTCCGGGTTCCCCTCTTGTGTTCATGTCGGTTTCAATTCACATCTGCTCCCTGCAGCCCTGCTTCTGTTAGGGAGAGGAGAATTTCATTCTAGCTAGTTGCTGAGGGGAGTCGTGTTGGTTGACAGCAAAAAAAAGCGAGGTTCAAGTGCTGTCGCACTGTAGAGACCGACGTGTTTTTCAGGCTTTCGGCTTTCGAGACTCCAAGCTGCTGTCATACCCTCCAAATCTTGTTGGTCTCGAAGGTGCAACAGGACTTGAATTGAGCTGCTCCAGCTAAGAGCACAGAAACTGGCTCTGTTTCCCAGGCCCTTTAGATGCGATTCAAACCTGCAGATGAGTGAGCAAAGTTCAAATAGTACCTGGTGTCACGGCTCAAGCGGGGTGTCACCTGATGCTGCCACCACTCTGGTTCCAGGCTCCTCTGAGAAGGCCCGGAGCACCTTCCCAGGCCTTTAGACCTCCCTTTTAGCTGAAATGAGCGTGAGGGACCAGGCAGAGTGAACAATGAAAATGGTTTATTTTATAGGAAGTCAAACAAACAAGGTGCAGGCATAATAACAGTAAGAGGGTGAGAAGAAAAGAAAATCCAATGCCCTAACATGTCTAAATATACTGTCCCTAGCTCATTATCTCAAGTGGCCTTAGGGGTTTCTTCCCCACAGCAGCCTTCCTTCCGGCCCTGCTCCCAGGGAAGAAGAACAGCTTCTCCTCTTGCACCAGTTCTTTTATTCCCCAGCTCTCTTCTTCCCTATTGGCCAAAATTGGTGCCAAAACTTCCCAAGGCCTTCTGGGGTTTGTAGGCCCAGCCGCCCCTACTGCTAGCCAGGCTCCCTGGGCCTACTAGGCCTCCGGTGGCACAGCCCAGATCATGACACCTGGCCTCACCTGAATTTTCCTCTGGTATCTCTTTTCAGTGCCAACGGACTGGAGGAGAAAAAAAAAAGCAGTGGTTCTTGCTCCAGATGGCAAGACTAGATCTAATGGGTGGAAATTACAAAGGAGTCGTTACCGGCTAAATATCAGGAGAAACTTCCTAACTTTAAGAGTGGTTAAGCAGTGGAACAGTCTGCCTTGGGAGGTGGTGGATGCTCCTTCGCTGGATGTTTTCAAGCAGAGGCTGGATGACCATCTTTCGGGTATGTTGTAGGGCTATCTTTCGGCTCTGCTCCTGCAGAGTGCAGGGGGTTGGACTAGATGACCTTGCAAGGTTCCTTCCAACGCTAACATTCTATGATTCTATGATTCTATAACAGCGGATTAATGTGACTTTTATTTACCAGGGGATGTTAGTCACCCAACTGCATCACTTTTGTTGTATTAGGAATCTTTGCCATTAGATTCAAGTGTTCTTATATTTTGCTACCCACTTACGGATTGACTGGAAGATTCGTCATACTTGTAATCTGCCTTGGATCCCAGTGAGAAAGGCAGGCTATAAATGAAAATGAAAAGGACAATGAAGATGATGATTAGCAACAGCAAGAGCAACGACAACAATAACTATGCAAGAATAATAAGTGTGTGAGAAGTGAGCAAGCAGGAAGCATGGCTTGCCATCAGCCAGAAAATTATGGGAGCACAAACTAGACCAGATCATGGAGAATGATGAAACAAAGATCCTTTGGGACTTCCGATTGCAAACAGACGACCGCCTGCAGCGTAACGCCCCTGATATCACCATTGTAGGAAAAAATGAGCAATCGGGTTTGGATCATTGGCACTGCAATGCCAGGAGACAGCAGAACAGAAAAGAAAGAACTGGAGAAGATCGCATAATACCAAGACCTACAAATAGAATTGGAACACCTCTGGGAGAAGAAGGTGACCATCGTGCCAGTTGTCATTGGCGCCCTTGGGGCAGGGCCCAGAAGTCTCAAGAAACACCTGGACATTCTGGGCATTGAGCCAATGACACCAGCTCAGCTCCAGAAGACTGCATTGCCCGGAACAGCAAAAATCCTGTGGAGATACATCTGTGATTTCCAAGAACTTGGCTAGATCTCGAATTGCAGAACGCCACCCACCAGTCAAATTCCTGACTGTGACAATTCATAACGATAATAATTTCCATGTCATGAAAGTTTCGGCTGTCCATTTCCACACATTAAATCTCTGTTAAAAGAACAGGACATTTTTTTTTGTTCCAGGCAGGTTTCACTGACTTCAGTTCAGGCCACTAGAACCTGATCACTGTGGTCATCTTTGGAGGCCTTGCTTCAGGTGCCCCCACCTTCCGAGATTAGGCAGGTGGCCACCTGGGAGGGGACTTCTTGGTTGTAGCACCAAAGCTCTGGAACTCTCTCCCCAGGGAGAGCCGTTTGTTCCCTTCTCTTGTTGTCTTCTGCCGGTGGGTGAAGATATTTTCCTTTTATTTGGCATTCCCTCAACAACCTCTGCTTCCTAACCAAAGATTTCATTGCTCTTTCAATATTTTGTGTGCATGTCAACTCTTTTTTTTAAAACTGTTGTAAAGATGTGTTGATTTTAATGGTTTTGAAATATGATTTTTAAAAGTTAGGGATGCTTTAAATGTGATCATACATTAAGAACGTAAGAAGAGCCCTAGTGGATCAGATCGGTGGCCAACCAGTTCCTCTGGATGGTCAGCAACAGGCCAGAGAGACCGAGGCCTTCTCCTGATGTTGCCTCCTGGCCAGGGCTTTTTTGTAGAAAAAGCCCAGCATGAACTCATTAGCATAATAGGCCAGACCCATCAATAGAAACTACTAGCATATTAGACCACACCCCTGATAGTACAACTCATTAGCATATTAGGCCACACCCCCATGTTACCAGAAGTGTGGTCATCCAACCACACTCACCTTTTGCTTCTTATTCTGTTTATCTTGTTTGTTGTCAAAAGCCAGGGCTTTTTTGGGAGCAGGAACTCCTTTGCATGTTAAGCCACACACCCCTAATGTATCCAATCCTAATGAGTTTCTGCTGTTGGGTGTGGCCTTTATACTAATAAGTTCCTGCTGGGCATGGCCAACTCGGGAGCCAGCCAGAACTCTGTTCCTGTGCGTTCCTTCCCAAAAATAGCCCTGCTCCTGGCACTGGAATTCAGAAGGTTAATGCCTCTGAATGTGGAGGTTCCCGTCAGTCACCATGACTAGATTGATAGACTAATCCCCTTTTTAAGCTGTTTACTCCTGTGGCCATCACTACATCCTCTGCCAGTGAACTCTGAATTTTAATCACTCTCTGTGTAAAATAGTATTTCCTTCTGTCCGTCCTGAACCTACTGCCCGTCAGCTTCTTCGCCAAGCATAAGATGCCCAAGAGTTAAGGGGCGGCAGGGAGAGAAAGCGATGAGTATATGAGCGTGAACTTCCAGTCCTCATTCCCTAGGCCCAACACCCATTGGGAAGCAAACAGGTTTCATACCGTTGCACACTCAACCCTCCATTCTCTCCCACAGCTTGATATGACAAGTACCAGCTCCTAAACGTTCTGAGATCTGTCATAAAAGGGGGTTTGGACTCCCGCTTCCCTCTCTCAAATCAAGCACCTGGAGGAAGATGTTGTCATCTTCCTTCATCAGCAGCCTGCCAAGCTGGCAGCCAGAACCATTTGAAGATGGAGCTCGGGGGGAAAAAACCCCATTCCTAAAATAGAGGCACAGTCGGAGCGAGGGAGCTTTCCCTGTTTGCGGGAGTCAGAGGCGGAACGTTTCACGACCGCATGCTGCAAAAAGGCAAGCAGATGTTCTAATAGGTTTTGTGCTTTCCAAGGGGCGTTCATGCTCTTTTCATGTTCCGTCACTCTTCATCATGTGTGGAGAGAAACAACAACTGTGCACCGAAAGCAAAGCGCTACATGGCACGCTATGTAGCACGAGCATCTGCCTGCAGAGCCAAAATAAACGGGCTTTCACAAGGCTGTTGTGTGGTTTGCTCACCCAGAAACCCTTCCCAGCGTCTCTCATTTGCATAATTTAGAATTTTAAACATCAGCCTTCTGTTTGAAATTTGCAAAGCATCGCCTAATCGTCTGCGGGGGTCAGGTTGCAATCATGCCAGCTTTACAACTGGGGGAGGATCGAAGCAGAGGGAGATGACGTGACCGAGCGTGCGGCAAACCTCTAGCAAAGTTAGGACTCGGGTGCAGGACTCAGCCCCAGAGAAACATAGAGCTGGAAGGGACCCCTGAGGGTCATCTAGTCCAACCCCCTGCTCAATGCGGGAAATTCATAGCTACTCCACCCCCACTACCCAGTGACCCTTGCTGTATACCCAGAGGAAAGCAAAAACCTTCAGGGACCCTGGGTCAAGCTAGGCAGGGAAACACCTGGATTGGATTGGGAAATATCTGGAGATTTGGGGGTGGATCCAGGAGAGAGTGGAGTTTGGGGAGGGGAGGGGCCTCAGCAGGGTGTAATGCCACAGAGTCCACCCTCCAAAGCAGCCATTTCCCCCCCCCCAGGGGAACTGATCTCAGTCATCTGGAGATAAATGGTAATAGCAGGTCTCCAGGTGCTGTCTGGAGGTTGGCAACCCTGCCATCACGGCCTGGAGACAAACTCCTTCCTGACCCCAAAGTGCTGATTGGCATTATCCTGAGCATATAAGAAAGGGCCACAAGAGCCGAGCGTTGGCTCATCCCTTCCTGCCTACCCTCTCACGATCTGCCTAAATTCATAGTGAGTCATCAGCTGTGATCACGCGGACAGTCTGGCCTGACACAGCCACTCCTCCCCTCTGGATCAAATGGGCACAGCCAGACAGCCACATCTGTCAGGCATTCCCCAGCCATACTTATCTCATCATAGGATGACGTGGAGCCGTGTTAAAAAGGCACCACATCACAAGCGGTGTTTTCGGTTCCCCGTGCAGTCATTGCACATGGGGGAGCGCGCGCAGAACGGATTTGGCAGTCTGAACATGCAGATCCATTCTGTCTCTAGGGAGACATTCTTAAAAAAAATGCCTATGTGCACATGTGCACGCATGCACATGTGCACATGTGCGTGCATAAATTTTGGATTTTTTTTGCAGTGCGCTCTGTGGCTGAGGTGCTGCAATAATGTGGATGCTTTACCATGGAATGTCTCTGTGGGTAACCTGCAGCAAGGTGTGCTGAGTGGTGGATATGTCCCGCAACACTTTAAACCGGTTCACTTAGAGGCGGCACCATATCACGCCAAGCCCGCCAGTGTGACCACGACCATAGAATCTGCATGGCTGTCAGAGGGCCATCTAGCCTCTGCTTAAAAACCTCCAAAGAAGGAGAGCCCACCACCTCCCGAGGAAGCCTGTTCCAACGTGGAGCTGCTCTGTCAGGACATCCTTCTTAATGTTTAGCCAAAAATGAAACATGGTTTGCCACTGCAGGGTAGGGAAAAAGGAAGAGCCGTGTGCCGCTTGATTCTACAGAGTGGTCTGCGCCACTGGCCCAGTGCCCACTCCCGGGTTTGCCATGTGGACATCTGATGCATGGCGAATGAGATGTGCCAATCCTGTGCCTCCAAGCTTCAAAACATCTACACGATTGCGCTGCGGAAGGAACACTCCACTCCCTTTCTGAAATGGTCATATACTTGCAGTAGACCTGAAACGATTCAGGCTCTCTGGTTTCATTCTTACAGTTCCAAAATGCATAAGGGAATGATGTGAAGCTGCCTTGCAATAGAGTTGCCAGCTCTGGGTTAGGACGTTCCTGGAGATTTGGGGGTGGAGCTTGTGGAGGGTGGAGCCTGGAGAGAAGAGTGACTTTGTAGGGTATAACACCCGGAGTCTGTTGGCAGAGTGATTAACACAACAGAGGTGCCCAAACTGATTAAAGTGCAGATAAAGCCATACTCAGGAACTAACATACTTGAAAGTGAAGAGAAGATAGATCAAGATGGGTACTGTGTTAGTCTGTCTGTAGCTGTAGAAAACAGCAGGGGTCCACTAGCACCTTCAAAACTAACATTTGTGGCAGGCTAGGCGCCAGTTTGGTTAGGAGTGCAGACTCTAATCTGGGAGAACCGGGTTTGATTCCCCACTCCTCCACATGCAGCTGCTGGTGTGACCTTGGGTCAGTCACAAGCCCTTTCAGAGCTGTTCTCTCAAGGGCAGCTCTAGAGAGAGCTCTCTCAGCCCCACCTACCTCACAGGGTGTCTGTTGTGGGGAGGGGAAGGAAAAGGAGATCGTAAGCAATGCTCCTCTTTAAGCTGTGGAGTCTTGGGAGCAAAAATTCTACTTTGTGAGCTGCTGGCATTAAAGTTGTGAGTGAGCGATTTGGCTGCTGCATAAATCAGTTTGCCCTGGAGCCCTCCTTCCTGAGCGAAGACAAAAATGTGTGAGCCGGAGGCTAAAAAACTGAGGGCTAGCTCACACTAACTCAGCTTAGAGGGAACACTGATTGCAAGCCACTCCAAGACTCCTCTGGGTAGCGAAGGGCGGGGTATAAATCCAGTTTCTTCTCTCTCTTTTCTGTCTTGAGTCTGAAGAAATAAGCAGTGACTCACGAAAGCTCGTCCCCTGCAACAGGGCTTTTTTTGTAGAAAAAGCCCAGCAGGAACTCATTAGCATAATAGGCCACATCCAACAGCAGAAACTCATTAGCATATTAGGCCACACCCCCATGTTGCCAGAAGTGTGGTCATCCAGCCACACCCACCTTTTGCTTCTTATTCTGTTTAACTTGTTTTTTGTCAAAACCCAGAGCTCTTTTTCTGTAGCAGGAACTCCTTTGCATGTTAGGCCACCCCCCCCCCAATGTAGCCAGTGCTAATGAGTTTCTGCTGTTGGGTGTGGCCTATTATACTAATGAGTTCCTGCTGGGTGTGGCCAACTCGGGAGCCAGCCAGAACTCCGTTCCTGTGCCTTCCTGCCCCAAAATAGCCCTGCCCTGCAATAAATTTTGTTACTCTTTAAGGTGCCCCCGGACTCTAGCCGTCTTCTACTGCAGTAAAGGGGAGAGTCTAGGTGCAACTCCGGACACACAATCAGCAGCAGGGAACAAAGCTGAGAGCAGGTGGAGGGCGAGGAGCTCGAAGGGAAGGGCAACACGTCAGAAGCAAGGCTGAATTCAGGTGGAGAGTCAAAAGTACAAATCAGAAAGCCAGACTGAAGGGGCCAGTGGTGAGAAGCAGAGTCCCGGGCAGGCAGGGTCAGGCTCCAGGAAGGTCAGCTGGGTTAGGCAAGTGCTGAGGCTCAGTCTGGGACACAGAGTGAATCAGCTTGCAAGCCCAACATGGCTGTCTCCTTGGATCAGGTGCTGTGACTTAGCCAGGGGATCCCAGGTTCAATACCCGGCATCCCCAGTTAAGGGGGCCAGGCAACAGGTGATGTGAAAGACCTCTGCCTGAGACCCTGGAGAGCCACTGCTAGTCAAAGTAGATAATGTATGATGGAGCCCAGTATCTCCCCAGCTGTCTGGCAGATTTTCCCCAACAAATCTTCAGTTCCCCTCAGTGACTGAGTTGCCCTACAGTAGTGTGTATATATCCTTTTCCCCTTTTATCTAAACTTGAAACTGTCCCACCCTTTATTTAGATATTGGTTTAGGCTTTAGACCCAATACAGGAACTTGGGGGAAAGACAGGAGCTGTCCTGTTTTATAAATACTTGTGAAATGGCACTTGAGGCAAATTAACTTTCAAAAGCAGAATAAAGGTTAAACAGGCAGGGAATATATGTATAATAGGGGTATTCAAGGTTTTGAGATTGCTGAGGTAAAAAATTTCTAATATATATAGAGCTGAATTCTTCAAACATTCAAGAAAGTGTATTTGTAGTTTTGTTTCAAGGCTTTCTAGTTCTTTCATTGAGAGGTACTTTGTTTAGTATATTTCAGCACTAACACAGTTCTTATTAATGTTTCCAGATTTCTTCCTTCAGAGTTCTAGGTTTTCCTTTAGATACTACAGCTTTTTATTAACTGCTGAGGTTTCTGGGCTTCTCCCCTTCATCACAGACCAGGGTTCTCTTCCCAACCCCTTTCACTGGCAGGAAGTTATTCTCCTTGTCCCTAAGAAGTAATAACTCATTTTAAGATTAGGCCTGTATGAGAGTTCTCTCTAACTACTCAGACCTTCTGCCAAATCCTTTTCCAGTACCCTTTGTCTGTATAAGGCTGTTCTGTAGTTTTCCTAACTGAGAATCTAAGTTCTCCCTCAGAGCAGCTTTAATATATATTAAGGCAATGGGTTTTCTCTTCTTCTCTCTGTAAAAGTACTCTTCTGACTATTGCCTGTCAGAAAACACTGACTCCCAAATGTCTCTCCCCTCAGAAGACCAAACAGCAAAAGACCAATTTGTGAAAGACCTCTTCCCCTTCCAGATCAGCTGTTTTATTTCCTCTCTCAGCTGATGCTGGCCAATCAGAGAGTGAGTACAGAGCAGCCAATCACAGAAACATTTTTTCTCCAGGGAAGATTAACTCTTGAACTCCCTGACTCTCTGACACAAGCAGCATTTTTAAAGCCTGCTTTTCTTTGCAATCCGTCTTGATGGACCAATGGTCTGATTCAGTATACGGCAGCTTCACATGGGTTCAAGGTTGGAACCTGGAACTTTCTATCCACCCCAACAGCTCCCTTTTCTATGTGTTACCTAACCTTGGCTTCTCAGTATATGTATGTTGATCATAGGTCACTTAACATCATGGCTGGATCACGAGAAGTTCCTGCGAATTGACTGAGCGGGTAAATATAATGCAGAATAACATAAAAATGCTCCTGTAGGTTAGTTGAGATGCCATTCGGTGGTATCTGATACAATGATGCTGTGAATGATATTTGCAGGCAAATGTCATTTCCTGTTTTGAGATAACCAGGTACCTAGAAAGGCTTGTCATCTCCAGGTTGGGAAATTCCTGGAGAAATGGGGTGGAGCCAATGGAAGGTGGAGTTTTGAGAAGGGGAGGAGCTCAGCAGGGATGTGATTTAGGGTTGAAGGAGAAGAAGAAGAGAGAGAAGAAGAGATTGGATTTATTCCCTGCCCTTCACTCGGAGTCTCAGAGTGGTTTATGAACTCCTTTCCCTTCCCCTCCCCACAAGAGACACCCTGTGAGGTAGGTGGGGCTGAAAGAGTTCTCTCGAGAACTGCTGTTGAGAGAACAGCTTTGAGAGAACTTGTGACTGACCCAAGGTCACATCAGCAGGTACATGTGGAGGAGTGGGGAATCAAATCCAGTTCTCCCAGATCAGAGTCCATGCACTTAACCACTACACCAAACTGCCAGATCCCGGTTGGGAAATACCTGGAGATTTGGGGGTTGGTGCTTGAGGAGGGTGGGGTTTGGGGAGGGGAGGGACTTCGATGTGGTACAATGCCAAAGCAGCCATTTTCTCCAGGTGAAATGATTTCTATCGCCTGGAGATCTCCAGCTGCCACCTGGAGGTTGCAAATCAAAGAGAGATATCACGGTTGTTTGCTTCCTTTCAACTACCTGGAGGTTGGTAACCCTACTGTGATGCCACAGAGTTGACCCTCCCAGGCAGCCATTACCCCCAGGGGAACTGTAGCCTGGAGATCAGTTGCAATTCCGGGAGGCCTCCAGCCCCCACCTGGAGGCTGGCATCCCTACAAGATGCACAAGAGCCTCAAAAACGAAGAACCAGATTTTCACCCCGCAGACAAAGGCCCTCCCTTTTCAAGGAAGTGCTGATATCATTTTCTGAAAACCTTGGCTTCCAAATCAGTTGATGACGAGGGGATTTTTTTTTGAAAAACATTAGGCAGTGGGGGAGGCGTAATTAAAACCCGATAAGAGAAGATTGAAAACTGTGACGGGGTGGGAAACGGTGCCGTAATCCCTGGGCCGCTCGGAGACGCTCGAGCGATAAAACCAGGAGGCGCTGGCAAGCCCACAAAAGGAAATTGTCAGGGCAAAATATTCCCTTCCTTGCTGCGTCCCATTTACATGTTTATAATCGAGGTTTTTAAGCCCCTAATGAGAAGGATGCTCATTGTGGGAAGATGATGATTAAAGTGCAGGCAGACTGCGACGGCAGGCGATCACAAAGGGGGTGTTAATTACATCAAAGGAACAAGGAGGGCAAGCAGGATCGTGTGTGTGTGTGTGTGGCCAAGGACACTGGTGCCCCCCCCCGCAGCCGATGACCTTTGCCCTCCCGCTCCCTTCCCCGAAATCCCACTGAAAATTTTGCATGCTCATTTACCGCCTCAGCAAAAACATCAACCCCTCCGCCCAGAAAACCTGGCAGCCTGCGAAAGAGATGCATTAAGGCTAAAGGTTTTTGGCAAGGGGAGGAAATACAGAGAGATATCTCACCCAGCTGCCGTCTTCGGAAGCTGGAGCCGAGTCAGGCCAATTTTTGCAAACGATGTTGCAAATGTCCTTTTGGGTCACAACAGCCGGGACGGCAGCCGCCTCGTTCGTTCCTCCACATGTCTGCCACATTGAACGTTAAGTGTGCATGTGAGGAGGCATGGGGGCACATGTGGCTGATGCTGCCAGTGTGGTATAAAGAATGAGGTGTTGGGACGAGGGGGGTGGGAGACCCAGGTTCAAATGCCGCCTCTGCCACGGAAGCTTGCTGGGTGACTGTTATGTATTGGGACTGAAACATTCCAGGACTGTTCTACTTGAGACTGGCTGAGCTTGGAGCCCAAGAACAATAGTCCACCAGGACTCTGGAAGTAACCAATCACAAAGTTTTGTTGTTCAGTCGCACAGTCGAGTCCGACTCTTCGTGACCCCATGGACCAGATCGCGTTAGGCCCTCCTGTCTTCCACTGTCCTCTGAAGTTTGCTCAATTTCATGTTCGTTGCCTCGATGACACTGTCTAACCATCTCATCCTTTGCTGTCCCCTTCTTCTTTGACCTTCAATCTTTCCCAGCATCAGGGTCTTTCCCAGTGAGTGCTCCCTTCTCATTTGGTGGCCTGAAGTATTTGAGCTTCAACTTCAGGATCTGGCCTTCCAGGGAACAGTCAGGTTTGATTTCTTTTAGGATTGAATGATTTGATCTCTTTGCAGTCCAAGGGACTCTCAAGAGTCTTCTCCAGCACCATAGTTCAAAAGAATCTATTCTTCAGCGCTCGGCCTTCCTTATAATCCAACTCTCGCAGCCATACATTACTACTGGGAATACCATCACTTTGACCATGCGGACTTTTGTTGTCAGGGTGATGTCTCTGCTTTTTATCATGCTGTTTAGGTTTGCCATTGCTTTCCGCCGAAGGAGCAGGCATCTTTTAATTTCATGGCTGCAGTCACCATCTGCAGTGATCTGGGATCCCAGGAACGTGAAGTCTGTTACTACTTCTACGACTTCCCCTTCTATTTGCCAAGGAGTGATGGGGCCGGACGCCATGATCTTAGTTTTTTTGATGTTGGGTTTCAAGCCCACTTTTGCGCTCTCCTCTTTCACTCTGAGCAAGAGGCTCTTTAGGTCCTCTTCATTTTCTGCCATCAGAGTGGTATCGTCTGCATATCTGAGGTTATTGATCTTTTTGTAAATAGCCTATCGTTGGGAGTGGGGTGTGTTTGGGTGTGGCCAGTGCATGCTATTTAAACAGGGCTGTGGCCCTGGAGTTTCATCTCGCTCTTGCTGAAATCACTAATAAAGTTGAGCTGATCACCAGACTTGGGGTCTGCTCATCCATGGAACCCACCATTTAACAGTGACCTTGGGCCAGTCATGGTCTCGGACCTACCTCACCGGGCTGTTGTGGATACATGAGGCTTGCCACCCCATTTCAAGACACCTGGGGAAGGAGGAGGGAAGGAAGGAAAGCTATGTGTTCCACTTCCTGGTTGGTTGTCCTTCTGACAGAAGGTTGTGTGGAGTAGCGGAGGTGGGTAGCCGGGGGCGAAGATGGCCCAGTCTGGCTTGGGAAATTCTTGGAGAGTCGACGGTAGAGCCTAGGAAGGTCAGAGTTTGGTGAAGGAGGGGACCTTAGTGAGGTACAATGCCATAGAGTCCACCCTCAAGGCCTCCATTTTCTCCAGGTGAACTGATCTCTGCAGTCTGGAGAGGCTGGTTGTAATTCCAGGAGATCTCCAGGTCCCACCTGGAGGTTGGTAACCATGTCTCCCTACTCAGCAGGCCATAGGAGTCAGGCATGGGGGATGGGGAAGTCTGACTATGGGGGGAGGGGAGAGATTATCTTCCTATATCCATGTATCCCTTCGGATATTAAAATTACTCCATGCTTTATGCAAGAAATTGCAAGTCGATCAATAGGTACCGCTTCGGTGGGGAGGTAACAGCGTTCCATGCACCTTGGCGTTTAAGTCATGCCGGCCACATGACCACGGAAACGTCTTCGGACAGCGCTGGCTCTTCGGCTTGGAAACAGAGATGAGCACCGCACCCCTAGAGTCGGATTCGACTGGCTTTTGAGCAAGGGAAACCTTTACTTGAACAGGAGCAGTCATGTGAACAAAAGCAAAAGATACAACCCCCCCCCCTTCACATCTAGCTTGGCCCTAGTTTGACTGCAGTCAGACACAAACTTCCCTGGGAGTAAGTATTGGGATGTTTGGTTCATGTAGGAAAGTTTTGCCCAGTCATAGAAGCATGATACTGGGTGCAGTAAATAAATCTTCCAAGAAGTGTACTGCAAACCAAGTTGAACTTACATTTATTTGAGTAGATCTGGTTCACATTCAGGCTGCAATCAAAAGGAGAGAGACAGAAGCCTAATCAAAAGAGGACTTTCCCTACCACAAATGGCCCGCTTGTCCGGCATCACGTGTGTGGAAGTACGAGGGCACTGTCTCTACAGGAGAGACCTGCAGAGATGTGTATCTCCATGGAAGGCCATGAGAAGAGAGTGAGAGGACAAACTGAGAGAGAGAGAGGAGGGGTCAGAGGGCTGCTCCCAGGTTATGACAAAGAGAGGTACCCCATTCAAGGAGGTAACATCCTAGACATGCTTAGAGTGATGTAGTACTCCCCAATGTCCGGGCATGCTGGGTCGCTCACTCCAACAGTAAGCACTGTTGAATATAGTGGGACTGAGTTCCAAGTAAATGTGCATGCAACTGCGCTGTCGGTCAGCCATCAGCTGGGATGACTGGACTCCCATAAGGATGACAAAGCTAACAAATACAATGATGTCAAGATACACTTCCTCAATATCGACGAAGGTTGAGACACTCTCTTTTGGAGCAGGGGGTCACTGGGGGTGTGGGTGGGTGGGGTAGTTGTGAATTTCCTGCATTGTGCAGGGGGTTGGACTAGGTGACCCTGGAGATCCCTTCCATCTCTATGATCCTTCCAGCTCTATCATTCTCTTGGGGCTGGTCCCTGTTTCAGCCCAGCAGGCAATAATGTGAGGATCAGAAGCCAGACATCAGAGCTTGGGAATGAACACCGAAGCTGCCTTATGTCGAATCAGACCATCGGTCCATCAAACTCAGACTGGTGGCAGCTCTCCAGAGTCTCAGGCAGAGGTCATTCGCATCACCTACTGCCTGGTCCTTTCAACTGGAGATGCCAGGGACTGAACCTGGGACCTTCTGCATGCCAAGCAGATGCATTCTCAGTGAGCCACAGACTCTTCCCAAATATAATTCCCTTACATGCTCTTCCATGTGCTGGGCATCAGTGTGATGGGGGACAGACACATGGCCATGAGTTCATGGATTCCTTCTGTCTCAATGACCCTCACAGATGAACCTTGGAAGCTTGTTGTCTGCTGAATGAGATCCTTGGTCTATCGAGCAAGCTCAGCATCTTCCTCTCTCTCCTCCAGTGACTCTCCAGGTTTCCCCGGCACTTCCGGTCCTTTAAACAGAGTTGGTGTTCCCTCTAAGCCAAGTTAGTGTGAGCTAGCTCACAGTTTTCTAGCCTCCGGCTCACACTTTTTTGTCTCCACTCAGGAAGGAGGCCTCCAGAGCAAACTAATTTATGTGGCAGCCAAATCACTCACTCACAACTTTACGGCCAGTAGCTCACAAAGTAGGATTTTTGCTCACAAGACTCCACAGCTTAGAGGGAGCATGGGCAGGGACTGAACGCAGGGCCTTCTCCATGCCAGGCAGGGTCTCAACCAGTGACCTATAACTGCTCCTCAGTTTCTTGCACCAGTTGTTATAGATGCACACACGTGCGCTTGGGGCCGCATCTCATTGCCATCCTTGAAGAAGTGCCTCCAACCAGCCAGGTGATCTTAGGCAGATCATGAGAGGGAAGGCAGGAAGGGGGTGAGCCAGTGCTCAGCTCTTGTGGCTGTTTCTTACACGCCCAGGGGTCATGCCGATCGCCACTTTGGGGTCAGGATCAGGAAGGAATTTTCCTCCAGGCCAGATTGGCCCAGGGAACCTGGAGGGGTTTTTTTGCCTTCCTCCGGGTGTAGAGAGGGGTGACTGGCAACACTCCCTCTAAGTTGTGGAGTCTTGTGAGCAAAAATTCTACTCTGTGAGCTGCTGGCATTAAAGTTGTGAGCAAGCGATTGGTTTACTGCCTACACTAGTTTGCTCCGGAGCCCTCCTTCCTGAGCGAAGGCAAAAATCTGTGAGCCAGAGGCTAAAAAACTGTGAGCTGGCTCACACTAACTCAGCTTAGAGGGAACACTGGTCCCTGGGGAAGTAGGAGGCGGGAGGTAGTTGTGCATTTCCTGTATTGTGCAGGGGGTTGGTCTAGATGACCCCTGAGGTCCTTTCCAGCTCTGTGTTTGGGGTTACCGGTCTCTGTTTGGGGTTACCGGTCTCCAGGCTGGGCCTAGAATCCTACCAGAATTACAACCGATCTCGAGACCTGAGTCCCCCTGGAGGAAACGGCAGCTTCAGAGGTTGGATTCCATGGCATCACATACTTCCTGAGTACCTTTTCTTCTCAAACGCTGTCCCGCTTCAGGCGCACCACCCCCAAACCTCCAGGGATTTCTCAAGCTGGAGTTGGCAACACTCCTTTTGATGCTTCAGTTCTGGGCTTTCTGACTGCCAGCATCACTTTTGTGCTCCCTTGCCAGTTGGGATGCCAGCCTCCAGGTGGGACCTGGGGATCCCCTGGAATTGCAGCCCACCTCTGGACTACAGAGATCAGGCCCATAGATACAGTGGGGCATCTCGGGGCTAGGCCCCCTGACTTGCTGGCAAGGCCCCCCCTGACTCTCCATCCAGCCCAAGGCATCATGACCTTCTCCCCTGGATTAATCTGATCAGCCAGTGCCCCCTAAGAAATTGAAATGCCCCTGACTTAAAAAATCCTGGCTACGGGCCTGACAGAGATCAGTTTCCGCTGGAGAAAATGGACGCTTTGGAGGGTGGAGTCCGTGGCATCGTGCCCCCCACTGAGGTCCTTGTCCTCCCCAGGCTCCATCCTCAAATCTCCAGGAGTTTCCCAGCCTGGATTTGGCAACCCCACACTCCCCATCCCCTGCCGGTGACCAGGAGGAACCCGGCAACCCTCCTTCCCGGCTAGAGTTCTCAGGTCTCGGCCTCCGCAAGTCTCATTTTACAAGTTAATTAGGGGGAAAGCGGAAGGAACGAGCCGGCAACTTGCCCGGCGGAAGGCCCCCGAGGAGGCATGATGCTTTGACGTCAAGCAAGGCCAAAAAAGGGGAGGTGACTCTGGGGCCGGAGCGGAAGAGTCCAGGCTAGCGAATGGAAGCCGTCCATCATTAGCCCTTGGGTGAAGCCCCACGGAAGCGCAGGGCAGGAGTGGCTTCCAGCAAACGTGCCAGGCAAGGGCAGACGTGCAGCCCAGCCCAGCCCAGCCCGCAACATCAAATTTTAATTTGTTCTTGACGGAGCAATTAAAGGGAAGGATGCAGGCTTTGGAACACAGCCCAAAGGAGAAGCCTGAATATTTAATACCGTTCCAGGGCTTTGAAAATCCCCAACAAACCGAGCAGAATGGAAGGGTGGGGGGAATGGATGACAGCTTCATCTTTGTAACAGGGAAGGAGGACTCGGCCCACTGGTGGCACGAGGAGGGCGGGAGAGCCTTCGAAGGGGAGAGAGGCGCTGCGAGGAAGGGAGACGGTGCCAGGCTGCGTCTGGGAGGCCCGGCACGAGGCGGTTGTTGCTGCACGGGGGGTGAAACCCCTACGGGGGCAGGAGTGGGAACGCGCTTCTCCTTTGGCACCTGGGGCAGGATTTGCTTCTGCCGAGTAAATTTAAATAAACGAAGGCCTGGCTGAGCATTGCATACAGAGCTGCGTTACGAAAGACCACATGCCTTTAAGGGGAAAGTCAAGAACGTGTACTTTGCGTGCTGGAAAGAGAATGCAGTAGACGTGCTGGGGGACTAGGGTTGCCAACTTTGGGTTGGGAGATTCCTGGAGATTTGGTGGCAGAGCCTGGAGAGGGCGGGGTTTTCTGGAGGAGAGGGACTTCTGCCAGTGTGGCCAGCCTCCAGGCGGGGCCTGGGGATCTCCCGCTTTTACAACTGATCTCCAGCTGACAGAGATCAGCCCCTCTGGAGGAAATGGCTGCTTCGGAGGGTGGACTCTGTGGCATTGGACCCCGCTGAGGTCCCTCCTTTCCCCAAACCTCATCCTCCCTCGGCTCCACCCGCAAAATCTCCAGGCATTTCCTAACTCAGAGCTGGCAACCTTAACTTCTGCAGGCTATAATGCCACAGAGTTCATCCTCCAAAGCAGGCATTTTCTGCAGCGGGGAATTAGGGTTGCCAGGTGCTTGGCAACCAGCAGAAACTTTGGAGGAGGAGGAGGAAGAAGAAGAAAATGAAGAAGAAGAAGAAGAAGAAGAGGAAATTGGATTTATACCCCACCCTTCACTACCCAAAGGAGTCTCAGAGTGGCTTACAAACTCCCTTCCCTTCCCCTCCCCACAACAGACACCCTGTGAGGTAGGTGGGGCTGAGGGAGCTCTGACAGAAATGGCTCTTTTTCAAGAACAGCTCTTATCAGAACTATGGCTTGCCCAAGGTCACATCAGCAGCTGCAAGTGGAGGAGTGGGGAATCAAACCCAGTTCTCCCAGATTAGAGTCCGCCCACTTAACCACTACACCAAACTACACCCATGAGGGTGTATTGTGTGTGTTACGATGTCACTTCCTTAGAAAACCATAGAGATTCTAGCGATTCCTAGAGTGATGTGACATCACTTCTGGGTCCCCGCCCCTCCCGGAAGTAATGGCATGCCAGGCACACAGCTGGTGTTTTAATTATTTTTTTTTCTCCAGCTTCCTCTCGGAGTAGTGGCAAGCAATGAAGGTTGCTGGCACGAGGGCTCCTGCTAGCAATCCTGGGGATAACTGATCTCTATAGCCTGGAGATTAGTTATAATTCTGCAAGAAGAAGAAGAAGAAGAGGAGGAGGAGGAGGAGAAGGATATTGGATGTATACCTCGCCCTTCACTTGGAGTCTCAGAGCAGTTTATAATCTCTTTTCCCTTCCCCTCCCCAGAACAGACACCCTGTAAGGTAGGTAAGCTGAGAGAACTACAAGAGGACTGCTCTTGAGAGAACAGCTCTGAGAGAACCTGTGACTGACCCAAGGTCACACCAGCAGCTGCATGTGGAGGAGTGGGGAATCAAACCCGGTTCTCCCAGATTAGAGTCCGCGCTCCCAGCCACTACACCAAACTGGATCTTAACCATTACACCAAGGTGTCGAGGCCCCACCTGGAGATGGGCAACCCTATAAGGAACCCAAATTCTGCTGCAAGAAAAAAGGCCGTCGCTGCAACACAGAAAACCAAACTGCACGATTTCTCTCGCATCTGCAGGCCTGCTGGGAGCAGGACCTCTCCAGGCAGAAGGCGGCAGCCCCCACCCTCTGATTCTCAAAAGTGCCGCCTCCTATGCCTCACCGCGAGTTCTCCGCAGGCCCCGCCGCTCCTGTGTTTGCGGAATTCAGGATGGCTCCCCCTGATGAACGGCAGCGCCGTCCGTGTTCTTACAACGAACTCGGCCCCCCTGGGAGCCCCATCCAGCTGCGAAAATGCTTATCCATGTCTAGCTGTCAGAACGGCTTGTAGCTTTGTTTCCCCTCCCGCGATCGGAACTAATTGGAACACGGCCGAGGGATGAATCGTGGCTGCACGGGCTGCGGGCCCACATATCTCCTACACAATTAGCAGATTCATAAATAAAGACACGTTTTACCAACCCCCAAGTCTTAAAAGTCGCATCACATCGATGCCATCACTGCAGTTGAATGTGCAGGCGTCTACGGGCGTGCCTTGAGAAGAGCGCGGGAAAGGAAGGGACTCAGATCCTTGAACGGGGAACATGGACTTAGAATCAGAGATCCAAACCGAATGACGTTGCAGAGGGTTGTCTGCGGCAGATGTAATGTGTGCAATGAAGTGAAATGTCTCCACTAGAAACTCATGTTAAGCTTCGTGCCTAGACAAGGATTGCAATCCAGCCTTTCTGATTGGTTGTCTAAGAAGCACCGTCCTATCAGGACGAACCTCAAACTCTTGGGGGAAATGAACCCTATTGGTTCTTATCCCTGTAATCTTATTGGTTACTTATTTGTAAATAGGCGTGGCCAGGGCCTTTTTTGTAGAAAAAGCCCAGCAGGAACTCATTAGCATAATAGGCCACACCCAACAGCAGGAACTCATTAGCGTAGTAGGCCACACACCCATGCTACCAGAAGTGTGGCCATCCAGCCACATCCACCTTTTGCTTCTTATTCTGTTTACCTTGTTTGTTGTCAAAACCCAGGGCTTTTTTTGCAGCAGGAACTCCTTTGCATGTTAGGCCACCCCCCACTCATTTAGCCAGTCCTAATGAGTTTCTGCTGTTGGGTGTGGCCTGTTATGCTAATGAGTTTCTGCTGGGTGTGGCCAACTCAGGAGCCAGCCGGAACTCCGTTCCTGTGCGTTCCGGCCCCAAAATAGCCCTGGGCGTGGCTATATTAGCCGGGAACGTTTAAAGAGGAGCAAAGCTCCACTGTTTCTTTGCAATCTGTTGATCTGCTGTTTGCTATTCTGGTTGACTTGAGAAATGCCAGGTGCGGGTCTAGGAGCACTTTAGAGACCCACAGGAATTTCGGGAGTGTACGCATTTGAGAGCCAATGCTCCCTTCTTCAGATGACACGCAATGGCATACATCACATTTGAGGATGAGCGACAGTATGAGCCCGAGATGGTGCGGCTGATACGGCTGGATCCAGTGATGGTGTTGCTAGCATCTATGTGAGAAAATGCAAGGGTAGGCCATCAAAAAATCCACAAATGCCACAAATTACCAGCAGACATCAGTCTATTGCAACGTAAGCACAGTAAATAAATAAATAAAGCAGAACTGGTGGTCACAGTTCAAAAGCCCAAGTTGCAATACAAAACATTGACAAGAAAAGGTATGGCAATTCAATAGAAGAAAAAGAATCCAACAAGAGACTCCTCTATATCCTTTCAATGTAATAGTGTCCAAAAGACCTCAAAGTCCACAAACAAGGCAGAGGATGTCCCATAGCACACACAAAAAAATCTGCAGCCAAAAAATGTCCTTCTTAGACGTTTCAAAGCAGACATTTCCACAATAATCTAGGCACACCTCATGTCTCAAATGGAATCAGTGGTTATTGTGGAAATCAGGTTCCATTTTTCAGCCGTATAACTGAGGAAGAATGCTTTGAAACGTCTGGCATACCTAGGAAAGACGTTTTTCAGCTGCAGAAGTTTCTTTGTGCTATGGGACATCCTCTGCCTTGTTTGTGGACTTTGAGGTCTTTTGGACACTATCACACTGAAAGGATATAGAGGAGTCTCTTGTCGGATTCTTTTTCTGTTATTGAATCATCATACCTTTTCTTGTCAACGTTTTGTATCGCAACTTGTGCTTTTGAATTGGGACTACCAGTTCTACTTTATTGATTGGTTTTACTGTACTTATGTTGCAATAGACTGATGTCTAGATTTTGTGAAATTTGTGAATTTATCGATGGTCTACCCTTGCATTTTGTATTTCTGCATATTGTATATGCTTGGGGTCCCTATTGTTTGGAGTATCTATGGCTGCAATCACACACACGAAATAATCCGCTTTCAATATACTTTCAACACACTTTCAGACTGGATTTTACTGTGTGAACTGGCAAAATCCAGTTTGAAAGTGCATCAAAAGTCGATTGTTTAGTGTGTTGTGACTGCAGCTTATGTGAGAGCAAAGTTGGCATCTCGGTTTGTTGCAGGCCTCGGCACCAGGGTCTGTGCTGCTGCTAAGTAGTTTGTCACTGTGGGTGAGGAGTTGTTTTAGGTATAGCACAGCCTGTAAGCAAGAAGGACACTTTGCTCATCAGGGAGGAATTATACGTACTGTCAAAATCTATCGATGTTAAAGATCTTTATAGTAAATGCATACAAACTTCCATAAAATAATATTTTAGTAATTATATCGTGGTTGTTTGTATATTTTTGTATCGGTTGCTTAACCTCCAGGTGGGACCTGGAGAGCTCCCAGAATTACAATTGATCTCCAGAGGACAGAGATCAGTTCCCCTGGAGGAAATGGCAGCTTTGGAGAGTGGACTTTGTGGCACTGTGTTCCCTCCCCACCCCAAACCTTGCCTTCCCCAGGCTTCACTTCCAAATCGCCAGGAAGTTCCAAAAGAGGGGTTGTCAGCCCCAACCACAAACGAAGTAATTGTTAGTTGCAGTAGATTTTCTGGGTTGTCTGGCTGTGGTCTTGGCATCGTAGGGCCTGATGTTTTGCCAGTAGCTGTGACTGGCATCCCCAGAGGTATAACACAGAAAGATGGAGTACTCTCTGTGTCAAGGTGAGCAGAAAAATGGTAGGCAGGTAATTTATATCTACCCTGGAAGGTGGGGTAGGGCTGAGTCATTATCTTGTAGGAGTTTTCCAGGCTATGAACATGCTAATGGAGGAGCTTTCCTGAGGAGGTTCTTTTGTCTACGGATTGTTTCCTGAGGAGGCTTCCTGTTTCCTGAGGAGGTTCTTTTGTGTGTGGAATGGCTATTGAAACTCTAATCTTATCTGTAGTGCTATTGTCAGCTGTAGAGTAATTGTTGTTCAGTCACACAGTCAAGCCCGACACTTCGCGATCCCACGGACCACATCACGCCAGGCCCTCCTGTCTTCCACTGTCCTCCAGAGTTTGCTCAATTTCATGTTCGTTGCATTGATGACACTGTCTAACCATCTCATCCTTTGCCATCCCCTTCTTCTTTGACCTTCAGTCTTTCCCAGCATCAGGGTCTTCTCCAGGGAGTGTTCCCTTCTCACTTGGTGGCCACAGTATTTGAGCTTCGGCTTCAGTCTCTGGCCTTCCAGGGAACAGTCAGGGTTGATTTCTTTTAGGAGCGACTGATCTGATCTCCTTGCAAGTCCGAGGGACTCTCAAGAGTCTTCTCCGGCACCGTAATTCAAAAGGATCTATTCTTCGGCACTCGGCCGAGGTAAATACACACATAAATAAGAAGCAGAGTCTGAAAGGCAGGAGAGAAGTGAACTCCTGTGGCAGATACCCCCCCCTCTCAAGTTCCTCTTTGGAAGCTCTTCTGACTCTGCCTTTGGTTAGGTGTTGTGCATTTGCGTGTCAAGAAAGGAAGGATGCCAGTCTCCAGTGATCTTTCATCCACGGAAAACAGCCGGCGGAACCTGGAAACTGGGGAAGCACAGAACACGGAAATAATGTCAATAGTTCTGTTCCAGGCAGGATTGGTGTGGGTATAAGAACCGTCGAGGCACCCCCTGAATCAGGCTCATAGCTAACCTTCCTTGCTGCAAGGTTAGGCTGTGATATCACCAGGTGGGTTCTGAGAACGGCTGGGATACCAGCCGGTTCCTTTTCGCTGAAAGAACCTTCTATAAGCTCCTTGCCAACTTCAAAACCCAAGGCCATATTTCAGCATCTACGGATTTCAAGAGTCAGAAATGTAGAAGGTGAACAGGAACAGCTCTCTCTCTCTCTCTTTTTTTTGCAATTCAGACTCTTTAACCCATTTGTAAGGTACACTTTAGGGAGGGAAAGCAGCGGGGTATAGGCTGATCTCATCACATTTCAGAAGTTAAGCAGGGTCAATGCCTGGAAGGGAGACCGCCAAGGAAGGCTTTGCAGAGGAAAACAATGGCAGACTGTCTCTGCTTCTCCCTTGCCTTGAAAGCCCCTCGCTGGGGTGGCCATAAGTTGGAAGCCAAGCAGGGTTGGTGCTTGGAAGGGAGACCACCAAGGAAGGCTCTGCAGAGGAAGGCAATGGCTGACCACCTCTGCTGCTCCTTTGCCTTGAAAGCCCCTTACTGCGGTGGCTATAAGTTGGCAGCTAAGCAGGGCAGGTCCTTGGAAAGGAGACCACCAAGGAAGGCTCTGCAGAGGAAGGCAATGGCCAACCACCTCTGCTTCTCCCTTGCCTTGGAAGCCCTTTGCTGCGGTCGCCATAAGTTGGAAGCTATTTCAATTGATCTCCAGATGACAGAGCTCATTTCCCCTGGAGAAGATGGCTGCTTTGGAGGGTGGACTCTGTAGCATTATACCCTCCCCTCCCCTCCCCAAACCACACCCTCCCCAGGCTCCACCCCCAAATCTCCAGGTATCCCCAAGCCCAGAGCCAGCAACCCTGCTTGTACAGGACGAGGGCTGTGGCTTGCTTGAACCCGGGTTGGCCCTGGCAGTGTAATGTTGGCTGTAATGTTGGGAGTCCCTCTTGGACTTCTGCCCCGAGCCCCTCAGACCTCCTCCACTCCCAGGAATCGGTAAGGCCTCCACGAAGCTTTCATTTTGTTTCCAGGCTGCTGGAGGAGTTTTAAGGGATTCAGAGGAGTGCGGCAAAGAGGACGAAGGACAGTCACGGCAGGCAAGGTGTCGTGCGAGAAGCCGCGTGACGGCTGGGGTCCCGTTTCGCCCGGGGAGAGGAGAAGATAAAGGAGCGGTGTGACAAGAGTTTTCAAACACTTAAGACGCTCCATAAAAATGATGGAGCACGACTCTTCGCCGGCTGTCACAGAGGGAGAGGGAAGAAGGAAGAGGCTTAAATCATCTCACACCTAGATTTATACATGAATATTTAGAGGAGGAGAAGAGGGAAAAAAACGCTTTTCAGTTCGGCTGACGATAGAACAATTTGCAGAGGGGAAGCGCAGGGGTCAAAGAAAGTCCCAAACCGACGTCCTTCTGGGATGTTGCAGGTGCAACATTTCTGGTCTTGAGGGAGGGAGGACGTGAGACCTCTGTTCCCTGCTTGCAATCCCCTTCTCTACGAATCTTAACTAAACCCACAGGGCTGGGGTGGTGCCATATGAAGCTGCCTTATGCTGAATTAGACCATCGGTCTATTAAGATCGGCATTGTCTACTTAGATCGGCAGCTAATCTCCAGGTTCTCAGGTGGAGGTCTTTCTGCTGGAGATGCTGGTGTTTGAACTCTGGACCTTCTGCATGCCGAGCAGATGCTCTACCACTGAGCCATGGCCCCTACCCAGTCATCAAGGTCAGGACTGTTTACTCAGGCTGGCAGCGGCTCTCCAAGTTCTCAGGCTGAGTGGTCTTTCACATCACCTACTGCCTGGTCCTTTCAACAGGAGATGCTGAGGACAGAACCTGGGACCTCCTGTGAGCCAAGCAGATGCTCTACCAGTGAGCCATGTCTCCTACCCAATCATCAAGGTCACGATTGTTTACTCAGGCTGGCAGCTGCTTTCCAGGTTCTCAGGTGGAGGTCTTTCAACTGGAGATGCTGGTGTTTGAACCCTGGACCTTCTGCATGGCAAGCAGAGGCTCTACCACAGAGCCATGGCCCCTACCCAGTCATCAAGGTCAGGACTGTTTACTCAGGCTGGCAGCGCCTCTCCAAGGTCTCAGGCTGAGTGGTCTTTCACATCACCTACTGCCTGGTCCTTTCAACAGGAGATGCTGAGGACGGAACCTGGGACCTCCTATGAGCCAAGCAGATGCTCTACCATTGAGCCACGTCCCCTACCCAATTATCAAGGTCAGGATTGTTTACTCAGGCTGGCAGCTGCTTTCCAGGTTCTCAGGTGGAGGTCTTTCAACTGGAGATGCTGGTGTTTGAACCCTGGACCTTCTGCATGGCAAGCAGATGCTCTACCACTGAGCCATGGCCCCTACCCAGTCATCAAGGTCAGGACTGTTTACTCAGGCTGGCAGCGGCTCTCCAAGTTCTCAGGCTGAGTGGTCTTTCACATCACCTACTGCCTGGTCCTTTCAACAGGAGATGCTGAGGACAGAACCTGGGACCTCCTGTGAGCCAAGCAGATGCTCTACCAGTGAGCCACGTCTCCTACCCAACCATCAAGGTCACGATTGTTTACTGAGGCTGGCAGCTGCTTTCCAGGTTCTCAGGTGGAGGTCTTTCTGCTGGAGATGCTGGTGTTTGAACTCTGGACCTTCTGCATGTCGAACAGATGCTCTACCACTGAGCAATGGCCCCTACCCAGTCATCAAGGTCAGGACTGTTTACTCAGGCTGGCAGCGGCTCTCCAAGTTCTCAGGCTGAGTGGTCTTTCACATCACCTACTGCCTGGTCCTTTCAACAGGAGATGCTGAGGACGGAACCTGGGACCTCCTGTGAGCCAAGCAGATGCTCTACCAGTGAGCCACGTCTCCTACCCAATCATCAAGGTCACGATTGTTTACTCAGGCTGGCAGCTGCTTTCCAGGTTCTCAGGTGGAGGTCTTTCAACTGGAGATGCTGGTGTTTGAACCCTGGACCTTCTGCACGCCAAGTAGAGGCTCTGCCACAGAGCCATGGCCCCTACCCAGTCATCAGGGTCAGTACTGTTTACTGAGGTTGGCAGCGCCTCTCCAAGGTCTCAGGCTGAGTGGTCTTTGGCGCCTCTCAGCTCTGTTGTTGGCCCTCCAGAGGTAGGGTAGCCACTGTGTGAGACAGGATGCTGGGCTAGATGGACCACTGGTCTGATCCAGCAGGCCTCTCCTCTACATTCTTACATTCAAAGCAGTCATTTACTCCAGAGGAACTGCTCTCTGTCATCTCAAAATCAGTTGTAATCCCGAGGAGCCTCCGGGCCCCACCTGGAAGCTGGCAACCATAAGAGTTGGGACAATATGCCCGTCTGGCAGGCCATCCCTCCTTTGCGAGCGTATGGCCCGGTCTGATGACACATCGGAGGAAAAGCAGTCAACAGCTGCCGGCAGCTTCCCCAGCCTGCCACCACGGTATTTATCCCATGTGTTTTCCTCTCCCCCCCCCCAATTAAATCAGTTCCCGCCACGTAGAGACCTCCTTCTGCCGCTGCCGCAGGAACCGGGCTCCTTTCTCTTCACTTCTCCCTTTCCTGCCTTTGTGTGCTTGTAATGAATTGCGAGGAAACGCCACTGAGAGGTGTCAGAACAATTTCTATTAAACATAATTTCCTAATGAAAAGGTTACAAGCAAGTGTGTCACAGCTAATCAGTATTTAATGCTCTGCATTGGGAAGCTGGAGGGGCGGAAGAGAACTCCGGCGTGGATGCATACAACCCGGGCTGCCCGGATCAGAGGGCCGCAACATGGCCATGCGGGGAGGCGGTAGGGCGGTCTTTCCCAACCTGTGGGTCAGGACCTGGGAATGGGTTGCAAAGCCTCCAAATGTAGGTTGCAGGCCAGCCCTCCCCAAAGGCCGCCCCCCCTGCCCTTTGCAATTGTTCTCTTTTGCATTTTGGAAAGGAGGATCTGACCCTGGAAACAGAATCTTCCATGCCGTGCATGTTGAACAAGTAAAACCTGCCTTTATGGTTACTACAATGAGTTTCTTACAATCTTAGGAGGACCAGGGGGCATATAGAAGAAGGTGGTCTAAGGCCGGAATGTAACCTCCAGACACATCGAATCATAGGGTCATAGGATCATAGAGTTGGAAGGGACCTCCAGGGTCATCTAGTCCAACCCCCTGCACAATGCAGGAAATTCACAACTACCTCCTCCCCACACACATCCAGTGACCCCGGTTCCATGCCCTGAAGATGACAAAAAACCTCCGGGATCCCTGGCCAAACTGGCCTGGAGAAATATTGCTTCCTGACACCAAAGTGGCAATCAGCATTTCCCTGGGCGTGTAAGAAAGGGCCACGAGAACTAAGCCCTGAGACAACCCTTCCTGCCCTCCCTTCTCATGATCTGCCCAAGTTCACAGAATCAGCATGGCTGTCAGATGGCCACCTAGCCTCTGTTTGGAGACCTTCAAAGAAGGAGAGCCCACCACCTCCCGAGGAAGCCTGTTCCACTGAGGAACCGCTCTGTCAGGAAGTTCTTCCTAATGTTTAGTTGAAAACTCTTTGGATTTAATTTCAACCTGTTGGTTCTGGTCCAACCTTCTGGGGCTACAGAAAACAACTCTGCACCACCTTTTAGATGACAGCCCTTCAAGTACTTGAAGATGGTTCTCATATCACCTCTCAGTCGTCTCCTCTCCAGACTAAACATGCCCAGCTCTTTTAAACTTTCCTCATAGGACTTCTGTGCGCCTTGGTGTTTAGTCATGCCGGCCACATGACCACGGAAATGTCTTCGGACAGCGCTGGCTCTTCGGCTTTGAAACGGAGATGAGCACCGCAACCCTAGAGTCGGATTCGACTGGCTTTCGAGCAAGGGAACCTTTACCTTTTTTACCATAGGACTTGGTCTCCAGACCCCTCACCATCTTCGTTGCCCTCCTCTGGACGCGTTCCAGCTTGTCTAGATCCTTCTTAAATTGTGGTGCACATTAAATTAAATTAAATTGTGGAACACCTATGAAGCTGCCTTACACTGAATCAGACCATCCGTCTATCAAGGTCAGTCTTGTCTGCCCAGACTGGCAGCAGCTCTCTTGGGCCTCAGGTGGAGGTCTTTCACATCGCCAACTGCCTGGTCCTCTTTAACTGGAGATACCAGGGATTGAACCAGGGACCTTCTGCATGCCAAGCAGATGCTCTGCCACTGAGCCACAGCCCCTCCCTTTGCAAAGGCTGTGTTTTTCGGAATGCCACTTGCTTGGGCTTTGTAGTGTGGGCACCTGCACCGTTTGTGCAATGTTTGTCGGTTTCTCTAAACCATCCAGTTAGCAGCTATAGAAAATGGGAATGCTTAACTAGATGGATATCAAGGTCTTAGTTCGCCTAGAGCACCAAAAAGGCTCGGGACAGCCTTGGATGGGTCACCAGACCAAGTAAAATCATACTTGTGGATCACCATACCAAAAGGGCTGGGATGGAGAATAGGGCTGGCACGAGGGTTGCCAACAGCCCTGGGGAAAGAAATCTCCCATCTCTCTTTTAGCGTGGAAATGGGCAGTGGAAGCCTTCCGTGGAAAGGAGGTCAGCGGCAGCCCCTGGAAAAGAACACCCCATCGCGCCTTTACTGAAGTGAGAGGACCTTTCCTTTCCTCTCAGCACTGGTAACCCTTGCTCGGTATCCTGCAAATTGTACCATGAATGAGTTTGCCAGATGGACTTGTCACTTTTGGTGTGGAGCAATTATTCTGAGCCAACCCCAGGGTTAGTTTGCTGGCACATTAAATGCCCCAAACTGCAGATGGACTGGTTGGTGGCTTATTGGTTGATCTCTGCACATAATTAATGGGTTGGTCCAGCATCCTGGTGAACCAGGTAGTTCTGGATCCAGGAGGGCCTGTGTGTGTGGAGTGGAGACCTGGAGGAGTACGTATCCTTTTGCTAGAAGTGAAGGCCATCTGTCTCCTGTCTCAGACTTGAGAGATGGCACCAAAGAGTTTAGACCAGTGTTCCCTCTAAGCTGAGTTAGTGTGAGCTAGCTCACAGGTTTTTAGCCCCCAGCTCACACATTTTTGTCTTAGCTCAGGAAGGAGGGCTCCAGAGCAAACTGATTTATGCAGCAGCCAAATCGCTCGCTCGCAACTTTTAATGCCAGTAACTCACAAAGTAGGATTTTTGCTCACAAGACTCCACAGCTTAGAGGGAGTGTTGGTTTAGACAGATAGAAAGGTCGGGACACATAGAGCATCTTTCCCTTCCAGCAGATATTTTCCTTTGAAGTAGGATGCTACTCTTAGGGGCAATTTCCTCTGTTTCTGCTCTCTCACACTTGCACAAAAGAAGGTGCGTGACCTCTCCATCTTGTCCAGCATCCAACACCATCTAGATAGAGTAGGTAATCTATATCCATCTCTTACCCGCACTCTCCAGCATGTATTTCCGTTAATAAAAGGTGCTTATTACTTTTTAGAACTGGTTTCTGACTCCATGTACCTTCGTAAGTCTGTCGCCACACCCAGCCCCAGCTCTGCTGCTTTAAAGCCTTGAGTGCTCTGCTACTTTTGGTGATTTCCTGGAAGTACTTAGTCCAGAGAATCCAACACCTTTGAGGGGCATGTATTGCAGGACTTTCCGGGACCTCCCTGTAAAGTAGCTCCGCCTTAATGCCCTCCTTCCCAATGTAAAATGTAGAACTCTCCCACCAGTTGATGTTGAACAATTTTACTTCCCCTCACACATTTGGCATTTGTAAATATATAGCCCAAGGCTGTATTTCAGGGCCATTTCACACATTATGCAGAGGCAAACCCAGAAGGGGTCAAGGCTCAGTAGTGGAGCCTCTACTTTGCATGCAGAAGGTCGCAGGTTCGGTCCCCGGCATCTCCAGTTAAAAGGACCAGGCAGTATGTGACATGAAGGGCCTCTCCCTGAGACTCTGGAGAGATGCTCCGGTCTAAACTAGATAACACTGATTAGTTGCTGTAGACTTTCCGGGTTGTGTGGCCGTGGTCTTGGCATTGTAGGACCTGACATTTTGCCAGTGGCTGTGACTGGCATCCTCAGAGGTATAACACAGAACGATGGAGTACTCTCTGTGTCAAGATGAGCAGAAAAACGGTAGGCAGGTAATTTGTATCTACCCTGGAAGGTGGGGTAAGACTGAGTCATAGTACTCCATCTTTCTGTGTTATACCCCTGAGGACGCCAGTCACAGCTGCTGGCGAAATGTCAGGTCCTACAATGCCAAGACCATGGCCACACAACCCGGAAGATCTACAGCAGCTAATGACCTCCGGCCGTGAAAGCCTTCGACAACATATAGACAACACCGATCTTGATGAACCAAGGCTCTGATTCAGGATAAGGCAGCTTCCTGCGTTCTGAGGAGGGGCTGTGGCTCGGTGCTAGAGCATCTGCTTGGCATGCAGAAGGTCCCAGGTTCAAATCCTGGCATCTCCAGTTAAAAGAGGACCAGGCAGTAGGTGATGTGAAGGACCTCTGCCTGAGGCCCTGGAGAGCCGCTGTCAGTCACAGCAGACAACACTGACCTTGATGGACCGATGGTCTGATTCAGTAGACGGCAGCTGAGTCTCCTCTCCCAGCTCACCTTCTCCTCCCTCCTCTTTCCTAGCCTTGTGACTCACCTGCAGGAGAGAGTCACGGGCCCACCGTTGGGTCCCAACCCGCAGTCTGAGAACCGTCTTTTCACTGCCATGATCTTCTCATGTGCCGCTCTGATGTCCACTGCTTTGAGCACTCTTCTTTGCAAGCAGAGAAATGGATATTGAGCAGGTGAACAAAAAAGCTTGCAAAGTTTAGACAGCTGACAGGTTGCCTTGGGCCAAATCTCTTATTCATTGTGCACGGGGCTTGCTGTTAGACTTACCGATGGGCTATTTGGATTACAGGCTTCAAGCGAGATGCTGGGGTGGGAGGGAAGAAAAAGACAGCCCGGATCACCAAGGCAACTGGAACGGAGGTTGTGCAGAAATGTACTAAAGGTGTATGATCACTGCTCCTTCTGGCCCCATTTTCTCAAGCCTGAATAGCGGCAGCCGCTCAGCGAGGTTTCTGAAGAACACGGTCCTTTCCTGCTCCCAGTATCTGGAGTAAGAGAAGGACCAAGACTTAGAAGAAGAAGAAGAAGAAGAGGAAGAGTTTGGATTTATACCCCGCCCTTCACTGCCCAAAGGCATCTCAGAGCGGTTTATAAACTCCTTTCCCTTCCCCTCCCCACAACAGACACCCTGTAAGGTAGGTGGGGCTGAGAGAACTCTAACACAAAGTGTCCTTGAGAGAACAGCTGTGCCAGAGCTTGTGACTGACCCAAAGTCACATCAGCAGGTGCAAGTGGAGGAGTGGGGAATCAAACCCGGTTCTCCCAGATAAGAGTCTGCGCACTTAACCACTACACCAAACTGGCGCTCAAGAGGAGATGGGCTGTGGTGTGGGTCAGTGGTGGAGCATCAGCTTGGCACGCGGAAGGTTCCAGCTGGGTGTAGTGACTAAGAGCGGCAGACTCTAATCTGGAAAATGGGGTTTGGTTCCCCACTCCTCCACATGCAGCTGCTGAGTGACCTTGGGTCAATCACAGTTCTTCCAGAGCTGTTCTTTCAAGAGCAGTTCTCTCAGAGCTCTCTCAGCCCACCTATCTCACTGGGTGTCTGTTGTGGGGGAGAAGAAGGAAAGGCGATTGTAAGCTCCTCTGAGATTCCTTTGGATAGTGAAGGGCAGGGTATGTAATCCTCCTCCTCCTCCTCCTCCTTCTTCTTCTTCTGGTGTCTCCAGCTGAAAGGACCAGGAAGTAGGTGATGCGAAAGACTCCTGCTCAAGACCCTGGAAAGCTGCTGCTAGCCTGACCTTGATGGTCTGATTCAGTACCAGGCACCGTCCTGCATTCAATGGGGAGAGAGCCCTTGTTTTGCACACAGAAGGTCCCCGGCACCTCCCCAAAGAGATCTCAAGTAGCAGATGCTGATCAGCCCCACCTCCCTCCCAAGATGTCTGTTGTGGGGATGGGAAGGGAAAGGAGATTGTCAGCTGTTCCGAGACTCCTTCTGGTAGTGAAGGGCAGGGGATTAATCCAACCTCCTCTTCCTCTTCTCCTTCTTCCCCTTGTTGTTCCTCTCATGTTCTTTGACCTCTCGAAGCACAGAATCCCTGCCTTTCCCCCTTGCCTGCATTCCAAAGACCTTGACTGCCCTCTTCTCTCCAGAATTACTTCTTTCCCCCCTGAACCTTTGTTCGCTTTTCACATCAGCTTCTTGAAATACACACCGTTCTGACTCCTCTCATGGCTTCAATAACATCAAAGTTGGGATGGTGTGTCTCTGTATCCCAGTTGGAACACGCAGTCCTGTGCGGATCTTTGCTGCGTGTTTAGTTGTTCCCAAGTAAATTTCAGTTCTGTTCTGTAACCTCCGGATCAGAGCGGTCTCTTCTCTATCGACAGCTGCCATGGTCCCAAATCAGGGCACACCAAAAAGTCTGCTAAACTCTGGGAATTTTATTCAATGGATAAGGTATCAGACAAGGTCTCATCCTTTAATAACCCATCGGGGGGGTGGCAATTCCCAATGAAAATGGTTCCCATTTTTAGAACATGCTTTCAGTACTGATGTTTCCTCATCCTTAAACATTCCAAGCAGACTTGATGATGTATTACATTTTATGTAATTCAAACTCCTTTATGAATTTAACATTATCGTATTCTATATGTCGTCGAAGGCTTTCACGGCCAGAGTTCATTAGCTGCTGTAGATTTTCCGGGTTGTGTGGCTGTGGTCTTGGCATTGTAGGACTTGATGTTTCACCAGTAGCTGTGACTGGCATCCTCAGAGGTGTAACACAGAAAGATGGAGAATTCTCTGTGTCAAGGTGAGAAGAAAAATGGTAGGCAGGTAATTTGTATCTACTCTGGAAGGTGGGGTAGGGCTGAGTCATTATCTAGTAGGAGTTCCCCAGGCTATGAACAGAGCCTGTCCTGAAAAAAAACACAAAATGCTCTACAGCTGCTAATGCACTACAGATAAGATTAGAGTTTCAATAGCCATTCCACACACAAAAGAACCTCCTCAGGAAACAGGAAACCTCCTCAGGAAACAATCCATAGACAAAAGAACCTCTTCAGGAAAGCTCCTCCATTAGCATGTTCATAGCCTGGAGAACAACCACAAGATAATGACTCAGCCCTACCCCACCTTCCAGGGTAGATACAAATTATCTGCCTACCATTTTTCTGCTCACCCTGACACAGAGAGAGTACTCCATATTTCTGTGTTATACCTCTGAGGATGCCAGTCACAGCTACTGGTGAAATGTCAGGTCCTATAATGCCAAGACCACGGCCACACAACCTGGAAAAATCTACAGCAATGAATTATTGTATTCTGTTTAATTATAGCTCTTCGTGTACTCGTTTCTATGTTTACACCTACTAAAATGTTGTATTATTGTTGTTGTGTTATTGTTAACTTTATATTTGAAAATAAATAAAAACAGTTAAAAAGAGAGAGAGAGAGAGAATTCATGGGATGACCGGCAGTGTTCCCTCTAAGCTGAGTTAGTGTGAGCTAGCTCACAGTTTTTAGCCTCCGGCTCACAAATTTCTGTCTCAGCTCAGGAAGGATGGCTCCAGAGCAAACTAATTTATGCAGCAGCCAAATCACTTGCTCACAACTTTAATGCCTGGAGCTCACAAAATTGAATTTTTGCTCATAGGACCCCACAGCTTCGAGGGCACATTGATGAGTGGGGGAAATAAGCAGAACAACCATGAAGTATGATTTATTAATTTATTGTCAAATTTATACCCCACCTTCCCCACAAAACAGGCTCGGGGCGGCTTCTAGGTAGCATAAATACAGAATAAAACATACATAATTAAAACACAACAGTTAAAAATAATAGAATACAAAGTGCTGGCAGTAATTAAAAGTTCAATTGGATGGAGTGCTTTCAAATGGATTTCCAATTAGTGCTAGACATTCTTCTGCTCGTTGGCCCTCCTGGCAGCTGCTCGGTGGTAAATTTACGGGCCGGGTGCTACAGTGGCGGCGGCCCCTAATTAAATGCCTGGCCCCTACTTAAATGCCTTGCAGGCCCTGCGGAACTGAAAAAGGTCCCGCAGGGCCCTGATCTCCTCCGGGAGCTTGTTCCACCAGGTTGGGGCCACCACTGAAAAGGCCCCGGCCCTAGTAGCAGCCAGCCTGGCCTCCCTCGGGCCAGGGAGGGCTGGCTGGTTTTGAGACCCAGACCATAGTGCTCTCTGGGGCATATACAGGGAAAGGTGGTCCCATAGGTATGTTGCCAAAGATATGTATACAGGCAAAAAGAATGAGTGAAATTTGCATCGCACTACTGGATCTGATAAGGAGTTCAAATCAGTCAGTCCTAAAAGAAATCAACCCTGATTGTTCCCTGGAAGGCCAGATCCTGAAGCTGAAGCTCAAATACTTTGGCCACCAAATGAGAAGGGAGCATTCACTGGAGAAGACCCTGATGCTGGGAAAGATTGAAGGTCAAAGAAGAAGGGGATGACAAAGGATGAGATGGTTAGACAGTTCATGCAATGAACATGAAATTGAGCAAACTTCAGCGGACAGCGGAAGACAGGAGGGCCTGGCGTAATCTGGTCCATGGGGTCGTGAAGAGTCGGACTCGACTGTGTGACTGAACAACAACAACTGGATCTGATGAAAGTTACTCTGAGAAATGGCCATGTCACTTGCTAAATGAATGAACTATATAGAAATTCCAACGCTACACACTCTGACAAAGTTTGTGAATGAGACGAGACTTGATAGGCATCGTCTGTTAGTGTTGAGGGCATCATTGTGAAAGATTTTTGAGAGATCGATCTGCTCCAAGCAAACGGGATGTTGGATAAGAACCAAATAGTCTTTGGATCTTTTTCTTTGGCATCACACTTCATAATTGTTCTGCTTATTTCCATGGCCCCAAATCAGGCCAGTAATTTTTTTTCCCCCTACACAAAGAATACTATGTACCTTGTTTTATACAGAACGGTGTAGCAAGGCTCCTTTTCCAGTTTCCGCCTGTAGGGACCTTGTTTAAGGCTGCGTACAGGCGGTAATTCTATGAGAGCAGGAGAAAAATCCATAGAATGCAGAGTTAGATGGAGAATCCAGTCTCCCGAGGTCGTCCTCGGCTTCCTGTTTCTTAAAAAGCATGTTTCCAGCTGCTATGCCGGCAGTAAAGCTACAAATTGTTCAAAAAGTACATTGGGACACAAAAATCCCAAACTTCAAGTCTAGGCTAATGGGGTCTGAACTTGCTGAGACTGAGAGGGGAAAAGACCTGGAGATCGTAGCGGACGGCTCAATGCAAGCGTCGACCCAGCGTGCTGCAGTAATGAAAAAGGCAAACTCTATGTTAGGGATTCTTGGGAAAGGGACTGAAGATGAACCAGCCAATACTATAATGTCCCTGTATAGAGCTATGGGGTGGCCTCATTCGGAATACTGTGTACAGTTCTGGTCACCGTATCTCCAAAAGGACATGGCAGAGCTGGGAAAGGTACAGAGGAGGGCGATCAAGATAATTAGGGTCGGAGCGCCTTCCCTATGAGGAATGCCTGGAGAAGTCCGGGACTTCTCAGTTTAGAAAAGGGACAATTAAGGGGGGGGGACATGATAGAGGCTTACAAAATTACACACAAGGTGGAGAGAGTTGGCAAAGCAGATTTTTTTTCTCCCTCTCTCAAAAGACTAGAGTTCAAGGGCATCCAATGAAGCTGATGGGCAGCAGGTTCAGGATGGACAAGAGGAAATACTTCTTTAAACAGGGAATGATTATAATGTGGAATTTGCTGCCAGAGGATTTAGTGATGGCCACAAGCATAGATGGATTTTAAAAAGGGGTTAGACGGATTTATGGAGGAGAGGTCAATCTGTAGCTACTAGCCATTGAAGAAAAAGAAGAAGGAGAAGGAGAAGAAGAAGGAGAAGAGATTGGATTTATACCCCGCCCTTCACTCGGAGTCTCAGAGTGGCTTACAAACTCCTTTCCCTTCCCCTCCCCACAACAGACACCCTGTGAGGTAGGCGGGGCTGAGAGAACTTCTGACAGAAACTGCTCTTTCAAGGACAGCTCTGAGAGAACTATGGCTTGCCCAAGGTCATCCAGCAGCTGCAAGTGGAGGAGTGGGGAATCAAACCCCATATATAAATCGGGATATAAATCAAAACACACAAACAATTAAATATTAGCCACTACACCAAACTGAGGGGAACCTCCACATTCAGAGGTTCTGAATCCCAGTGCCAGTAGTCAACACCAGGTAAAGGCCTCAGCCCCTATGCCCTGTTGTTGGGCCATTCAGAGGAACTGGCTGGCCACTGTGTGAGACAGGATGCTGGACTAGGTGGCCCAGCGGTCTGATCCATCAGGGCTCTTCTTCTATTCTTAAGTATCCATTGAACTCTCAGCGAGGGGCAGCTCAAAGATATTTCCTGTGGCATAGCTTCAGGGCCTTGCATAGCTCTTTGTTCTTCCCCCAACAGAACCAGAAAGACGCAGCTTAAGAAAAATCACCCAAGTGGGTTTCATTTACATGGTGTGTTTTTTGCAGCCAGAGATTTCCTCAGTACGAAGCCTGGACTAGCAGGATGCAGAGTTTTGACTGGTCGTTTATCACAACGTGGCCTTCCTTCCACCACAGGTCCCAAGGCATCCTCCACGGGGGACATCCCTTCGGGACTGACCAGCCCCAGGCCTGCTTTGATTCATCAAGGATGTTGCAGTAGACCCCTTCCCACCAGGGCCACTTCCAGGTGCTGATGCTCTCCCTTGCTTCCTATGCCCACCACCAGGACCCCCCAGTCACACCTCCATTCCTGCCCTCCCCACCGGCCTGGACATCCTTCCCCTGCTCACTCATGACCCCTCCCACAGCCACATGCTGGGGTGGCCAGGAAGCCAGAACCACAGGAGGTAGAGCTGTTGCAAGCAAGCGGGTAAGCAAAGGGCACGTAGGCAGATGGTAGAGGAGGTATGTGGGCAGTGGCCAGTAGCCGGAAGGCCTGGGACCTGGCAGAGAGAATCATAGAAGAATCACAGAATCACAGAGTTGGAAGGGGGTCATAGAGGCCATCTAGTCCAACCTCCTGCTCAATGCAGGATCAGTCTAGAGCATCCCTGACAAGGGTTTGTCCAGACGCCAGTCAGGGGGAGCTCACCACCTCCCTGGGCAGCTGATTTCCCCGCCTCCGTGTATGCTGACGCCCGCCCTGCTTCCAACCACTTAGCAAGACAAGACCCTTTCTACAGTGCTGTTGCAGACTCTTTAGTCTGAACCTAGAGGCTCCCTGTTCCACTCTTCGGTTCTTCTGAGGCACTAGGAAGAACTTTAGATGCTACCCGCCCTCTTTAAAGGCCACGCTCTGCTGATTCCACCTAGCTCTGCCACTGAACCAGGCAGCCCACTTAAGAAGAAGGCATTCCCCACCCCAGACGTCTTGCTAGTTAGACCTGGCAGATACTTTCTCGTCACTCCCACAGCAGGTAACCACATCCAGGGCCCGAGAAAAAGCACAACTTAGCCAGCGGCCCGGCCTGCTTTCTTCAGATACCTCCCCCCTTTCCCTTGTTGCCTCTTATGCTCTCTAATAAAACGGAGGCACCTGTTACTGTTCTGTAGGGTTGCCAACCTCCAAGTGTGTCCTGGAGATCTCCCAGAATTACAACTGATCTCCAGAGGACAGACGTAAATTCCCCTGGAGAAGATGGCTGCTTTGGAGGGTGGACACCATGGTATCATTGTTCGGGTGAGCAATTTAACACAGACATTGGAAGGGGGCACTACATCACTCTAAGTGTGTATAGGTGTTATCTCCTTGAACGGGATGCCTCTTCTTGTCCTAAAATGGAAGCTGTCCTCCGACCCTCCTCTCTCTCTCCCTTTGTCCTCTCACTCACTCACTCTGCACATGGCCTTCCATGGAGACACAGGTCGGTGCAGGTCTCTCCTGTAGATACAATGCCCTCATACTTCCACACACATGATGCTGGTCAAGCTGGTCATTTGTGATAGGGAAAGTCCTCTGTACGTGAGGTTTCTTTCTCTTCCTTTGACTGCAACCTGAATGTGAACTGGATCTCCTTGAATAAATGTGATTTTACCTTTTTTGCAATATACTTCTTGGGAGGTTTATTTACTGCATTTGGTATCCCAGTTTTACAACCGGGCAAAACTCTGCTATATTAACCAAATATCCCAGTAATTATAAACTGCTGATGTTCCTCCCTTCCCCAAACCCCACCTCCAAACCTCCAGGAATTTTCCAACTCAGAGTTGGCAGCTCTACTGTACAATCCCTCCACCTTTGCCTGATGCCTCTGGCTCTCTCACCTTAGCCCCTGACTGATGGCAATCATTCCAGTGCAGCCAAAACACCAGGAGGATTCAAGACCCCTGCCTACTTCTCTCTCTCACACCCCCACAACAGCACTAAGTAGAGCCCCTTCACCAGAAAGTAACAACACCTTTTTCTCCTGCAGCAACTTACAGGGCCTTTATATCCATCTCAAGAGCTCCACCCCCTTATCAAGGAAGCAGCTTGAGCACCCCTGGGTCCTAGCTTCCCCTGAATTTGTCAGCATCGCTGGCAGGATGGTTACTGACTCCTTCCAAGTGGTGTCCATTCGTCCTTACTCTCTTTGCTTCTCTTTCCCTCCTGTTCCTGCTTTCATTTTTTCCCATCTCAGAATTTAGATTGCGATAGCATCCTGTTTAGGGCAGGGATCTGTACTTTTTCAAAATATATTGATATCTACTATGCGGTCTGGCTGAATGCTCAGTGGCTGGGGCCGTGGCACCCTGGGAGAGCAGCTGCTTTGCGCATGGAAGGTCCTGAGTTCAGTCCCTGGCATCTCCAGTCAGGTAGCAGATGATGGGAAAGACCTCAGCCAGATCGCTGCCTATTCCACATAGAGAGCAGGGCACAATCTGATACAGGGCGGCCAATTTCTTTTTCCTGGCAGGCCTCCCGAGAACAGTATCTGAAGAAGTGGAGTACTGTGTCCAGTTTTGGGCACCGCGTTTTAGGAAGCTCGAGCATGTCCAGAAGAGAGCAACCAGGATGGGGAGAGGGTTGGAATCCAAGTCTTACGAGGAAAGGCTGAAAGAGTTGGGTATGTTTAGCCTGGGAAAGAGAAGGCTTAGAGGGGACATGATTGCAGTCTTCAAGTATCTGAAGGGCTGTCATGTTGAAGATGAAGCAGATCTCTTTTCTCTTGCTCTGAACTGCAAGACTAGATCTAATGGGTGGAAATTACAAGGGAGTCGATACCGGCTAAATATCAGGAGAAACTTCCTAACTGTAAGAGTGGCTGAGCAGTGGAACAGACTGCCTCGGGAGGTGGTGGATGCTCCTTTGCTGGACGTTTTCAAGTGGAGGCTGGACGACCATCTTTCGGGTATGTTGTAGGGCTATCTTTCAGCTATGCTCCTGCAGAGTGCAGGGGGTTGGACTAGATGACCTGCATGGTCCCTTCTCCAACTCTAACATTCTATGATGAAGAACTGCCAACTTCTGTATGAACCTACTGATCCTCTAAGATCAAAACCAGAGGTCTAACTCTGTCTGCCCTTTCCTTCCTGTACAGTCACTGTTCTTTAAGTGGAGTTTGGGGTTCTCCCAGAATTACAGCTGATCTCCAGACTCCTGAGATCAGTTCTCTTGGAGGAAATGTCCACGTTAGAGTGTGGGTTCTACATCTTCACATCCCTGGTGAGATCCCGACCCTCCCCAAACACTATCCTCCCCGGGATCTGCCTCCAAATCTCCAGGAATTTCCCAATCTGGAGTTGGCAACATTATCTGATACTCTAACCATTACACCACTCTGGCTCTCTTGTATTTAAACTATTGTGGTTGGCCAGCATGGGAACTTGATCTGACGGGTGGCATGGAACAAAGGCAACAACAGCCAGAAATTCTCCCGGTGAAGTACTCCCCATTCACTATGAGCCAGTTTGGTGTAGTGGTTAAGTGCACGGACTCTAATCTGGGAGAACTGGGTTTGATTCCCCACTCCTCCACTTGCAGCTGCTGGATGACCTTGGGCAAGCCATAGTTCTGTTAGGGCTGTTCTCTCAAGGACAGTTCTGGAAAGAGCTCTCACAGCCCCGCCTACCTCACAGGGTGTCTGTTGTGGGGAGGGGAAGGGAAAGGAGTTTGTAAACTGCTCTGAGACTCTGAGTGAAGAGCGGGGTATAAATCCAATCTCCTCCTCCTCCTCCTCCTCCTCCTCCTCCTCCTCCTCCTTCTTCTTCTTCTTCTTCTTCTTCTTCTTCTTCTTCTTCTTCTTCTTCTTCTTCTTCTTCTTCTTCTTCTTCTTCTTCTTCTTCTTCTTCTTCTTCTTCTTCTTCTTCCTCCTCCTCCTCCTCCTCCTCCTCCTCCTTCTTCTCCTCCTCCAAGCTGTGGGTAAAGGCTGTTAGTGGAATTCTTGCCCACTCAAAACAGAGGAACCTTACCAGAAAAGTTGGCAATCAATCCTAGTTCTACAGTCTTCTGATACAATAACACTGAGTAATCTCAACAGATTACAACAGAGTGTTGGCTCTCCGGACTCCAGGGCCTTATTACTTGCCGTTCTCTCTCTCTTTCTCTCTCTCTCTGAATGTGACCTCTGGCAAGTCACTTTTCATCCCCCATTTCTCAGCCTTCCCCCCAATAGGAAGGGAAGTCAGTGGTGAGGCACAAGGCAGAATTACAACCTGTTAAGGCCTTTGGACGACTTTAACAGAAAAGCCCTGGAGAAGTGGAAGTCTTATTATAAGCCTTGTAGGTTCTTTCCAGGCAGTTAAAGGGCTAATAAATCCCCAGCCCAGGAGACTTCTTCGTTGGCGTTCTGTGCAGAATTGCAAGAAGAGGAGGAGGAAAATGCCGAAGAACAGGAGCTCAAAAGGAAGGGCCTTCCGAGGGGCTGGTGGGACGTGGCCGCAGAGGGCGAGATCAGTAATTGGGGGGGGGGGGCATCCGGCCTACACAGGAGGCTGCTAAGATAAGGTACTCCACTTGGCACCAGGGGCTTCCATCTGCCCTCCAAAATATCTTTTGATCCTTAGCTTGCTGCTCTTTACACAGAGGGCTGCCAAAGTCCAGGTAGTAAATAACACAAAAGATACAAAAGATCAAACTGTGCCTAAATAATGAAAAATGTATCCGACATTCAATGAGTATGATGATCTAAACCTATATAAATAGAGTGGGTTTTTTTTCCAAAAATGCAATCTAGTAGTCAGAAACTCAAAAAACAAAACAAAACATGGTCCAAATACAAAACCAGTCCTATTCATCCACCTTCAGAAACAGTACAAGTCAAATTCCTCAAACAGTGAACAGTCCAAATATAGATGTTTATAATTCCTCTTCACTAAATCCTCGTCTCTTATGTGCATTACGTAATCGGTCTTACGTACATTAAGAATGAAAAAAAGATGCCGTGCATTATTCAACACTGGAGCTGGGTGGTTTTGGTGTTCCACTTTTGAGAAAGGAAGGGCGATACGGCAACCTGAAGCCAGCTGGGCTATGAAGTGGATACACAAGCGGTGAGATGAGGATTTTGTGAAGAGGAATTATAAACATCTTTGTTTGGACTTTTCACTGTTTGAGGAAATCTATCTATCTATCTATCTATCTATCTATCTATCTATCTATCTATCTATCTATCTATCTATCTATCTATCTATCTATCTATCTATCTATCTATCTATCATCTATCATCTATCTATCTATCTATCTATCTATCTATCTATCTATCATCTATCTATCTAATCTCTATCTCTCTCACAGGGCTTTTTTTGTAGAAAAAGCCCAGCAGGAACTTATTAGCATAATAGGCCACAGCACTAATATCACAGCTCATTAGCATATTAGGCCACACCCCATGTTACCAGAAATGTGGCCATCCAGCCACACCCACCTTTTGCTTCTTATTCTGTTTACCTTGTTTGTTGTCAAAACCCAGGGCTTTTTTTGGAGCAGGAACTCCTTTGCATGTTAGGCCACACACCCCTAATGTAGCCAATCCTAATGAGTTCCTGCTGTTGGGTGTGGCCTATTATGCTAATGAGTTCCTGCTGGGCGTGGCCAACTCAGGAGCCAGCCAGAACTCTGTTCCTGTGCGTTCCTGCCCCCAAATAGCCCTGGTCTCTCTCTCTCTCTCTCTCTCTCGATAGATAGATAGATATTTGCTATATTAACCAAATATCCCAATAATGTGTTCATGTGGTTGCGTAAGCCCATGGAGCACCAATCCACTAGCAGCAATTCCGTGACAGATGGAACCTTCATATTCAGAGGAGGTCTACTGGCTTCCTGTCAAGAAAACGAGGAGAAAGGGCCTTGTACCTGCTTGCCCACTTGTGGGCTCCTCTGGCCACTGCCGGAGGCAGAAATACTGTACTCAAAGAACCTTTGGTCTGATCCAACTAGGTACCCCTTATCTCCTAATTAGTTTTCGGCTGGATTTTAAATTAGGTGCTAACTATAGCCTTAAACGAAACACTTAGTATGAGAGAAGGAATCAGAAGAGCAGAAGCTATAAGTAATAAGTAATCCTGCACTGAGCCGGGGGCAGGGCTGGCCCGTCACTGACAAAATTTAGGCAGTTGCCTATGGTGCCGGCTTGATGAGGGCGCCGTTCTGGCCTGCCTGCTGCCCGCCTTCCCCTCCCCTCCCTTCCCTCGTGGTGCAGCAAGTCCTCAGCGTGGCACGAAGCTGAGGTGTGGCAATGAGAAGTTGAGGTGTGGCACGAAGCTCGGTGGGCTCTCATCCTCAGCCCGGTACCTCGTCACAGATCAACCAGGGCGCACAGCTGAAGTAGCATGGTGAATAGTGATCACCTCCGCACACCAGCAGCTCTTCCAGCCTGGCTGCCACTCGCCCCCTCGGCCCACCCGCTGTGGCTCCAGCGCCTGCCCTGGCCCACCCCTCGATGGTGGCAGAGCCTGCCTTTCCCATACAAGCCTTTGTCCTTGGCCAGGCGCCACATCCATACTTGGTGCCCACCAGTGGTGCTTGCTCTGTGCCTCTTTCCAAACCGTCTTTGGAGGCCGCCTGGACCACGATCTGCACCCAAAGCTACTCGGAGCCGCCCTTCTCCCCATTCTTTTTTCCTTTATGACACCCCCCCTGTCTTCATGCAGAGACAGGCGTTTCACTTCCCATGTACTGAAGTTTTCCTCCCTGGCCATGGCAACTGGCGGCTTGAGCTTGCAGCTCTTATTCGGGGAGGAACCACTGCTGCCACCACTCTAGATGACTTTGGCGGCATCCCCCAGCCTTGGGGAGGCGCCGCACCAGAAGTGGGGGTGCCAGAAGGTATCCTTGCCTAGTGTGTATGGGGGAAACCTGGGGTCAGCCCTGGCAGGGATTTGAACTAGATGGCCTGTATCTATTATTACTTTGGACTGCATCTATTATGTCCTCTGAGTTGCTCAGGGCAGTATGCATGGTTCCCTTCCCTAGTTTCTTCTTCACAGCAAGCCTGTGAGGTAGGTCAGAGAGAGAGAGAGAGAGAGAGAGAGAGAGAGAGAGAGAGAGAGAGAGAGAGAGAGAGAGAGAGAGAGAGAGAGAGAGAGAGAGAGAGAGAGAGAGTTATGTATGGAGATACATGAATGCAGGAGCTTGATTCCAGCTCCCATTGAATCCTGGTATCCTAAACATCGCAATGCTCCCTCTAAGCTGTGGAGTCTTGTGAGCAAAAATTCTACTTTGTGAGCTTACTGGCCTTAAAGCTGTGAGTGAGCGATTTGGCTGCTGCATAAATCAGTTTACTCTGGAGCCATCCTTCCTCAGCTAAAACAATAACGTGTGAGCTGGAGGCTAAAAAAGTGTGAGCTGGCTTACATTCACTCAGCTTAGAGGGAACACTGCCCCCCCCGGTGCTCGAGGGCCTGCCAACACTTTTCCTGGTGTTTGCCAAGTGTTTCTAGAAAGTGGGTGGGTCCAGGTGGGGCTTTTACCCAACAAGGCTTCTGATTGGCCATTGGAGACTTGATAGGCAATGCAGATTTTATTGCTTTGGCAGCAGCTGCCCTCACAATACAAGGATTGTCTCTGTGTGACCGGAAGTACGCTGTGGCGGCCATTTTATGGGTGTCTCTGCCTCCTGTGGCAGCCATTTTGTGACTGCAGCCACCATGCTGTGTCAGAATTCCAAAGGTGCCTGGAGGTGCCAAAAAGCTGGGGAGCCCTGCTCTAACCCCTATCCCACACTGGCTTTCTTGCCTGAAGGTCTGCACGGAACTGAATCGGCTGCTGCAGGAAGCATTTATTTGCATTCATTGAGTTATATCTGACTTTTCTTCCCAGTTGGGACTCATCCCGTTTGGGACTTATCCTGTAGCAGACCTCAGACAGCTGTGGTTGGCCAGGCCGCCAAATACCAAGCAACGAAGACCCATCGAAGAGCAATTGTCCACGTTAACCTCTTATCTCTGGCACTGATCCGCTATTCCTTAGCTGAGTCAATATTATTTCACGGTATAGTGGATGAAGCTGTTAAGGACCTCTGGGTCGTTTTGTTTATATTTTGGTGTTTGCTTTGGGTAAACACGGGGCGAAAAACAAGCATGTTTTTAAGTGTGCAAAGCTGAGCAAGAAATTGCTTCGATGAACTCCTGATCCTGGTTTGCCTCTTGTGGGTTCTTGCATTGAGCACTAAGGCAGGTTTAAACGTGATGCTGCATGCAGGGCTATTTTCAGGCAGGAATGCACAGGAACGGCGTTCCGGCTGGCTCCCGAGTTGGCCATGCCCAGCAGGAACTCATTAGCATAACAGGCCACACCCAACAGCAGAAACTCATTAGGATTGGCTACATGAGGGGTGTGTGGCCTAATATGCTACAAAAAAAGCCCTGGGCTTGTACAATCTAATGGAGCTCCATGACCAGCTCTTTGCTCCCAAATCACACACACCTCTACGTTTGAGCCACTTTTGCTGGACACACTAGAAGGCCAGAACAGACTGGTCTTTTAAATGGGAGGCTAGAAGGCTTCTGGCAGCCAGGAGCAAGCTGAGGCCATTCTGCAAGCACCTGGGCCACAGTTAGGGTTGCCAACTCTAGGTTGGGAAATTCCTGGAGATTTGAGGATGGAGCCTGGGGAGGGTGGGGCTTGGGCAGCAGAGGGAACTCAGCAGGGTATAATACCATAGGGGCCACCCTCTAAAGCAGCTGTTTTCTCCAGGAAAGCTGATCTCGGTCATCTGGAGATGAATTGTAAGACCGGGAGATCTCCAGGTTGACAGCCCTTGGCTCCTGGCCAGAGCTGTTGTTCTGTTAGAGAAGTCGATTTCCAGAGACAAGAGATCTACATGGGTATGCTGATTCACTGCAGGTAGACTCGTCCCCACGAATGTCAAAAGTAAAGCACGCAATCTCCCTCGTGCCCAACAGACAAGCCCGCAAACGATTTGTCTGCGGAAGAGCCAACTTTGGTGTTTTACAGCTGCCGATCTGAAATTAGTAACCGCTTTAATCTTGCTCCCGGCGTATCACTTGGAGGTGTAATTGTGCAGAAGGAGAAAAGGGATTAAAATGCAAAACACTCTCCCGTGCTCTCCCTTTTTATAAATATTAAATCCCTTTCCCCTTCCCCTCTTTCTTCTAATTTTACAAGAGCGGTTTCCCTCAAATTATTTCGTACATGCCTGCCTGCGTCGTTTTGCAAAGTGTGCGAGCAGGACACGCAGAGAGCATAATTTCAATTTCTTCATAAATCTCGGAAATGCATACTTAAATCTGACGCGAAGACAAAACATTCTTACACCTTTAATTTCCACTCTATGGAGTATAATGGAAAAGCCTGATTATTTTTAATTCTTCCCTTTAATAATTCAGCGACAGACTGATTTAAGGCAGGGGGACCATAATTACCTTTCCACTTCCCTTTAGTAAATGGAGTTTTAATAGAAACGCTGGAATTAATTCAAACGGGCCGGCCGTCAGGTCATCCGCGGCATGATCTGTGTAAATCGTTTATCTGTAAAATGGTTCGTTTTGCTACTTGGAAGGAACCCCAGCGGAGCCGCGAGTGTGTGGTATGTCAGAAAAGGAAAGCACGGTATTTATTTCTACTAAACCGAGGGAGATGGAGAAATATTGTTGCTGCCATCCTGGGGAACTTGTAAAATTACCGGTACAACATGAAAGGAAAGTTTTGGAAGGAGATGGTGAAGAAAAAGTATTGCTCACTGCTACAAGAGTATGTTAGGAACTGGGACGACTGCAATTCTGATATTTTCAGGTGGGTAGCCATGTTTGTCTACTGTAGAAAAGTGAGCTTTGAGTCCAGTTGTACCTTAAAGACCATCAAGATTTCCAGGGTAGAAACTTCTGAGTTCCAAAGCTCCCTTTGTCAGAGCTTTGACTCTCGAAAGATTATACCTTGGAAACCTTGTTTGTGTTTAAGCTTCAACTGGACTTGAATCTTGATGTTCAAATCCTGTTTCTGTCACAGACTTCCTCAGTCACCTTAGGCAAGCTGTTCTCAGCTTCAATCCACCCTCCTGAGAAATAAGAGATAACAATATCGCCTGCCTTCAAGTACTGTTATAAGGATTGCGTAACGAATACATAGCACATTCACTGTTCACTGCTTTACGTGCATTATTTATGCCTGCAATTGTGCGATCGTGCAGTAGAATTCTGGCAACCCGTGGAATAGCGTTATAGCATTATAACAATGCATGGCATGATCTGACCTTTTTTGGGGGGAGGGAAAGCAATCGTGGCATTTCCCATTATATCTCTGTGCTGAAAAGGGTTCTGCAGGTTGCAGTCACACGCACCAGTTGAAGTGCAGGGGAAGAGAGGCTATTTCCTCCAGGTGAATTTGACACACAGTTGTGAGATCACACAGCCCTTTGAAGCTGTGGGGCGAAGCTCGTCACTGTGTGACCAGATACAACTGTGGGTGAGTCATGGTTTTTCCCCTGCCATTTGTTTCCCTTGTGCATAAACAAGCAATCGAGGAATCACACCTCTGCACTGATGGCCCCCTATGGAGTATGCGATGATGCGCATACTGGAAGGGGGGAGGGCATGGCACGGAGTCGGGATGGCCTGTTCAGACCATCCCAAAAGCATGAGATCCCATGCATGAGTGATCAGACAGGGCAAAGTCCACCCATGGCCCACCTTATCTGGATAACACAGGACTTTCCCCGGTGTCTTTTAACTCTGCTTCCGTGGTGGAGCAGCATGGGTTGCCGACGGCTGCGGGATGCTTCCCAGCTGTTGCTGTCTGATCACTCCCTTTAGATCCATCAGGCATTTGTGCCTGTGTTGGATAAGAACATAAGAGAGCAGAAGAGAAGCCAATATTTGATCAGGCCAATGGCCCACCTAGTCCAACACTCCGTCACACAGTGGCCAAAAAAATACCAGGTACCATCAGGAGGTCCACCAGTGGGGCCAGGACACTAGAAGCCCTCCCACAGTTGCCCCTGTTGTGGTGCACGCAATGCTGGCTGGCATGTTAGTGCCCAAAGGGAGTTAGAGTACCCAAAGAAGACTGGAGTCCAGAACTTAGGTGCAAATACAAAGTGAATTTTATTTACACTCTGCCACCACCTATAGAAGACAGGAGGCCTGGCGTGATCTGGTCCATGGGGTCGCAAAGAGTCGGACTCGACTGTGCGACTGAACAACAAACCACCTATATACAGTTCTCAGTGTCAAAGTGCTCCAAGTGAAGAACATAAAACCACTGTACACTCTGTACATTTATACAGCCTCTGGCCAATCAGCATACAGCTGATGCAATCCAGATGCAATACTCAGTGTCAGGCTGAACTGCCTCAGACCGGTTATAGCCAGCCTCTTTGCAGTCACATGCTGGCACTAGCTGTCATTCCCTTTGACACTAGATCAAACTCATCTAGGCCAGCCTTACCAAAACCAGTGAATCACAACAGCCCCCCACCCCCAAGCACCAAGAATACAGAGCATCACTTGCCCCAGACTGAGAGTTCCTATCTATACCTTGTGGCTAATAGCCACTGATGGACTTCTGCTCCATATGCTTATCTAATTCCCTCTTGAAGCTGTCCAAGCATGTAGCTGCCACCACCTCTTGTGGCAGTGAATTCCATGTGTTAATCACTCTTTGGGTAAAGAAGCATGTGATCACAGCCTGCAGTCATTGTTATGTTGGACAGATGGAGCCAATACAGCCTTTAGGTAGTTTCATGAGGGTAGCCGTGTGGGTCTGCTACTACCTAAGTCCAGTAGACACCAAGAAGATTTTGGGGGTATAAACTTTCAATGAAGGGTGCTTTGAAGAAGAAGAGATTGGATTGATACCCCACCCTTCATTCAGAGTCTCAGAGCATTTTACCTGTGAGGTAGATGGGGCTGAGAGAGCTCTTTCGAGGACTGTCCTCTCAGAGTTCTCTCAGCCCCATCTACCTCACAGGTTGTCGGTTGTGGGGAGGGGGAGGGAAGGCGGTTGCAACCGCTCTGAGACTGAAAATCTTGTCGGTCTCTAAGGTGCTGGTAAAGTTAAGGTAAAGGTTTCTCTTGCTCAAAAGCCAGTCAAATCTGACTCTAGGGATGCGGTGCTCCTCTCTGTTTCCAGCCAAAGAGCCAGTGCTGTCCAAAGACATTTCCATGGTCACATGGCCGGCATGACTAGACTCCGAGGCACACGGAATGCTGTTACCTTCCCACCAAAGCGGTACCTGTTTATCTACTTGCAATTTCTTGCTTTCAAACTGCTCGGTTGGCAGGAGCTGGGACCAGAGACGGGAGCTCACTCCATCATGCGGCGCACGGGTCTCGAACTGCTGTTCGAGGCCTTCCGGCCTGCAGTTCAGTGTCTTAACCACTTGAGCCACCACAGCCCCTTTCCTAAGGTGCTAGTGGGCTCAAATCTATCTGTTCTACTGCTGATCAACATGGTTGCCCTCCAAAACGATCGACTCTAGCCGTCACACAGTGATTTAGGTCACTGTGGAATACCTCTGAGGCAAGCTCTCTCGGCCCTTTCCTGTTTTGCAGTGGGCAAGGTGAGGCGATGCCCCGGGCCAATGAGAATCCAGGTCAGGGAAGGAAAAGTCCGATGTCTCTGCTCCTTTGCAAAGCCTGACGCAGCAGAGCCAATGCGTCCCTTCTGGAGTTGCTGCCGCAGCACAAAGCCTGGAAGGGGGGCAGAGGATAGAGAAGGCGAAAGTGCATCCAGCAACTGGACCAGACAATGGACATTGTAATGGACTGGTGTGGGGCGCATGGCAGGGCCCAGGGCTCCTCCTGATGGGGCCCACCGCCACTGACTTCCACTCACCTGCAGTGGCAGATTCACCCTTAAGCAGACTAAGCACGTGCCTTAGGGCACCAGGGTCAAAGGGGGCACCACAAAGTTGGGGGAAGGGTGAAAAAATGTAGAAAAATGCCTTTCAGGTCATGAAGATTGGAACGCTGATATATTTAACTTGTGAAATATTAGAATAGATGTTGCACTGCATTTTTGTAGAACTTTATGGAGCCAAAGCTTGGCTTAGTTTGTACAGTATATTGTGTGATCATAGGAATAAATTTTTGTATTGCTGCAACCTGCGTTGTATATCTGGTCAGGCAGGTCAGCAACTCAAATGGACTGGGGTCAGTGTGGAAAGGAGGGGGGGGGCACCAAGACTGGTCTGTGCTTAGGGGCACCAGTGAGCTCACACGCCTCCTCTGCCACTTATCTACCTGCCCTTCCCCACCTGTTTGCTGGAAGTGAAGTAGAAGAAGAAGAGAAGAGATTGGATTTATACCCTGCCCTTCGCTACCTGAAGGGAATCTCAGAGCGGCTTACAATCTCCTTTCCCTTCCGTCTCCCCACAACAGACATCCTGTGAGGCAGGTGGGGCTGAGAGAGCTCTGACAGGAACTGCTCTTTTTCAAGAACCGCCGTGCCAGAACTATGGCTTGCCCAAGGTCATCCAGCAGCTGGAAGTGGAGGAGTGGGGAATCAAACCTGGCTCTCCCTGATTAGAGTCCGTGCACTTAACCACTACACCAAATTGGCTCTCTGCTCTGCCACCCATGCTCACAGCTGCCTAAGGTCACTGGGGAAAGGCATGTGATGTGCAGAGATGCTGCTGTTGGTGGCCAGGGCAGCAGGTCCCCTCAGCTGCAGGCACCAGCCAATACAATTGGGGAAAGGAGGCGCAAACAGTGGAGGCGATTGAACATGGGCAGCAGGAGGGCTTATGAGTGGGAGAAGGCCCTGGCTGTTTCCTGCTTCCTTTTCCAGTTATGCTGCTGCTGCTACATCACAGCTTACTTTATAAGACTCTCTCAATCGCACAGGAGAGATAGATAGGCAAGCCTCTCCTGTGCGATTGAGAGAGTCTGGTAAAACATTGGCTGAGGCTCCTCCCCCTCCTCCTCCCAGGGTGAAAAGTACGGAGACTTACTAGTGATTTCAGCTCTCACATACTTTATTAGATGAAGAACAAGACAACTAAGCCGGCTCGCAGGCCGGCTTTTATCCCCAAGTGACCCACACCCCAAACACACACACACCCGGTGATTCGCTATTTACATTGATTGGATTAACTCCTGCTCCTCCATTGGAGGGGAGTCAGGATCCACTAGTCCATTGTCCTTCGGGGCGAAGCTCAGGCCCTTCGCCTGGCCACATGGTGGACCGGTTAGAACCAGTCCAAGCACATGGCTGCCCGGAGCCCATGTTCTCAAGTGGGTACATTACACAGGGGGAGGGAGGGAACCAGCCAGAGTTCACTTCCTGGCCAGGCTGCCTCAACCATATACAGGAGACATGTTTTATTTAAAGTTTTTAAAAAAATCTTTAATTGTGCCTGTCTGTGTCCTTTGTAAAGTTTATATCTCCACTACCTGGCATTACATTTTATGATACACACGGCCCGGCCCAACAAGGTCTCATTCATGTCAGATCCGGCCCTCCTAACAAATAAACTCATTTGTTAGGAGGGCCGGATCTGACATAAGTGAGACCGTGTTGGGCCGGGCTGTGTGTGTCATGAAATGGAATGCCAGACACCCCTGATGTCAAGGGACCGAACATGGCAGCAGATGGTACATGGTCCAAATCTGGAACTCAATTGGAAAAAAAGTCTGTTCGTGAAACGGGAATTAAGGAAGAGCAAAAGACAGAACAGAGAGAAAATCTCAGAATACGAAGGGAGGAGAAAGGGTGAACTCTGTGTGTGTCAAGTGCAGTCTAGTAGCTTCTGGCTTAAGGCCGCCCTGTGAATTAATGGCCTCCAAAACATCCTATCCTTCACAGCCTTGCTCAGGTCTTGCAAGCTGAGGGTCTTTGTGGCTTCCTTGATGGAGTCCTTCCATCTCCTGTTGGGTCTTTCTCTTTTCCTGCTGCCTTCAGCTTGTCCTCGCATGACCGTCTTTTCCAGTGAGCCTTGTCTTCTGATCGCGTGACCAAAATACGACAGCCTCAGTTTACTCATTTTAGCTCCTAGGGAGAGTTCAGGCTTGATTTGATCTTGAGTCCACTTGTTTGTCTTTTTGGTGGCCCATAGTGTCTGTAAAACTCTCATCCAGCACCACATTGCAAAGCGATCCGCTTTCTTCCTGTTGTCCAACTTTCACTAAATACTACGGCATAGATTCACTTGATCTCGGTTGCCAATGACAGACTCCTCCTTAAACTCAAGAATCTTTTCTAGCTCCTTCACGGCTGCCCTGCCCAGTCGCAGTCTCCTGATTTCTTAGAATCATAGAGTTGGAGGGGATCTCCAGGGTCATCTAGTCCAACCCCCTGCACAATGCAGGAAATTCACAAATACCTCCCCCTCCACAGCCCCAGTGACCACCTGCTCCATGCCCAGAAGATGACCCAAAACCTCCACAATCCCTGGCCAAACCAGCCTGGAGAAAAATTGCTTCCAGACCCCAAAGTGGCAATCAGCATTTCCCTGGGTGTATAAAAAAGGGCCACAAGAACTAAGCACTGAGGCAACCCTTCCTGCCCACCATCTCATGATCTGCTTAAGTTCACAGAATCCTCATTGCTGTCAGAGGGCCATCTAGCCTCTGCTTGAAAACCTCCAAAGGAGGAGAGCCCACCACCTCCCGAGGAAGCCTGTTTCACTGAGGAACCGCTCTGTCAGGAAGTTCTTCCTAATATTTAGCCAAAAACTCTTCTGATTTAATTTCAACCCATTTGGTTCTGGTCCGACCTTCTGGGGCCACAGAAAAAACTCAGCGCCATCCTCTATATGACAGCCCTTCAAGTACTTGAAGATGGTGATCGTATCACCTCTCAGTCGTCTCCTCTCCAGGCTAAGCACACCCAGCTCCTTCAACCTTTCCTTGGTCTCCAGACCCCTCACCATCTTCGTTGCCCTCCTCTGGACATGTTCCACCTTGTCTAGATCCTTCTTGAAATTATGGTGCCCTGAAATGAACATAATACTCTAGGGTGAGGTCTAACCAGAGCAGAGCAAAGTGGTATCACTCGGGTGCAGTCTCCCTTTTGGTTGATGATGGTTCCCAGGAATAGAAAATCTCAAACCATTTCAGTTTCTTCGCCGTCAGCCTGAAAGTTCTGTGATTCCCCAGTGGCCATGACTTTTGTCTTCTTCTCTGCTCGAACCTTCACCAGCGGTCATTTCTTCACTGTTTTCTGCCAGTCATATGGTGTCAACCTGCATCTTGTCCTCCATAAAGGCAGACCGAGTGTGAAGTCGCCTCCTTCTGATACATGGGCCTCGATGGGAGACGTGGCCTTTGAGTTGTGTTAGATCCCACGCCAAGCTCCGTTCCCTTTCCTCCAGATCCATCCCCCTGTCCCGGCACTGGTTGCTGCTCTAGATTCTAAGTCGGCAAAGCAGCCGGGGTTAAATTTTTCATGAACACTAAACACCGGCAGCCTGGCCTCTAATTAAGCACCGGGATGGGGAGAACTTCCAGCTACTCCAGAGCTGATTCTGTACAAGTGCATGCTAATGATTCCTTTTAAAATGTCAAGCAGTTTGGTATCCACTTCCTTTCATAAATAATTTCTGGCTCAAGGAGCCAGAAGTACCCGTCTGATGCAGCCGGCCTCCTCCGCACGGAGATGTGTTATTTTTCGTGGTGTCTGAGCGGGCCGTGGGAAGGAAGGGAGGGAGGGAGGGGCAAAGCGGTGCTGGTAGAGAGGAGTGGTCTAATGCACTTCTGGTCCTCGAAGTCCAAAAAGCCTCTGTTGAGCCCACCTCGGGGTCCTTCTCCCAAACATCCATATTGTTTATGAGCGGGGAGCATTTTCTTAAAAGTAGGGGGAGTTTTGCAATGTTTATTACCCCCCCTACTTCAGTTTGAAATGGCGCTGTCCAGCCATAAGTGCATCATGAGACCCTGCTGATCATGCGTCTCAGCTAGAGAGGCCAGCCTCCCGGTGGGACCTGGGGATCCCCCAGAATTGCAGCTCATCTCCAGACTACATGGATCAGTTCCCCTGGAGGAAATGGATGCTTTGGAGGGTGGACTTTATGGCATTGTACCCCACTAAGGGGCTGCGGTGGCTCAGTGGTTAAGACGCTGAACTGCAGACTGGAAGGCGGGTAATTCAGCAGTTCGAGATCCGAGTGCTGCATGACGGAGTGGGCTCCCTTCTCTGGCCCCAGCTCCTGCCAACCGAGCAGTTTGAAAGCAAGAAATTGTAAGTAGATAAATAGGTACCACTTCAATGGGAAGGTAACAGCATTCTGTGCGCCTTGGCGTTTAGTCATGCCGGCCACATGACCACAGAAATGTCTTCAGACAGCGTTGGCTCTTTGGCTTGGAAACGGAGATGAGCACCACATCCCTAGAGTCGGATTCGACTGGCTTTTGAGCAAGGGAAACCTTTATCTTTACCTTACCCCACTGAGGTCCCTGTCTCCAGAAGTTTCCTAACCTGGAGCTGGTAATCCCCCAGTGGAGAACTGGGGGTGGGGGGGAACCTGAGAACTCTAGTTTTAGTGTAGAGATGGCAGAACAGCACTGGTCTGAGCATGTCCTAAGACTTGGGGTGAAGTTCCATGAAGCACCGGATCCTGATACTTGACAATGGGAACAGGAACAGATGGATGTATGACCTGCATCTAGAGGTACAGATCCCATTGCTAACTTAGTTCTCAGGGCCAAACATGGGGTGCTGGACATCTGTTACCAGATCTGAAGACATAGATTTTAAGCTTGAAATGCATCTATGTGCAGAAGGGGGTCTGCATGGGGGGGGGAAGGCTCTTCCTCATATAAACCAAGTATCTGCGGAGGGAAATGTAGCATGTCAGGGAGAAGGGCAGAATCCTTCTCCTTGACATTCATTTTCTACATGCGGGGTTTTTGTTTTGTTTTGCTTGGAGGAACGTCCAATGCTGCGAACCCTTCCTGGCACCCCAACAGTGGTCCAGTCCAGCTATAAAATCACCACCTCGGTGAGAACAAGGCCGAAGAACAGATACCTTAGAACAGAAAAAAGCATTTAAAGGTATCAAAAGAGGGGGCAATTACAATGATTGGGCAGTTTCAGTGCTTTTGCTGTGAGGGCCAGTGGAAAAAGTTCCAGAACAAAAGGTGGAGCAGGGGTCCCCAGTCTTTTTTGAGCCTGTGGGGACTGTTGGAATCCTGACACAGGGTGGTGGGCACAATCCCAAAATGGCTGCCCCGGGAGGCGGAGTCAACCACACATAGGAAGCCCAAGAGGAGGGAAGAAGAGCATTTTTTAAAAAATACACTGGGAAAGAAGAATGTGGGAGAATAGAACCAACACACTGGTGGCAGTTGCAGGGGAATCAACATTCTTTTAATTTGCATAACCAATCAGATCTCCACACTGCCCAATCAGAAGCCGTCCTGGACAAGTGCCGCACATGGCCCCACCCACTTTCTAAAGTCACTTGCTGGGCCCCGGGAAAGGTGTCAACAGGTCTCCTGTTGCCTACAGACACCATGCTGGGGACTACTGATATGGAAGCTTATAACAGTTTGAATATTGGTGGGCAGTGCCATTTCTCTCTTCTCTGTCTCATAATGACTTGGGAGCCGCCATATAACCAGTAAGTTCAGGACTGACAACAGCTTTTTCTCACCATCCCGTAATTCGCTGATGGGATTCACTGCCACATGACGCAACGAGAGCCACGGGCCCAGATGGTTTTTAGGAAGGCGTTTATTTATCCACACGATAGCTCCCAATGGAACCTCCATGTACGGAGGTGATTTACCTCTGAACTCCCGATACCTGGGTGCAAACAACAGGAGACCGTCTTCTTAAAGAGAGCCAGTTTGGTATAGTGGTTAGGAGCTTGGGCTCTAATCTGGGAGAACCAGGTTTAATTCCCCATGCCTCCGGATGTAGCTGCTGGTGTGACCTTGGGTCAGTCACAAGTTCTTTCAGAGCTGTTCTCTCAAGAGCAGTTTCTGTCAGAGTTCTCTCAGTCCCACCTACCTCCGCAGGGTGTCTGTTGTGTGGAGAGGAAGGGAAAGGAGACTGTAAGCCGCTCTGAGACTGCTTTGGGTAGTGAAGGGCAGGGTATAAATCTAATTCTCCTCCTCCTCCTCCTCCCTTCTTCCTTCTCCTTCTTGCCCTGCTTGTGAGCGTCACAGAGGTACCTGCTGGAAACAGAGCGCTGGACCAGATGGCTTTGGGGTCAATCCAGTAGGAATTGTCTTACATCCCTGACACAAATCCAGGTGTGGTTCTGGGTCTGGTGCACCCATATCTCTGGTGGAAATGGGAAGGTACGTTGGCAAAGGTAACCTTCCTTGATTGTAAATGACAAGAGGCTGATCCCAGCTACCGGGTGCTAGCATTTCTTTTGCTGTTTCCTGCTCGAGGTCAGGTATCATACCCCATTTCCTAGAGAGCTCAAGCAAATGATTGCACGGCCCGACCGAGTCACAGGCTCATTCGGTAAATACAAATGCTGCTTCCTGACTCGGGCGATGAACCGACCAGCCGTCAAATCATGATGCTGAGATCTTCCTTCTGGGGCTGTTTAAAGTGCGGCACGGGTGCTTAGCGCTGGTGGGATTGATGGGACGCGAGATGGGAATGGCTGCTATTTATATACAGATGTACATCGCTTGTCCAAGGCCTGGATCCTTTCTATCTTTTAAATCTCGCCTTGCTGTAAGACAGGACTCAGCCCTTAGTCGAAGCAAACATCGCTGCAGCCACAAATAATTTTTTTATGAAAAAGCAGGTCTGAGTAGCAGCAACTACATAATTTCCTGCAAATATTTTTTTTTTTGCTAGCGCAGTTTCCCCCTCCTTTTGCATCATAATCTCAGCACTCTCTGCAAAAGTACTTCTTTATTTACACTGTCCTGCCCTCATTCTAAACTGACTTGATTTGCCATTACGGACCCCCGTGCATGACTAAATTTGATCAGCTAGATTACTAAATTAGATTGGCTAGAAAAACTGGATTCGTTTTAGAGGAAGGTGGAGCAAACCTTGGTGGAAGGAACATTCACAGTTTGAGATGTGGCCATCTGCAGATGACACCCCGTTACTGGCGGAAAATAGTGAAGACTTGAAACGACTCCTGGTGAAGGTGAGAACAGAAAGTGCCAAAGCAGGAACATCAAGAAAACAAAAGTCAGGAGGACGACCGGGGAACCACACGACTTCAAGGCTGACAGTGAAGAAACTGAAATTGTTTGAGGTTTTCTGTACCTCGGCTCCAATGGTCCCTCTAAGCTGCGGAGTCTTGTGAGCAAAAATTCTACTTTGTGAGCTGCTGGCATTAAAGCTGTGAGCGAGCAATTTGACTACTGCTCTGGAACCATCCTTCCTGAATTTGCTCTGGAGCCGTCCCTTCCTGAGCTAAGACAAAAATGTGTGAGCCGGAGGCTGAAGAACTGTGAGCTACCTCACGTTAACTCAGCTTAGAGGGAACACTGCTTGGCTCTGTCATCAACCCAAAGGGAGACTGTAACCAAGAAATCAGAAGGAGACTGAGGCCCTGGTCACACGGGCCAGATAACGTAGGGGGGAGGCATGGCTGTTCGCCCTGGAGAAAAATAAAGTGCGGTAGCCCGATCACACGGTCCCCCGAGTTGCTGCGCTTCGGCTGTTAGCTGCCGATCACACGGCAATGCTGACGCATGGCAAAGAAGTGGTGCGGCGTGATCACACAAGCAGCGCTGCTTTCGGTTACTTGTTTGTGTGCATGCACCGTTCCGGGGGGCGGTGCTGCTGTCAATTCCTTGTTTGTGCCCATGCACAGATCGGCGTTGGTGTATGTCCTATGGAGACTTACAACATCCGGTTTGTGACGGGACTTGGGCAGGCGCCGGATGCCACGGGATACTAGTGCTCCTGTGATCAGACACCCACCTTTGCCCTGCACATACTAGTGCACTTTCCTAGGTACTTTTTAACTCTGGAGCTTCAGCGGCATGCCACGGGAGCGCTACGCTTCCCAGATGTTGCGGTGTGATCGCACCCCGAAACGCCATCTGACATTCGTGCCTTCTGTGCGGCAAATTCTCCGTGTGACCAGGGCCTGAGACAGAAATGGGGCAGCTGTGAAGGAGCTAGAAAAGATTCTCAGCTGTAAGGGTGTCTCACCGGAGGCCAAGATCAAGTTCATTCACACCATAGCATTCCCTATTACTACGTATGGGTGTGAAAGTTGGACAATGGAGGAAGCTGGCAGGAAGAATGTAGATGCTTTAATGTGGTGCTGGAGGAGAGATTTATGGATACTGTCAGCCTCCAAAAAAACCCCTGCCAGCAGCTAGGTCAGCTCTGCAAAAGTCCGCTTGTTCAGTTCGAAAGCAGCATAATGCCAGGGTTGCCGACTTCCAGATGGTGGAAATCCACAAACAACATCCGAAGAGTCGATAAAGATGTGCTGCAGAATCATTTCCTCTTGGAGAAAACATTCCATGTCGACTCTCTAATAACAGAACCCGAGGTCTTCAAGGGTTGACAAGCAATAATTGATGAGAATTGTGATGGCTACACGCTCAGATTAAGCAATTATGGTGAAACGAATGGTAAATGATTTTGCAACGTATCTTTATCGGCTCTTTGTTATTTTTGTCACGGATGTTGTTTTTGGATTTCCGCTTCCTCCTGTGGTCTCTCATTTTTGGCTTCAACTTCCAGGTGGTGACTGGAGACCTCTTGGGATTACAGTTGACCTCCAGGCAACAGCGATCAGTTCCCCTGGAGAAAATGGCTGCTTTGTAAGGTGGACTCTAAGGCATGGAAGGTCCTCCCCTCCCCTCCCCAAACCTCACCCTTCTCACTCAGCCCTCCAAATCTCCAGGAATTTTCCAACCCAGAGCCAGCAATCCTGTTGATAATGCACAACCTCAGTTTCTCTGCAAATGCATTAGAGGGCTGTCTGAAGAGTCCTTTTTCACTCACCTGAGCACACCTGGTTCTGCCCCAGCTGCATGTACAGGTGAGCAACCAGAACCTGGAAGCCAGGAGTATAGGAATATGCACCAACTGGAAAAATTTTCAGTGACCAAACTCAGACTGATGTGCATTCTGTCATTCCCAGGGACAGCAGGAAACATGAGATTCTGGGTACAGAATTCAGCTTCCTGAGAATTTCTGCTTTCTTTCAAAAATTGGGGAAAGCAAGTTTCTGGCCCTCGGGGTTGCAGCGATATGCTCAGAAGCATGCTGCCAGCCTGGTGAAATCTGAGAGGCCAGAAGGGTGGCTGGGGTTGCCAGCTCCAGGCTGGGAAATACCTGGAGATTTTTGGGGTAGAGTCTAAGGACCATGGGGTCTGGGGAAGGGAGGGACATCAGTGGAGTATATTAGCATAAAGTCCATGTTCCAAAGTGGCCTTATCCTCCAGGGAGCTGATTTCTGTTGCCTGGAGATGAGGAGGAGGAGGAGGAGATTGGATTTATACCCCACCCTTCACTACCTGAAGGAGTCTCAGAGTGTCTTACAATCCCTTTCCCCTCCCCTCCCCACAACAGACACCCTGTGAGGTAGGTGGGGCTGAGTGAGCTCGTATAGAACTGCTTTTGAGAGAACAGCTCTGAAAGAACTTTTGATTGACCCAAAGTCACACCAGCAGCTGCATGTGGAGGAGGGGGGAAATCAAACCTGGTTCTCCCAGATTAGAGTCCGCTCTCCTAACCACTACACCAAACTGGCTCTTAGTCACTAGTGAAATGCAGCCAAAGCAGGTGCAACAGTAGCAAATTCTCTCTCTCCCCTCTACCCATTTTCCTCCCCCCTCCCTTTGTCTGCTTGGCCTTGTGCCAGAGCTTTAAATTGTCAGTTCTGGGAGGCAGGGGCCCGTCTTCTTGTACACTGTACAGTGCAACGCTCATTGATGGCAACATCTGAGTTATAAGAAGAGGCTGATAATACTATATATTAAGATCACAGGGAGAAGCCCATCAATCGAAATGGGTGGCCGTGTTGAGTCTGTCTGTAGCAGTAGAAAAAAGCAACGCCAAACTGGTTTATAATCCCAGGAAATCTTCTGCTGCCACCTGGAAGTTGGCAACCCTAAGGGTGGATGAAAGACACATCCAGTGCCTGTGTGTGAGTCTGTGCGGCTTAGTGCCCTGCATAGATCTTTGCTCCTTTCTATGACAACAAAACCCAGAACTGATTAATACGATGGAACAGGAAAATGCAGAATAAACTGTAAAATTAAAGAACTTACACGAATCTGATTCCTTTGTGGGGTGTAGACAGGGCTGCAAAATCCCACTTGCTGAGTAACACTCGGCAATCCTGGGCAAAGCAATCTACCCACCTTCCCTGTTAGGAGGGCTTGGGGGAAGCGTCAGCGAAACTGCTTTCTGCTATTGCAAGAATCCCCTTTTGGCAGACTCTCGCCAGAGTCGCAGGGCTTTGTTTGCTCGGGAAGAGTTATTAAGAGAGGAGGTTGGCCTCATTACTGCCACCGACGCAGCCTCCCAGACTTCAGGGAGGGGATGTGCAAACCGCTTTCTCCATGGGACTGAAAATAACATCAAGGCTCCTGACTCTGGCCACATGCAAGAGCAACACTGGCCCAATTAAGACAGGCCGGGACCGTGTGTGTGTCTCTCTCTCTCTGTGTCTGTGTGTCAGCTCCTGACTGCCAATCGGAGAGCGGACCATTGTGGGCTTCCCATCAATTAAAGACGTAGCCGGCAACCTCCTGGATTCTGCTGATTGGATGAAGTTGCCGGGAGCAGAGGGATGGATGGATAATTATCAGTCGTAGTGGGAGGCGGTAGGACGCGCCTCCTCTGTTTGATGAGAACCCTGGCTAGACCCAGGAGGCCGGCGCATGAGCAATGCCAGAGCCAGTACTGGTACCAGCCATTGGCTCTGCATCATTACAGTGCCCGGCCAGGGGAAAGGCCTCTGTGAGCAAATACAGACAGGGCGGCCAGCAAGACACAACAACTGGCCCATCACAGCCAAGGAGCAATGCCCCTTCTAAGCTGTGGAGTCTTGTGGGCAAAAATTCCACTTTGTGAGCGACTGGCATTAAAGTTGTGAGTGAGCCATTTCGCTTTTGCATAAGAACATAAGAGAAGCCAGTGGTGGACCAGGCCAATGGCCCATCCAGTCCAACACTCTGTCACACAGTGGACAAAAATACCAGGTACTATCAGGAGGTCCAGCAGTGGGGCCAGGACACTAGAAGCCCTCCCAGGGCTTTTTTTGTAGAAAAATCAGCAGGGGGGGTTTTGTACAAAAAGCCCAGCAGGAACTCATTACCATAACAGGCCACACCCAACAGCAGAAACACATTAGCATATTAGGCCACACCCCACATGTTACCAGAAGTGTGGCCATCCATCCACACCTACCTTTTGCTTCTTATTCTGTTTACCTTGTTTGTTGTCAAAACCCAGGGCTTTCTTTGTAGCAGGGACTCCTTTGCATGTTAGGCCACACACCCCAAATGTAGCCAATCCTAATGAGCTTCTGCAGTTGGGTGTGGCCTGTTAGGCTAATGAGTTCCTGCTGGGCGTGGCCAACTCAGGAGCCAGCCGGAACTCCGTTCCTGTGTATTCCTGCCCCAAAATAGCCCTGTAGATCAGTTTGCTCTGGAGCCATCCTGCCTGAGCTAAATCTGTGAGCCAGAGGCTAAAAAACTGTGAGCTAGCTCACACTAACTCAGTTTAGAGGGAACACTGGCCAAGAGAGAAGAATGAAAGACTCAGGAGCTTGGAGAGGAGAGGTGAAGAGATGTGTCCCCACTGGAAACTCAGCGATAGACTGGTGTTACAAACCCACCCTGGGTCTGTATGTTCTCACACACGTGTTGCGCGTTTGCCTCCATGTAAAAGCACGTTTCTCTTTGTGCCATCACCACAAATTATAAAACCCGGCTTTTCTCTACCTTAAGGAGCCTCAAAGTGGCTTACAATCACCTGCCCTTCCTCTCCCCACAATGAACACCTTGTGAGGCAGGTAGGGCTGAGAGAGTTCTGAGAGAACGGTGACTGGCCCAAGGTCACCCAGCAGGCTTCATGAGGAGAAGTGGAGACTCGAACCCGGTTCTCTTGATCAGGGGCCACTGCTTTTAACCGCGACACCATACATTCAGTAGAAGGCAGTTTCATACGTTCATATGTCTCCCAAACTCCACCTACCCCAGCCTCTACCTTAAATCTCCAGGAATTTTCCAGCCTGCAGTTGGCAAGCTTACCAGTGCCAGCTCTAACACGTAACCAAGGTGGTAAATTTGCAGATCTCTTTGAATCCCCCTCCCCTAAATGCAAAAGAGTCCTCGATGCCAGCTCAGTTCTGGATGGAAGTCTGAATTTGACTAAATTTGTTGTTCAGTTGCACAGTCGAGTCCGATTCTTCGCGATCCCATGGACCAGATCACGCCAGGCCCTCCTGTCTTCTGACATGCTCTGGAGTTTGCTTAATTTCATGTCCGTTGCCTCGATGACACTGTCTCACCATCTCTTCCTTTGCCGTCCCCTTCTTCTTTGACATTCAGTCTTTCCCAGCATCTGGGTTTTCTCCAGGGAGTGCTCCCTAGCGGATGCCATGATCTTAGTTGCTTTTATGGCCCCAGTCACACTGGGGGAAAAGGTGAGGCTGAAGTGTGGCTTTTTTGAGCCGCATCAAAAGAGAAGCACGGCAGCGGGATCAGACAGATCCCCCGAGCTGCTGCAGAGTTGCTCCCCGGCATGATCAGATGCCGGGGCGAAGCCACAGATCTGTGAGCGAAGCGAGCCTGCTGCGCACAGGCACGCATGCGCAGTTCTACAGGACCTCCGTATGCTGCAGGGAGACGGGCACATCGGCAATCAGACGCCCGCCCATGCTGCGCATCAACCGGTAGGTAGTACTGTTTTGGTGCTACCTTTTTGATGCGCAGTTTCACCCGGAAGGGACGGATTGGGGACGGGTGTGCTCCGCTTCCCAGATGTTGCGGTATGATCACGCCCACTTGATGTGCCCCCAATCTGTCCCTCTTGCATGGCAAGTCCTCCTGTGTGACCAAGGCCTATGTTGAGTTTCAAGCCAACTTTTGCGCTCTCCTCTCTCACTCTGAGCAAGAGGCTCTTTAGGTCCTCTTCATTTTCTGCCATTAGAGTGGCATCGTCTGCATATCTGAGGTTGCTGATCTTTTCCTTAGCAGTCTTAATTCCGGTTTGTGATTCATCCAGGCCAGCATTTCGCATGACATATTCTGCATATAAATTAAATAAGCAAGGGGACAATATGCACCCTAGTCGTACTCCTTTTCCTGTACTGCAATTTTGCCATTAGGCTTAGAGACGGAGAGGAGGGCAATGCAATGCTAATTAGGTCTTATTAAGCAGGACACCTCTGGGGTCGTTAAGGGGGCTACCCTCACAGACAGGATTACTGAGGATGGAAATACAGGGCCAGAGCCAGGCCACCTGCCGCAGCAGTCCTGCAAATTTGCACTCGTCTCAGTTTAGTGTGCGCTTTGAATCTGATAAAAAGTGAGTTACTTGGGGCGTGCAATCCTGTAGCATGCATTATTTGGTCGGGTAAAGGATCAAACCGTGTTGAAAATCCAAGGTGTGCAGCTGAGGTTCTCCCACTACCATGGAAACCACAGCACAGATAGCCTTTGATCTCTCCCGCCTTCACAGCCTCCATGGACTGCTGATTTCCAGAAGAGGGTTGCAAAGGAAAACCTGGGGTGGATTTCTTCCCTTCCCAAATGGGAAAGGGAGGTGGGAACCCCCGTGCAATTCCAATAAAGGTGAAGCACTCGGAAACCTCCACCCTTATTCAGCTGCGAGAGTCAAAGGAGGGAAAAATTCTTTTCCAAATGGGAGGAGGGAAACGTCCCTCACTTGAGTGTGCTTTTCCATTCCTCTTCTGTCCCTAGCCTAAGACTTATCAGCTGCCTTACACTACGTCTCTGCAGGATTATTTGCTGTGCTTTAGGTCAAGAAATTGGTCCTACCAAGTGCTTGGGCACAGTGATGTGTATGGGGAGGGGGCTATGGCTCTCAGTGGTAGAGCCTCGGCTTGGCATGCAGAAGGTCCCAGTTTCAATCTCCGGCATCTCCAGTTAGAGGAGCGGGTGGCAGCTGATGTGAAAGACCTCTGCCTGAGACCCCGGAGAGCTGCTGCCAGTCTGAGCAGACGATACTCACCTTGATGGACCAAGGATTCAGTTGAAGGCTGTTTCATATGTTCACGTTCAGGCCTTTTTTAATAGAAAAAGCCCAGCAGGAACTCATTAGCATAATAGGCCACACCCAACAGCAGAAAACTATTCGCATATTAAGCCACACCCTGACAGCACAGCCCATTAGCATATTAGGCCACACCCCCATGCTGCCAGAAGTGCGGTCATCCAGCCACACCCACCTTTTGCTTCTTATTCTGTTTACCTTGTTTGTTGTCAAAACCCAGGGCTTTTTTTGTAGCAGGAACTCCTTTGCATGTTAGGCCACACAGCCCCTAATGTAGCCAATCCTAATGAGTTTCTGCAGTTGGGTGTGGCCTATTATGCTAATGAGTTCCTGCTGGACATGGCCAGCTCCAGAGCCAGCCGGAACGCCGTTCCTGTGCATTTCCGCCCCAAAATAGCCCTGTTCATGGTAGAGCCTCTGCTTGGCATGCAGAAGGTCCCAAGCTCAATCCCAGGCATCTCCAGTTTGAGGGAGCAGATTGCAGGAGCTCTGCCTCTACCAGCTCTCCTGTTGCATGCTAAGAAAGAGCATGCTACGGAGTAGAAGCTCCCCGATAAACAGCTGCTCTGGATTCATTTTGCTAGCAAAAGTGCTTTCTGCTGAAGCAAGGGGCCCTTCCAAGCCTCTTCCTTCACGGGGAAAATCTCCTCCCACTGTTGGAAGGTATCTTGGCTAGTGGAGCACGTATGCAGCTCCCCAGCTCTGTATAAGCACTGCACTGGCTGCCTATAGCATACCGAATCCGGTTCAAGGTGCTGGTTCTTACCTTTACAGCCCTGTATGGTCAGGAACCTGCATACCTAAGGAACCACCTTTCCCCACATGTTCCCCAGAGAGCTCTATGATCAGGGTTCCCAAACCATCTGGTCCTGCCAGGCCCAAGAGAAGCCAGGCTGGCTGCAACCAGGGCCAGGGCCTTTTCAGTGGTGGCTTCGCACTGGTGGAATAAACTCCCAGAAGACGTCAGGGCCCTGCGGGACCTTTTACAGTTCCGCAGGGCCTGCGAGACGGACATCTTCCACCAGGCCTTCGACTAGGGAGCCGCATTACACAACCAAGGCTCTGGCTCCAATATTAACATCTTTCAGGGCTCTTTTTGTATCAGGAACTCCTTTGCATATTAGGTGACACACTCCTGATGGAGCCAATCCTCCAAGAGCTTACAGTAGCCCCTGTAAGAAGAGCTCTGTAAGCTCTTGGAGGATTGGCTACACCAGGGGGGTGTCGCCTAATATGCAAAGGAGTTCCTGCTACAGAAAGAGCCCTGAGTCATCTATATCAACATCAACAGCCGATATGACCCAGACCATGATGGGAACTGACTGCCTACTTGCCGGATGCCGTTCATGCCTTCCACTGTATACAAACGGCTTTTAGCACTTGGTAAAATTTTCTATTTATATTGTCGTGATTTTACTGAGTTCTGATTTAGCTTGGAGTGCTTGTGTAAGCCACCCTGAGCCTGCTACAGTGGGCAGGGCGGGGTAGAAATCCAATGAATAAATAAGCAAGTAAATAAATAAATAGATAAATAATGGTCCCCAAATTAGCAGCTTGGCAGGCTGGGCTGAGGACAGGTGGTGGGGGAGAAGGGAGGTCTCTGTCCCTCTCCTACCCTGATACTCACTCTGCCTCTGGAGGGTTGCCAGATCCAGGTTGGGAAATTCCTGGAGATTTGGAGATGGAGCCTGGGGAGGACATGAACCTCAGTGGGGTACAGTGCCACAGAACCCACCCTCCAAAGCATCTGTTTTCTCCAGGGGAACTGATCTCTGTAACCTGGAGAGGAGATGTAATTCCAGGGAATCCCCTGACCCCCCCCGGAGGTTGGCATCCAGGCCCATAGCCAGAATTTTTAAAGTCAGGGGGCATTTGAATTTCTCAAGGGGCACTGGCTAATCGATTTAATCTGGGGGAGGAGGCCATGACACCCTGGGCTGGATGGAAAGTCAGGGGGCCTTGCTAGCAAGTCGGGGGGCCTGGCCCCGAAATGCCCCACTGTAACTACGGGCCTGTTGGCATCCCTACCACTGCAGCATTGCAATGTCTCTTTGGGCCTCTGGAACACAACACAGCATTTTGTTGTTCTAAGTGGTTAAGCCTTCTGGGCTGACCGGTAAACAGAAATGAATGGCAAACGCCTGTGGTTTCATCCCGATGTTTACGAAGCCGGGGCCTGCATTTCTCGAGCGGCGCCCGACTGGCCTCCCCTTCCCCTTCCCCCTCGCATCTGCACACACACACACGCGCACACACACACACACACACACACACACATTTATTCAGTCCCGCCTCTCTCCTATTTACATTTATATTGAATAATTTAAAACATTTCCCCCGCTTTCCATAAATCATTCTTTCTACAGTAAGAGAAACTGCCCACTTCTAACACGCCGCTTTCTTTCTGGGCTAATTACGCCTATCCACACAATTGCCGGCAAATAAACACACTTGCAAATGACACTTGTTGTTGGTGTTCCTCGGAAGGCGAAGGAAGGGAGGCCGGGAGGGGCAGCGGTGGGATCCGCCGGCAGTATCGGGCGAAGGGAATTTTGACTCTCGAAACGTACCCTGGACATCTTGTCGGTCTCAAGGGTGTTGCTAGACTTGAATCTAGCCATTAAGTGACAGCTGACTTTTGGCAAACCTCCTCCCACCCCCGGTTATGTTTTCAAGGCAAGAGACGTCCAGTGCTGGTTTGCCATTGCCAGCCTCCATGTCATGGCCCTGGTATTCCTTGGAGGTCTCCCATCCACGTACTGGCCGGGGCCATCCCTGCTTAGCTTCCAAGATCTGGCGAGATCTTCCTAGAGTTCTGGCCCTTAGCTCACTGGCAGAGCATCTGCTTTGGTGTGATGGTTAAGTGGGAGGACGGGGTTTGATTCTGCTTTCCTCCACTCACAGCTGCTGGATGACCTTGGGCAAGCCATAGAGCTGTCCTTGAAAAGGGCAGTTTCTGTCAGAGCTCTCTCAGCCCCACCTACCTCACAGGGTGTCTGTTGTGGGGAGGGGAAGGGAAAGGAGTTTGTAAGCCGCTCTGAGACTCCAAGTGAAGGGTGGGGTATAAATCCAGCCTCCTCCCCTCCTCCTCCTCCTCCCCCTCCTCCCCCTCCTCCCCCTCCCCCTCCTCCTCCTTCTTCTTCTTCTTCTTCTTCTTCTTCTTCTTCTTCTTCTTCTTCTTCTTCTTCTTCTTCTTCTTCTTCTTCTTCTTCTTCTTCTTCTTCTTCTTCTTCTTCTTCTTCTTCTTCTTCCAAGTTCAATCCATGGCATCTTCAACTCATGCAACCAGGAAGTAACTAATGTGAAGGACCTCTACATGAAACCAATGCTCCCTCTAAGCGGTAGAGTCTTGTGAGAAAAAATTCTACTTTGTGAGCCACTGGCATTAAAGTGGTGAGCGAGCAATTTGCCTGCTGCATAAGTAAGTTCGCTCTGGAGCCCTCCTTCCCGAGCTAAGACAAAAATGGGTGAGCTGGAGGTTAAAAAACTGTGAGCTAGCTCACACTAACTCAGCTTAGAGGGAACGCTGCCTGAGACCCTGGACTCAAGTCCAGTAGCAGTTTAGGGACCAACAAGATTTTCAGGGTAGAAGCAGATGAAGGGAGCTTTGACTCCCCAAAGTTTGTCCCCTGAATATCTTGTTGGTCTCTAAGCTGCTCCCGGATTTGAATCGATCGGTTCCACTGCAGACCAGCATGGCTATCTCCAGTGTTCCCTCTAAGCTGAGTGCAAACACATCCAGTGCAAACTAATTTATGCAGTAGCCAAATCACTCACTCAGGACTTTAATGCCAGTAGCTCACAAAGTAGAAGTTTTGCTCAAAAGACTCCACAGCTTAGAGGGAACATTGGCTATCTCCTGAAGCTACTGAAGGTAATAAGGCAAGCGATGGGACCCGGGCCCTCGTCATAGCCCCAGGGGAAATGCCTGTGATCCATCATCCGGGGATAAGAATCCCTGAACTCTCATCGACCTTATATGTTTACATGCTCGAAAAGTGAGCGAGAGGCTGATGTGCTGAAAAAGTGCTGGCAGCCCTTGAAAACTTCAGGGCCCCCATTCATCACCTGGGACGTGGTTCTGTAAACCTTAGCAAAGGTGTTGCCGATGGTCTTTCTGGGGAAATCTGCCGTTTCAGAGTTTGGGACATCTGCCAGGCAGAATTTGTCTCCTGCTCTGGGAAAGTCACCTGCAACTTCCCCCAACCCCCCCTCACCTTCTGTTTCCACCCCCCTCCCACCACTACAATTCCAGGCATAAAGATTAATTATAATTGTAATATGAGCATTCATTTTACCACCGGCGGAACATGCCGAGAAATAAATCTAGCTGGAAAAGAAATGGTGATTACTGTGTCCACACTTAAAAGCTTTGCGATATTGCCTCCATTATTAATGAAATATTATTGACTAATGCAACGGAATTTGGCAAAGGCCTCTTTCTTCTTCTTCTTTGCACGCAGGGCTGGAGCAGAGACCTTTGAAATGAAACCGGAGCCGAACTCCCAGCCAACCTTCTTCCATATCAAGGCAAGGGGGGGGGGTATGATGAACATCCCTTTCATTTTTTAATAATAAACCTTGATGTGGTTTCTTTTTTCCCCTTCCCCCTTTTGGCTTCTCCCTCTCTCTCATCTATTCCTCTGAAATCCAATACTCAGCAGATGCCTTTGGAAACAGTGTTTTACGTTGTGGGGCACAGAGACCCATTTAATTAACTCTGTAATTGCGCGGTAACTGCTGGCCTCCTGAATCGGAAATGTGCTCCCTGGATAGATTAAGAGCCAAACAACCTCTGTAGTACATTCTGCCTTTCCTTCCAGTGGGTCCCTGCGGTGCCTTGTTCATTATCTGTTTAGGGAAACCAGCCATGGAGACAGCTTGGGACATTCCTTTTGGAAGACGTGATTCCCACCTTTATCTCGAAGGTGAGAATTCCAGCAGCAAATGGATCTGGAATTAAAGGCATTGCTGCCGGTCCTTAAGTGTGGCACAGTGAACCATGCAAAGAGATACCAGGAAACCATGATTTTCAAAAGACTTGTATCATTTTTATTTTATCCACTTATTGGTTTATACCCCAATGGGAACCCAAAGTGGATGACATTGTTCTCCAGTTTGGGGTGGTGCCAAGTGGTTAGGAGTGCGGACTGATCTGTAGTGGTTAGGAGTGCGGACTGATCCGGAAAAAAACTGGGTTTGATTCCCCACTCCTCCACATGCAGCTGTTGGTGTGACCGTGGGTCAGTCACAAGTTCATTCAGAGCTGTTCTCTCAAGAGCAGTCCTCGGGAGAGCTCTCTCAGCCCCACCTACCTCACAGGGTGTCTGCTGTGGGGAGGGAAGGGGAAAGGAGATTGTAAGCTGCCCTGAGACTCCTTTGGGTAGTGAAGGGCGGGGTATAAAATCCAATCTCTTCTTCTTCTTCTTCCTCCCTTCCATTTTTGTCCTCACAACAACTGTGCTAAGGAGGTTAGGCTGAGAGTGTGTGACTGGCCCAAAGCCACCCAGCAAGCTTCCATGGCATGAGTGGGGGTTTGAACCTGGGTCTCCCAGGGTCTGCTCTGACACTCTAACCCAGCGGTGTCAAACATGTGGCCCGGGGGCCAGATGAGGCCCCCAGAGGGCTTCTATCAGGGCTGCAGTGGAACTGGCTGTCTTCTCCTTCTTCCAGGCCTGCTGCTGCTGCACCATTGTAGGTTTGCAGCTTACAGATACACACCTGAACAGCAGACTCAAGATTGCAACAGCACACAGACATTTTGATGCAATAATTCGGAGCAAGAGGTGTCAGTTACCAGATGCTGTTATATAAACAAAATATTGCAAGAGTGCTGATGTTTTAAGCATGATTTTATTTTAAGTTAAAAAAACACCCCTTTGTGTTTGTGTCCTTTGTAAATGTTATATCTCTGCTCCTTGGCATTACATTTGATGACACACACATGGCCCGGCCCAACAAGGTCTTGTTTATGTCAGATCTGGCCCCCATAACAAATTAGTTTGACACCCCTGCTCTAACCACTGCGCCACACTGGCTCTCTACTTTTATGCTGTGTTTGGGGGGAACCAGAAGTTCTTCAAGGGAACAGTCCGGAAAGAGACAGCTAATCCACAATGACCACTTTTTCTTCCTAATTTGCAGCTGGCAGTCTGTGTTTGGTGTGTGTTCCAGTCCAACAGTCAGCTCAGGCAGATTCAGGAGTGAGGGGCCAATACCCAGAAAACATCTCAGTACAGGCCTGGGAATGCATCCCAGAATCCTCTGCAGTACATCGGGGCTCCATAACAGATATGCAAAGGGACCTTAGTGTTTATGTCCAGGTGGGGAGGAACATAAGAACATAAGGGAAGCCAATGTTGAATCAGGCCAGTGGCCCATCTAGTCCAACACTCTGTCACACAGTGGCCAAAAATACCAGGTGCCATCAAGAGGTCCAGCAGTGGAGCCAGGACACCAGATACAAATTTAAGACTGTATTATGATGCCGTCTGTTTAACATGGTTGGAACAGTGGATTAATTTAGAAAATAAAAAGTTATTGGCTCTAGAAGGGCATGATAACAAGTTTGGATGGCATGCATATTTATGGTATGGAAAAGTAAAAATAGATAAATTTTTCAAACACCACTTCATAAGACGATCACTGTTCGAGACTTGGATGAGATATAGAAAATTCTTCTCAGAAGAAAGACCACTTTGGATAGTACCAGCAGAAGTGATTAATCCATATTCAAGAAATCAAGGGTTAGATTGGCTACCTTATAAAAGTCTTTTAAAATTAGAAGGGAAAAACTTTGTGTTAAAAGACAGATTTGATGTGGAATTTGAATATGATTGGTTGAAGTATAGACAGATTTATGACTTATTTAAGACCGATAAAAGAGAATATGGTTTTAGAGAAAATAACACTGAAATTGAAACTGTATGGCTTGAGAAAGGTAAAAAAATGATTTCTAAACTGTACAAGGTTTTATTGAAATGGTATACTGAGGATGAAATTGTAAAAGAGCAAATGATAAAATGGGCGGTAAATATTAATAATGAGATATTAATGACATCTTGGGAATATTTGTGGAAAAAGTCAATGAAAATTTCAACTTGTGTAAATGTTAAAGAGAATTGTTATAAAATGATGTACAGATGGTATATGACGCCTAAAAAAATTGCTATTATAAATGAAAGTATGTCTAACAAATGTTGGAAATGTAAGAAACATGAAGGGTCTTTTTACCATATGTGGTGGACATGTGATAAAGCAGTAAAGTATTGGACTGAGATCCACAATGAGATACAAAAATTTTTGAAATGTACTTTTAAGAAAGACCCACAGATGTTATTGTTAGGTCTTAAAATGGAAGAAATAAATGTAGCCAAGAGAACACTACTATGGTACTTGATTACAGCAGCTAGACTGACTTTTGCTCAATGTTGGAAACAAGATAAAGTACCTGAAACATGGGAATGGATTAAAAAGACGTTGTTTATGGCAGAAATGGACAAATTAACAAGAAAATTAAACAATGAAGAAGACGAAACCTTTTTCGGAGACTGGAAAGACTTTCAAGAATACTTGTTGAAGAATTGGGATGTAAAACGTGGTTTGATTTGTTTTGACAGCTATTGAGGAGAAGTGGAAAGAGACTCAGATCTTTGAATTGTTACCATTAGTAAAAGAAATATGTTTAGTAGTAAATGTAATTGTATAAGAGAAATATCAAGGGGGTTGGAGCAGTGCGGGAAGCCTTGTTTGGGGGTTAAAAAAAAAAAAAAAAGAGGTCCAGCAGTGGGGCCAGGACACTAGAAGCCCTCCTGTCCCCTCTAGGTATAGCTAGGAACTCTCAGTCTGGGGCAGGTGATGTACTCTATTCTTGGTGCTAGAGGGGGCTTCTAGTGTTCTCATGTTCTTATGTCTCTGTCATCTGGAGGTCAGTTGTAATTCTGGGATATCGCCAGCCCCCACCTGGAGATTGGCAACCACACTACACGATGATGCCACTGCGTTGTGCTGACTGCAATTGGCTAATACAGCATGCTTGCAGGGTTTAGAGAAGATGAACAGGCCGCAGCAACACCAAGCAGAAGGAACTGGGAAACTGGCAGACCTGGGGCAGAGGAAATCTGTCACGATCTTGCGCATTCTACAATAAATAGTCTGCTCGGCTTTTTCACGGGCAGGAAACCCGCCAAGTCAGAGCTATGAATTCCCAATCAATTAAGAAAGTGCCTGTAAGGGCTTTTCTTTTTGTATGTGTTTGCAAGACAGACCTCTGTAACCATCTCTCGCACTCAGTAGCAGCCAGCGGAATCTGAAAAGTACACAGAATGGTAAAATTACCTGCTAGCTCTTCAAGGGTTTTTTCTCCTGTAATTCCGGGAACATCTGGGAGACATCTGTTGCTGATGGTGCTTGTCAGGAACATGATCTGTTGGAATTTTGGTGTTCAGGAGTCCAAAGTAAGTCTTCACCGCAAAGGCCGAGGAATTGTGATATTACTTTATGTAGCGAGAAGGGGCCCATTAGGGAGTTTGTGTTTCAATGTTTCGGGTGATTATTCATTTTCTTCAAGCTCCAAATAGCTCCTGAATACCATGTGTTTTTCTTCAGTGTTAATAAAAGCCTAAATGATTCTTCATTAAGGAGCCCATTAAGAATCCTGCCGTTTCCTCGAAGCTCATTAGATGGTATTCTCACCACTAAATTATCACATCGGAGTTTTGTAGAAGTCTGAGCAAAGATGCCCCGTCGTGATTAATTCGTGATAGATTTTTTCCCCGCACCCTTCTTTGCTTTTGAACTATGCTAATTTCTTCGGCCGTATCTTGGGATCGCGGCTCCGATGCTCCATGCCTGTTCCCAGGATTCGATTTGTGGCAGCAGACTTTAGGGCTGACATCTGGCATCTGCTTTTGGTGCTAGTCCTTAAGAACATAAGAACATAAGGGAAACCAATGTTGGATTGGGCCAATGGCCCATCTAGTCCAACACTCTGTGTCACACAGTGGCCAAAAAGACCAGGTGCCATCAGGAGGTCCAGCAGTGGGGCCAGAACTCCAGAAGCCCCTCCCACTCTTGTCCCCCCGCCCCCGAGCACCAAGAATACAGAGCATCCCTTGCCCCAGACTGAGAGTTCCTATCTAGACCTTGTGGCTAATAGCCACTGATGGACTTCTGCTCCAGATGTTTATCCAATTCCCTCTTGAAACTGTCCATGCTTGTAGCTTCCACCACCTCCTCCTGTGGCAGTGAATTCCATGTGTTAATCCCTCTTTGGGTGAAGAAGGACTTCCTTTTATCCATTCTAACCCGACCGCTCAGCAATTTAAACTCAGCAATTTAACTCTGGGACGTTCTTATTCATTCTGATGATGGATGGAAGTGAGCGAGCGCGGAGTGGACAAACCTTCATCACCACCCCGTGGCTCCATACAACAAGGGACAGTTTGAAGGGCTTTGCAATAAGGGTGCAGATGTTTTCCAAGGGCTCTTAGCCTTGGCCGCCCTTCTGCTAGAAATTAGACATAGTACGTTTTTCCCACTGCACTGGCGGAAGTCTCTAATCTAGCTGGATGTATGAAACTGCTTTCGATGGAGTCAGCTCACTGGCTCCTTTAGTTCAGTAAGAACGTAAGAAGAGCCCTGTCGGATCAGACCGGCGGTCCATCTCGTCCAGCATCTTGTTCTCACACAGCTGCAAACCAAATCCTCTGGATGGCCAGCAACCATGGCCTCCCCCTGATGTTGCCTCCTAGCTCTGGGATTCAGAGGCTTAGTGCCTCTGAATGTGGAGGTTCCCCTCAGTCACTGTGGCTAATAGTCATGGATAGACCCCTTCCTCCATGGCTCTCTCTCATCCCCTTTTAAAGCTGTTTATTCCTGTGGCCATCACCGCATCCTCTGGCAGCGAATGCCACCTTTGAATCATTCTCTCTGTAAAATCGTATTTCCTTTTGTCTGTCCTGAACCTACTGCCCATCAGCTTCATTGTATGCCCTCAAGTTCCAGTATTCTGGGAAAGGGAGACAAATTTCTCTTTGCCAATTCTCTCCCTCCCATGCATAATTTTGTAAATCTTAATCATGCCCCCCCCAGTTGTCTCTTTTCCAGGGCTCTTTTTGAAGCAGAAGCTCCTTTGTATATTCGGTAACTCCAGGGCTCTTTTTGTAGCAGGAACTCCTTTGCATATTAGGTGACACACCCCTAATGCAGCCAATCCTCCAAGAGCTTACAGTAGCCCCTGTAAGAAGAGGTTTGTAAGCTCTTGGAGGATTGGCTACATTAGCGGTGTGTCGCCTAACATGCAAAGGAGTCCCTGCTACAAAAAGAGCCCTGCTCTTTTCTAAACTGAAAACTCCCAGACTCTTCAGCCTTTCCTCTTGGGGAAGGTGCCCCCCCCCTCATCTTGGTTGCTTTCCTCTGCCCTTTTTCCAGCCCTGCAATGTCCTCTTAGAGATACTTGTCTGCTGTGACTGACAGTGGCACTCCAGAATATCAGGGAACACAAAGTCTTTCCCATACTTGCTCCTTGTGTTCTTTTAACTGGAGATGCCAGGATACAAAGCTGGGCCCTTCTGCAAGCCAAACAGCTGCTCTGTTGCTAAGCTGTGGCCTTTCTCCTTCTGCATCTCCCAGTAACCTTTTCTGATCCCACAGGGAAAGCTTCTTGTCTGCCTCTCTAGCTGAATCCATAGCAGCCGTAGGAGGCTACAATTGACTTGTCCAGAGCTCTATAATCGGCACCTGGCCGAGCTGGGCCTTGAGAGTGAGCCTCCTGGATCCAGACATTCATTCTCATGTATGTTTTCTTTTGGGCTTCAAGGTTGTCTTTACAGGGGCATCGGGATGTCTGTGGACTGACTGCAGGGGATACATGGTCTAGCAAGGAAGTTGTGGGGCTGGCTGCCATTGTGTAATACTGTATGGAAGCAGCATGTGGTTTTTTTTTCTCCCTTTTAGATGATTAACTTGTAATAGAGCCTCTAAGCTGTTTCACCTTGAGCCCTGTGAACGGTTTCAACTGAAGACCTTGGTGTTGTTTTTCTTTAAGAGCTCCACACCTGCAAATAATAATTAGTTATGTGGCCTTGATTGGCATGCAGGTGGTTTAATATCGGCCACCTTTCTTTAGAACTAGTTCACCTTCTAGATCATGTGGGTCTGAGGGCTTGAGATGTTGTTGACGCCGGTACGTTTGTTTTTTTCACCGCCGCCATACAGTGATTTGTTATTTTTCTTTGAATCATCTTCAGTGAGTTTGGTTGGGCTTCCCAAAAGCTGAAGTGTGGAGGAGCGTTGTTAATGGGTGACTCCCCCCACCCTTTCCCAGAGCCGAACGGGAGACTGAAGAGGTGGGCCCTTAAAGAGCAGAGTGCTTTGAGTCCTGCCAAAGTAAATAAGAACATAAGAGAAGCCAATGTTGGATCAGGCCAATGGCCCATCCAGTCCAACACTCTGCTTCACACAATGGCTAAAAAACCCAGGTGCCCTCAGGAGGTCCAGCAGTGGGGCCAGGACACTAGAAGGCCTCCCATTATTGACCCTCCCAAGCATCAAGAATACAGAGCATCACTTGCCCCAGCCTGAGAGTTCCTATCTATGTTGTTGTTGTTCAGTCGCACAGTCGAGTCTGACTCTTCGCGACCCCATGGACCAGATCACGCCAGGCCCTCCTGTCTTCCACTGTCCTCTGACATTTGCTCAATTTCATGTTCGTTGCATCAATTACACTGTCTAAGAACATAAGAACATAAGAGAAGCCAATGTTGAATCAGGCCAATGGCCTATCTAGTCCAACACTCTGTCACACAGCGGCCAAAATATACCAGGTGCCATCAGGAGGTCCAGCAGTGGGGCCAGGGCACCAGAAGCCCTCCCACTGCTGCCCCCTCCAGCAACAAGAATAGAGTGCATCACCTGCCCCAGACTGAGAGTTCTCATTCTATACCCTGTGGCTAATAGCCACTGGTGGACTTCTGCTCCATATGTTTATCTAATTTCCTCTTGAAACTGTCCATGCTTGCAGCTGCCACGACCTCCTGTGGCAGTGAATTCCATATGTTAATCACTCTTTGGGTGAAGAAGTATTTCCTTTTATCTGTTCTAACCCGACTGCTCAGTAATTTCATAGAGTGCCCACGAGTTCTTGTATTGTGAGAAAGGGAGAAAAGTACTTCTTTCTCAACCTGCTCAATCCCATTCATAATCTTATAAACCTCGATCATGTCACCCCTCAGCCGTCGTTTCTCCAAGCTAAAGAGCCCCAAGCATTTTAACCTTTCTTCATAGGGAAGGTGTTCCAACCCTTTTATCATTCTAGTTGCCCTTCTCTGCACTTTTTCCAATGCTATAATATCCTTTTTGAGATGTGGTGACCAGAACTGTACACAGTATTCCAAATGAGGTCGCACCAATGATTTATACAGGGGCATGATGATACTGGCTGATTTGTTATCAATTCCCTTCCTAATAATCCCCAGCATAGCGTTGGCCTTCTTTATTGCAGCTACACATTGTGTAGACATTTTCAGCGAGTTATCCACTACGACTCCAAGATCTCTCTCTTGGTCAGTCTCTGCCAGATCAGACCCCATCAACGTGTATTTATATTTAGGATTTTTGGCTCCAATGTGCATCACTTTGCACTTGGCCACATTGAACCCCATTTGCCACGTTGACGCCCACTCACCCATCCTCAACAGATCCCTTTGGAGTGCCTCACAATCCTCCCTGGTTTTCACCACCCTGAACAACTTCGTGTCATCTGCAAATTTAGCCACATCACTGCTTACTCCCAATTCCAAATCGTTAATAAACAAGTTAAAAAGCATGGGACCGAGTACTGATCCCTGTGGTACCCCACTGCTTACCACCCTCCACTGAGAAAGTTTCCCATTTATACTCACTCTCTGTTTCCTATTTATAAGCCAGTTTTTGATCCACAAGAGGACTTGTCCTTTTATCCCATGACTATTGAGCTTACTTAGGAGCCTTTGATGAGGAACTGTATCAAAAGCTTTCCGGAAGTCAAGGTAAATAATATCGATTGGGTCCCCCTTGTCCACATGTTTGTTTACTCCCTCAAAAAACACTAACAGGTTAGTGAGACAAGATCTTCCCTTACAGAACCCATGCTGAGTCTGCCTCAATAGTTTTTGTTCATCAATGTGCCTACTAATTCTTTCCTTAATAACAGTTTCCACCAACTTACCCGGTATCGATGTCAGACTGACTGGCCTGTAATTTCCTGGATCTCCCCTGGAGCCCTTTTTAAAGATGGGAGTGACATTAGCTACCTTCCAGTCATCAGGAATGGAGGCAGATTTTAAAGAAAGATTACATATTTTTGTCAGGAGATCCACAAGTTCACATTTGAGTTCTTTCAGAACTCTCGGATGAATGCCATCCGGGCCTGGTGATTTATTAGTTTTTAAATTGTCCATCAGTCGGAGGACTTCCTCTCTTGTCACCGCAATCTGATTCAGGTCTTTCAAACCCCTCCCGAAATCAGTGCTTCTGGAGTGGGCAAACACTTCTCCTCTTCCACAGTGAAGACAGAGGCAAAAAATGCATTCAGCTTCTCAGCCATTTCCCTATCATCCTTCACTACTCCTTTTACCCCTTGGTCATCCAAGGGCCCCACTGCCTCCCTGGCTGGCTTCCTACTTCTAATGTATTTGAAGAAAGTTTTATTGTTGGTCTTTATGTTTTTTGCGATATGCTCCTCATATTCCCTTTTTGCTTGCCTGATCACAGACTTGCATTTTATTTGCCATAGTCTGTGTTCCCTTTTATCAACCTCACTAAGACTAGCTTTCCACCGCTTAAAGGAATCCTTCTTACCTTTTACAGCTTCCATTACTTTATTTGTTAACCATGCAGGCTTTTTTCTATACCTATTTGTACCTTTCCTAACCTGTGGTATATATTTTTTCTGAGCTTCTAGGATTGTCTTTTTAAATAGTCTCCAAGCTTCCCCAATGGTTTTGACCTTCTCCACTCTTCCTTTCAATTTCTTCCTCACATGTCCCCTCATACCAGAGAAGTTACCCCTTTTAAAGTTAAAAGTGGTTGCATCAGTCTTTTTGGGCAACTCCCTATCTGTACAAATGTTAAACTCAATGACATTATGGTCACTGTTTCCAAGTGGTGCAATCACTTTTACATCTCTCACCAGGTCTTGGGTGTTACTTAGGACCAAATCCAGGATCGCCTCTCCCCTGGTAGGATCTGTGACCATCTGTGCCACAGCACAGTCATTGAGAGTGTCTAAGAACACAATCTCTTTGCCGTCTCATCCTTTGCCGTCCCCTTCTTCTTTGACCTTCAATCTTTCCCAGCATCAGGGTCTTCTCCAGTGAGTGCTCCCTTCTCATTTGGTGGCCAAAGTATCTGAGCTTCAACTTCAGGATCTGGCCCTCCAGGGAACAGTCAGGGTTGATTTCTTTTAGGATTGAATGATTTGATCTCCTTGCAGTCCAAGGGACTCTCAAGAGTCTTCTCCAGCACCATAGTTCAAAAGAATCTATTCTTCAGCGCTCGGCCTTCCTTATAGTCCAACTCTCGCAGCCATACATTACTACTGGGAATACCATCGCTCTGACCATGCGGACTTTTGTTGGCAGGGTGATGTCTCTGCTTTTTATCATACCTCGTCGCTAATAGCCACTGATGGACCTCTGCCCCATATATTTATCCAATCCCCTCTTGAAGCCGTCCATGCTTGTAGCTGCCACCACCTCCTGTGGCAGTGAACTCCATGTGTTCATCACTCTTTATAAGCTGCTCCTTGCCAACTTGAGGCCTGGAGCCCCTGTAGACTTGGCAGAAGAACCAAGAGAGAAGCTTCTGGTTCACCCAAATACATACATTACTAAGGTGGTGGTCACATGTGCAAGATAACGCGGGGGGGGGGAAGTGAGGCTATTTACTCTGGAGTCATTTGACCCACAGTTGTGCGATCACACAGTCCTGGAGAGCTGCGGGGGCAACCCACCACTGCGTGGTCAGATGCAAACTGCAGGTGAATTGGGTTTTTTTTGGTCGAGTGTTTCCGGTGCACTTCAACAGGGGATCGATGATCTGCATCTCTGCACTGAGTGCTCCCTATGCAGTGTGCGATGATGCACATACTGAAACAAGGTAAAAAACAACAATGGCATGGAGTCAGGATGGCCTGATCAGACCATCCCTATGCCATGACAGCACACTGGTGCAATCATGCAGGGAAAGTCCATTTCTGGCCTGTAGCAAACCCGCTTGCTACTGGACTTCCCCTAGTGTTTTTTACTCCACTTCTGTGGCAGAGCAAAACGGGTTGCCCATGGGTGCAGGACACTTCCCAGACGTTCTTGTGTGATCACGCCCTTAAAATCTGCCTGGCATTCGTGCCTATGGCAGGGCTAATTCTCCATGTGATCGCAGCCTATATTCACAGGGCCTATATGTTGTGCCTACTTTGTTGCTTCTCACAGTGTTTGAACTTGGGCCCATTCCCAAGCCTCCCAGCCTACTGCCAGCAACTTCTCTGAGAGGTGAGATCTCAGAATCTCAGCCACAGTTACATGCATGCAGCATGCAACAACGGATCGGTATGCTGCAGCATGCTGCAAGGTTCTGTGCTTTGGAACGGAGAATCCAGCACTGGCCATAGAGCAGGACTAGAAGAGGATATTCCCCGGCTGCCTCCTAAAGCCAGCCAGTCATGGAAAGATGCAGCATAAGCTTCTCTGGTCACAAAATCCCATATTTTCTGTGCTTCACTGCAGTTTGCCTCTATGAATTATGCACCACTTTTGAGCATTAGGATATGCGTAGAAGAATTTCTTGGTGCCACATTAAGCCTCTGACGGTATGATAAAAATAATGTCTCAGAGTCAACCTCCTGCATTATAGTGAGGTCTCTGGACCTTCATACTCCATCGAAGTGTCTTGTGCCATTGGGAAGGGGGGGTGGGGCTGGCCCTACGTTTGGAGATATTGTGATTTCTTTTCTGACGGTGTGTATTCACATTTTCTCATTGGGGCACTCCCCTGCAGGGAGAAAGGAGCCTGTGAAATGGTAAGGAATGTCATTCAAAACAGGATTTTGTAGGATGTGCCATCCCCCCCTAAAGAAAAGAAGCAAGACTTCTCGCCCCAAACTCACTGGATACCTTAGCATTCCTACCACTTCACAGATTGTTTGGAAACATCTCTTAGGCCATTTCTTCATTCCCCCCAAATCTAGTATGAAAATGCAAAAAAAAAAAAAAAAAAAAACCTGCAGGAAGGAAATAAAATACATTTGTTTCAGAAGTACGTGTGTCCAGAACAAACATAAAGATAATGTTGTCAAAGGCTTTCACGGCCGGAGTTCATTAGTTGCTGTAGATTTTCCGGGTTGTGTGGCTGTGGTCTTGGCATTGTAGGACCTGACACAGAGAGTACTCCATCTTTCTGTGTTATACCTCTGAGGATGCCAGTCACAGCTACTGGTGAAACATCAGGTCCTACGGTGCCAAGACCACTGCCAGACAACCCGGAAAGTCTACAGCAACTAGTAAAGGGAATGACTCATCTATCTATCCCAGAGCACATATTGCTTACTTAATCTTGGTTAGAGGTGGTGGAAAGTGAGGTCAAATCACAGCTGACCTATGGCAACCCAGTAGGGTTTTTAAGGCAAGAGATAAACAGAGGTGGATTGCCATTGTCTGCCTCTGCCTAGCAACCCTGGACTTCCTTGCTGGTCTCTCATCCAAGTACTAACCAGGGCCGACCAGTGTTCCCTCGAAGCTGAGTTAGTGTGAGCTAGCTCATAGCTGTTTAGCCTTCGGCTCACACATTTTTGTCTCAGCTCAGGAAGGAGGGCTCCAGAGCAAACTAATTGATGCAGCAGCCAAATCCTTTGCTCACAACTTTAATGCCAGTCGCTCACAAAGTAGAATTTTTGCTCACAAGACTCCACAGCTTAGAGGGAGCATTGAGGCCAACCCTGCTTAGCTTCTGAGTTCTGATGAGATCACACTAGCCCGGGCTTGGTTACAGCTCAACAATGCTGGAAGTCGACACCCCAGAGAAGTGGTGGGAAAGGCTGAACCTGGGAGCTGTCCATGGTACTCAAGGAATACGCTGTCCTTAGTGCTGAAAACCCTCCCATCCCGCCCACATGTTTGCAGAAGGTAAAAACAAAAAGTCAGCCGGACATTTTGTCCTTAGAAAGAATGCTAATCCTTGAGCAACTTCAGGGATTATCTAGTGCCATTCCTGCCCTTTGTTTTGGGTTTCCAAGAGAAAGGCCTGTTGCATTCCTGCTTGGAAGGTTTCTAGCCAAATGTACACTTCAAATACGCTCTCAGCCCAGGCTAGCCTGACCCCCTGTGATCTCTGGAAGCCAATCAGGGTCGACCCTGGTTAGTCCTTGGATGAAAGACTGCCAAGGAAGTCCAGGGTTGCTCTGCAGAGGCAGGCGACAGCAACCTACCTCTGCTCTGCTCGTCTTTTAAGGGGGTCACTTTCCATTACCGTGTTTCCCTCTGCTAAACACTCCTTTGGAATGTTTGTCTAACACCTTTCCTAAACCTGTCTCCCTGTAGTTTGAACCCACAGCATCCCTCTCTCATTCTCAAGGGACATAATTGTTACTCTTCTTGTTTCCATAATTTCAACGTTGTTGTTGTTCAGTCACACGGTCGAGTCCGACTCTTCGCGACCGCGTGGACCACATCACTCCAAGCCCACCTGTCTTCTGTTGTGCTCCGGAGTTTGCTTAATTTCATGTTCATTGCATCGATAAGACTGTCTAACCATCTCATCCTTTGCTGTCCCCTTCTTCTTTTGCCTTCAATCTTTCCCAGCATCAGGATCTTCTCCAGGGAGTGCTCCCTTCTCATTTGGTGGCCAAAGGATTTGAGCTTCAGCTTCAATAATTTCAGTTCTTACTTGAAAACAGCTTCAGCTTCAATAATTTCAATATATACTTGAAAACTGTGAATATATACTCACCCCACCATTCATCCTTTCTCTGGCATGAGGTATCACTGAGTCCCTTTGTGGCCACCCTAATGGTTGTCCGCTGGTGGTGATGGTGGACAAGCCTTGTAAAATTGGATGCCCTTCTTTAACATGTGTCTGTCACATCTTGGGACAAGCCCCCTTTACACTATATATTCTCCACAGCAACCACTGACCTGTGAAGGAGCTTATCTAGCCAGTTTGGTGTAGTGGTTCAGTTCGTGGACTCTAATCTGGGAGAACCGGGTTTGATTCCCCACTCCTCCATTTGCAGCTGCTGGATGACCTTGGGCAAGCCGTAGTTCTGTCAGAGCTGTTGTCTCAAGGAGCTCTCTCAGCCCCACCTACCTGTTGCGGGGAGAGGGAGGGAAGGCAATTATAAGCTGCTTTGAGACCCCTTAGGGAAGAGAAAAGTGGGATGTAAAACCCAACTCTTCTTCTTCAGGTGAGCCAGAGACCTCCTGTCATAGGTTTGGCATTTAGGTCAAGGATGGACTGAAGGTCTGAAGGTGTCCAAATCAGAATCTCTCCAACTTCTCATTTCTTCTTAAAACCTTGAAAAACAAACTGCTCATTTTTTTAAAAAAACAACCAAAACCAATGGTGTAATTTTTTCAGTAAGTATTAAAATCTCATTTTATGGTCCATTATATGCTTGGCCTTCTGCACAATCAATGACCATAAATGATGTTTGTGTCCTGCAGTCATATCTGGGGATGAAGCTGGAGATAATCTGTCTGGCTGAAGAGAAAGAACAAGAGGGCCGTTGCTCCTCGATTATTTACATCCATGCCAGAGTCCAGGGGAAATTAAGCGCATTAACAGAGCTGAGGGCTCTCTTCAGAATGGAGCTTTAAACTGTATTGATGAGGTGCTAATAGTGGAGCCGTTTGTCTTATATACACTGTGGCTGAAGCTACTGGGGAGAAGGGCGGAACAGTTGGTTTCTTCCGTAAGATTTGGTTCCATGGAAATGGAGCTTCAAACCTTGACCAGCAATTAAGAAGCAGGGAGATTGGGCCAGGTATAAGCTAGGCCAGAGGAAGAGGCTGCAGTGGCTCAGAGGTTAAGACACTGAGGTGCAAACTGGAAGGTCTGTAGTTTGTCAGTTCGAGACCCGAGTGCCGCATGATGGAGTGAGCTCCCGTCTCTGGCCCCAGCTCCTGCCAATCTAGCAGTTCAAAAGCAAGAAATTGCAAGTTGATAAATAGGTACCGCTTTGTTGGGAAAGTAACAGCGTTCCCTGCACCTTGGTATCTAGTCACGCTGGCCACATGACCATGGAAACGTCTTTGGACAGTGCTGACTCTTTGGCTTGGAAATAGAGATGAGCACCACCCCCTAGAGTCGGATTTGACCGGCTCTTGAGCAAGGGAAACCTTTAGGCCAGAGGAAGGGTTGTGTGCAAAATGAGGCAGCAGAAAGAAAGGTGGAGAATTACACTCAGCACAAGGCCCCACAAATGGAAAAGCAGACTGGCAGGCAAAGGCTTTCGCTTTTCTCCCTGATGAACTAGCTTTCTATTGGTAGGGTATTCTAGCTCCCTTTTCCTTCGTATGAGAGTATCCAAAGCTGGTATTCCCCAGCTTCAGCCTGAATAGGTTCGACCAGCTTAGCCCTCAACTTCCTTTTTTTAAAAGAAGTATTTATAATTTTATAATATCATAAAGAAATCAACATATTACATTCATGTCTTCGAGTCCAGTTCCACGTTGTTATACACCCATGTATATACTTTCGACCATCGTTTCTGGTGAAGCTTTTCATCTTTGTCTTGCAGTATAACATTCAATCTATCCATTTCAGCTATCTCTAACCATCTATGAATTAGTTCTCCTTTGGAAGGGATTTTTTTTTCCGGTTTTCCAACATTTCGCTAATAGAATTCTTGCTGATGTTAAGATATAGATTATAATATAACATTCACTTTGATTAGCCCTCAGCTTCCTGTGTCTGTTGCCTGTTTGTGCCCAGAATAACATCGAACAACCCTGGTCCTACTTCATTGTTTATTAGATTCGAGTGGGTCGCCACGTTGGTCCGAAGCGGCTGAACAAAGTGTGAGTCCAGTGGTACCTTTAGTGCCAACAGAGTTTAATTCTGGGTGTGAGCTTTGCATGCACATGAAAGCTTATACCTTGGATAAAAACTCTGTTGGCCTTTCAGGGGCCACTGGACTCTTAACTTTGTCTCATTGTTTATTGAATGCCCAGTCTTGTTGATTGCACTGACTCACTCTGTGCAACCTGCCTGGAGTCCCAGTGGAAAAGAGCAACATAAGAACATAAGAGAAGCCAATGTTGAATCAGGCCAATGGCCCATCTAGTCCAACACTCTGTCACACAGCGCCCAAAATATACCAGGTGCCATCAGGAGGTCCAGCAGTGGGGCCAGGACACTAGAAGCCCTCCCACTGCTGCCCCCTGCAGCACCAAGAATAGAGTGCATCACCTGCCCCAGACTATACCCTGTTCCCATCTATACCCTGTGGCTAATAGCCACTGATGGACTTCTGCTCCGTATGTTTATCTAATTCCCCCTTGAAACTGTCCATGCTTGTAGCTGCCACCACCTCCTGTGGCAGTGAATTCCATATGTTAATCACTCTTTGGGTGAAGAAGTATTTCCTTTTATCTGTTCTAACCCGACTGCTCAGCAATTTCATGGAGTGCCCACGAGTTCTTGTATTGTGAGAAAGGGAGAAAAGTACTTCTTTCTCAACTTGCTCAATCCCATTCATAATCTTATAAACCTCGATCATGTCACCCCTCAGCCGTTGTTTCTCCAAGCTGAAGAGCCCCAAGCGTTTTAACCTTTCTTCATAGGGAAGGTGTTTCAACCCTTTTATCATTCTAGTTGCCCAAAGAAAAAGGTGGATTATAAATGATGATGATGATGATGATGAAGAAGAAGAAGAGATTGGATTTATACCCTGCCCTTCACTTGGAGTCTCAGAGTGGCTTACAAACTCCTTTCCCTTCCCCTTTTCACGACACCCTGTGAGGTAGGTGGGGCTGAGAGAGCTCTGAGAGAACTGCGCTTTCAAGAACAGCTCTGACAGAACTATGGCTTGCCCGAGGTCACCCAGCAGCTGCAAGTGGAGGAGTGGGGAATCAAACCCGGTTCTCCAAGATTAGAATCCATGCTCTTAACCACTACACCAAACTGGCTCTCATACATCAGATCATGCACCAGAAGGACACAGTTCCCAGCTTTCAGTATTTCAGGAAAAGAAGGGAAATGGGATCACCCCCACTGTGGCCAGTATCTGTGGAATCCAGCAACAGAATGCAGAGGGGAGGTTATCAGCCTCAGATACAAAAAGCAAGGTCAAAAGCCAAACATTTGTAGTCGGAGCCAAAGCCCACTTTGGAAAGTGAAGAAGAACAGCAAGGGAGGGAGCTGTGAGCATGGCATCATCATATGTGCTGACGCCTAGAGACAGGGATGGATCACAATGGCAGCATGGGAGAGGTTAGGGTAGGGACTGCACGTCAACAGCAAAGCAGGTGTTTTGCATCAGAAAGGTCCCTGTTTCTGCCCCTGCCATTGCCAGTGAGAGGATAGAAAGCACTAAGTGTTAGGGAAGCCCTTGCAGTGTCTGAGAGCCCAAAGAGCAGCTGCCGGTCAGAGTTGGCAATACTGAGCTGCAGGAACCGGTGGTCTAGCTCGATATCTGGCAGCTGCCTAGGTTATTTTCCAGGATTATTTGGAAAAAAAAAACATAAAGAAGAAGTGAAGCATTGGGTTGCTCCTAATAGAACATTGAACTGTAGCAAGAGGCTGACGCCTTTCAATACAATAGGATTACTCCTGAGGACGATTGGGACGAAACGAGTTTATAACCGGATGCTCGTTGAGAATGATGGACCTGCAATATTGCAAAGTTTTATACTGTCATATGATTCTTATGAAACATTTTTGTCACTTATATCACACTGTTCGCTTGTTTGTTGCATTTCCCATATGGATCCCTGAGATCCCTGCTTGGCTTTTGTAGCTTCATCTACATGGCATGCATTGCGATTGGTCTCCTGAAGAAGCACGGTTTTATTGGTCAGTCTGGTTGGCAACCATGATTGCCGGTGGTGTGGTGATCTGCTGAAATGGCAGCTGATCTCCAGGTGACTGAGGTCAGTTGCCCTGGAGAAAATGGCTGTGTTGGATGGTGGGGGCCTGGGGCATTATACTCTGCTGAGGTCCCTCCCCTTTTCAAGCCCTGCCCACCGCAGGCTCCACCCCCTCACACACTTTCCAGAAATTTCCCAGCCCAAGGCTGGCGATACTATTGGCAGCCCAGCCTCACCTTAAAGGGGGAGGGCATGCTTCTGAGGCACAGATCTATGCCCTGCGTGAACCCCTGGCCAGATAGGAATCACGCAGAGTCCAGCGAGTTAGATGAATATCTGTTTATTGCAATGGAAACAGGGAATACAGGGGCTGAGCACCTTAGCACTTTGACTGTTCCAAGCTGTATTCTGCCATAACCAGGAAGGGGAGAAGGTCTTACACCCCAAGTGACATCACATATAATTGACACAGTAAAAAAATCTCTAAAGCAGTTAGCATCATGGAAGCATCATTTGACTCAGTGCATCTCTCATTGGTGTCAGTAGTTACCCTTGCTTATCTGGTCTTCAGAACAACGGGAACATTAGAGAACACTGGGACCCCTTCTGGCCTCGCTTATGGAGAGCTAGCCGATAAGGGCTGTGATTCACATTAAACTTCGCTCTTGGCGTCCTTGCAACTTCTAAATATGCAATCCATTCTATCGCAACCTAATTACCATCTACAGAGTCTTCTAATAATACTTTTTCTTAATATGGCTTCTTTTACCAAAAATGCAATTATAAAGGAGCAATGACAGCTGTCAATATATATATCAGAGGGAGAGAGTGTCAGATATCACATTCAGAAATCACACTCTTTCCCCCTTGTCCTACACTTCCACGAAGAACTAAATTGCTCCTGATAATGTCAGATGAAGTAAACAACCCGTCTAGCGAGAAGGTTTGGTCTTCCGACGACGTGCGCACCTTTCCAAAGGGCAGCTCGCCATTCAGCTCCTGAGATCTTTTCAGAGGAGCTGTTATTCTTCTGCCTCCAGCCCAGCCAGACTTTCGGTGTCACGAACCTGCAAGGCTACAAAGGCGAGTGTTTCCGCCGGAGTCAGAGGTGAGGTCTATAATGGGGGATTCTTTTTTCCCCCTCAGATAAAAGAGGAACAACAAGCGCCACATCCAAGCTCTTTCTCCGAGTTTATCTCAAGCAGGGAAACAAAAAGGCTCTTCTGCTTCCATACCGAGACTTAATGAAATATTATTTTGTCCAGGGCGGGAAGACGTTGGGATGGAAAGACAGTCAGGGCACAAGGAATGTGGACATTAGTGCTCTTATGCTGTGGAAGGAATGAATAAGCTTCTCGGGTCTGCTCGTTTGGGATCCCGATTGTTGCCGGAACTTTGGGGTCTTTACAAAAAACAACAGCGCCGAGTGGACTGCAAAACAAAATGGGAATGAGAGCCAGTTTGGTGTAGTGGTTAAGTATGTGGACTCTAATCTGGGAGAACCGGGTTTGATTCCCCACTCCTCCACTTGCAGCTGCTGATGTGGCCTTGGGCAAGCTATAGTTCTGGCACAGCTGTCCTTGAAAAAGAGCACTTTCTGTCTGAGCTCTCTCAGCCCCGCCTACCTCCCAGGGTGTCTGTTGTGGGGAGGGGAGGGGAAAGGAGTTTGTAAGCTGCTCTGAGACTCCTTTGGGTAGTGAAGGGCAGGGTATAAATCCAATCACCTCCTCCTCCTCCTCCTCCTCTTCTCTTCTCAGCCTCACCTACCAGTTTGATGAAGTGGTTAAGAGTGCAGACTCTAATCTGGGAGAACCGGGTTTCATTTCCCAATCCTCCTCCACATGCAGCTGCTGGGTGACCTTGTTCTCTCAGAGCTGTTCTCTCAAGGGCAGTTCTTGGGAGAGCTCTCTCAGCCCCACCTACCTCACAGGGTGTCTGTTGTGGGGAGGGGAAGGGAAAGGAGTTTGTAAGCCGCTCTGAGACTCCTCTGGGTAGTGAAGGGCAGGGTAGAAAGCCAATCCCGTCTTCTTCTCACCTGGGTTCTATGGTGCATTTATGGTTGCCAATCTCCAGGTGGGACCTGGAGACCTTCCAAAATTATAACTGATATCCAGATCAAGAAGGTAGTTCCCCTAGAGAAAATAAGCTGCTTTGGAGGGTGAATTCTGTTGCATTATACCCCATGGAGGTTCCTCCCCTCCTTAGGTTCCCACCCTTCACCCCCAAATCTTCAGAAATTTTCCAACATGGAGTTGGCAACCTTAGCTGGGGGGGCCCTTTTTCTTTGTAACTCCAAATACGCATGTCTGCCTAGTGATGATCCACTACATGCACCAGATGAAGTGGGCTGTAGTCCATGAACATGCATGTACATATGTGCGTCAATCAACTGATTAGGGTTGCCAGTTTCCAGATGGGGCCTGGAGACCAGTAGCCAGAGGGCTTCGCTTCTGAGGAAAGAGACTTTGGGAGTCAGAAAAGTACTTCTACAGAGAGAAGAATAAGGACTCCATTTTTCTTAAATATATTAGAAATACTCTGAGGGAGTATTTAGATTCTCAGTCAAGAAAGCTACAGAACAGCTTTATACAGACAACGGATAGTGGAGAAGGATTTGGCAGAAGGTCTGGGTAGTTAGAGAAAACTCCCAGACAAGCCAAATAGGAAAAGGAGTTAATGCTTCTTGGGAACAAGGAGAATAACTTCCTGCCAGTGAAGGGGGTTGGGAAGAGAACCCTGGTCTGTGATAAAGGGGAGAAACTCAGAGGCCTCAGGAGTTAGTGAAAAGCTGTAATATCTAGAGGGAAAACTAGAACTCCAATGGGAGAAATCTAGAAGCACCAAGAGAAAGCTATCCTCTAAGAATCTGCATTCAAGATTCTGTGTAACAGATGAAATATATAACACACAATAACCTCTCACTGAAAAGAACTTGAAAATCGGAAATTAAGCTTCACCACTCTCTCGTATGTTCAAAAACCTCAATTCTGTATATATTAGAAAGTTTGATCTCAGCAACCTCTATACCTCAAATCTTCATATTTATATATTCCCTGCCTGTTTTTTTAAAAAATCTTTATTCTGTTTTTGAAAGTTAATCTGCCTCAAGTGCCATTTCATGAGGGTTTATAAAACAGGAGAGCTCCTGTCTTTCCTTCAAGTTCCTGTACTGGGCCTAAAACCTGAACAAATATCTGTGACAGGGTGGGGCAATTTAAGCTTATCAGACAAAAAAGAAATACACGCTATCGGAGGGCGACTCAGTTACTGAGGGGAGCTAAAATATTTTTGGTTGGAAAATTCTGCCTGGGTGTTGGAAAAGAGCCAGGGGTCTGTCATAAGACCTTTTATGTAACAAGGAAAAATTGTGCAGGGGGAAAGAAGTCTGCATACAGCTGGTTCAATACAGACTAGGGTTGTTTCCTATAAATAAATCATGTGAAAAAAGGGAAATTAAGGTGAATATCATCTTTCTGTCATCTTCCTTCCTTCCTTCCTTCCTTCCTTCCTTCCTTCCTTCCTTCCTTCCTTCCTTCCTTCCTTCCTTCCTTCCTGCCTGCCTGCCTGCCTGCCTGCCTGCCTGCCTGCCTGCCTGCCTGCCTGCCTGCCAGATTTGCCAGGGATCTGGAGGTTTCTTGCCTTCCTCTGGGCATAGAACAGTGGTCACTGCATGGGGAGAGATAGTTGTGAATTTTCTGCATTGTGCAGGGAATTGGACTAGATGACCCTTGAGGTTTCTTCCAGCTCTATAGGTCACAATCACACGCAGAATTAGCCACACGATTGGCGCGAATGCCAGGTGGATTTTAAGGCACGATCACATGAGAACATCTGCTGATTGTCCTGCACCCATCACCAACCCATTTTGGTCCGCCGCAGAAGCGGAGTAAAAACACACCAGGGAAAGTCTGGTAGCAAATGGGTTTGCTACGGGCCAGGAACAGACTTTCCCCTGTGTGATCGTGCCAGTGCGCTCTCATGGCATCGGGATGGTCTGATCGGGCCATCCTGACTCCATGCCATTTTTTTCCCTGTTTCAATAGGTGCATCATCACACACTGCACAGGGAGCACTCAGTGTGGAGATGCGGATCATCGATCCCCCACTGAAATGCACTGGGAAAATGCAGTAACTCCCCTGATTCATGTGCGGTTTGCATCTGATCACGCAGTGGTAGGCTGCTCCCGCAGCTCCCAGGGACCGTGTGATCGCACAACCACAGGTCAAATTACTCCAGAGCAAATAGCCTCGTTCCCCCCCCCCGCATTATCTCGCGCGTGTGACTGCAACCTATGTTTCTTCCTTCCCTCCCTCCCTCCCATTCATTATTTTACCCACATTCTCTCATGTTCTGCCAGTTTTCCCCTCCCTCCCTTCTAAAGATAAATTCCACTGGCTTTGCTCTCAGATACGAAAAGCCATTCCAGCTATTTGTGCAGCAGGGAGAAAAGCTTAGCACCGGCCTTGCTTTTTTTGCCTGGCCCAGTCAAAAGATCGGGCCTCCTGCTTCTCCAACCTCTGCCAGCAGTCATTGAACTCGGGGGCCCAGGGGTGGAGAAGGCACATGCCCTGTTTGTTCCCGGATATTGCTGCCCCGGCTCTTGCTTGGCTCTGACGAGCACAAATATGAAGCAGAAGAAGAAGATGATGATGAAGAAGAAATTGGATTTATACCCCACCTTTCACTACCCAAAGGAGTCTCAGAGTGGCTTACAAACTCCTTTCCCTTCCCCTCCCCACAACAGACACCCGGTGAGAGAGCTCTGACAGAAACTGCTCTTTTTCGAGAACAGCTGTGCCAGAACTATGGTTTGCCCAAGGTCATCCAGCAGGTACAAGTGGAGGAGTGGGGAATCAAACCTGGTTCTCCCAGATCAGAGTCCGCGCACTTAGCCACTACACCAAACTGGCTCTCATGGCGATGACAATGCCCACGTCACACTGAAGCACGCGCTGAATGGGTGGGAGGGGGAAATACATGAGACAGAGAGATTGCTTGGGAGCAGTGAACTGGGTTGAGGCAGAGCACATGTGGGATCAGGACCATGCAAAAATTGCTAAATCAGGACCAGGACAGAGTGAGCACATCGCAGATCAGGTCCAAGGAAGAATGCAAGCTGGAATGGCCCTTTTGTTTTCCTTCCTTCTCATTGCCAACTCATGGCCTGCATTCTGCCAGTCTTCATTCATTACCTCATCCACACCAGCCTCCAAGCGAAGGGGCTGTGGCTCACGTAGGGCATCTGTTTGGCATGCAGAGGGTCCCAGGTTCAATCCCTGGCATCTCCAGTTGAAAGGACTAGGCAAGAGGTGATGTGGAAGACCTCTTCTGCCTGAGACCCTGGAAAGCGGCTTCCAGTCTGAGTAGACAGTACTGACCTGGATGGACAAAGAGTCTGAATTAGCTTCACGTGAAGCCCAGGATTACAACTGATGTCCAGAGATCAGTTCCCCTGGAGGAAATGGTATTTCGGGTAAGTTCTATGGCATTATGTCCTTGCTGAGCCTGCTCCTTCCCTCCATTGGTACTCCACAGATTTCCCAAGCAGAGTTGCCAGCCTTATACCCCACCCCTTCTTCCCATCGGGGATCCAAGTCCTCTGACACCCTTCTCTTCTCTTCCATTTCATCCCAGCTGTCCTGGGTCCATTGAGCAGTTGCCGGACTTTATTGAATTAATTAATTAGTTTATACAATTTTATGCCCCCCCTCCAGGGAACGTGTCTGATGAAAAGGACCTGACCAAAGCAAAAATAGGGGAAGAAGAAGAAGAAGAAGAAGAAGAAGAAGAAGAAGAAGAAGAAGAAGAAGAAGAAGTTTACAATCTCCTTTCCCTTCCCCTCCCCACAACAGACACCCTATGAGCAGTGTTCCCTCTAAGCTGTGGAATCTTGTGAGAAAAAAATTCTACTTTGTGAGCTACTGGCATTGAAGTTGTGAGCGAGCGATTTGGCTACTGCATAAATTAATTTGCTCTGGAGCCCTCCTTCCTGAGCTAAGACAAAAAAAAAATATGTGAGCCAGAGGCTAAAAAATTGTGAGCCAGCTCACACTAACTCTGCTTAGAGGGAACACTGCCTGTGAGGCAGGTGGGGCTGAGAGAGCTTTTTCGAGAACCGCTCTTGAGAGAACAGCTCTGGAAGAACTTGTGACTGTCCCAAGGTCACATCAGCAACTGCATGTGGAGGAGTGGGGCCTCAAACCCGGTTCTCCCGGATTAGAGTCTCCACGCTCCTAACTGCTACAACAAACTGGCTCTCATAAGTAGAGGAAACAAGCTTGACTAATCCCTTAGGCTTGCCGCAAGAGAGGTGCTGTGCGCTAACTCCTCGCCCCCTGGAAAACTCCCAGCCGGCCGTTCCCTGCAGTTCTTGGGAAGTGCCGCAGCAGTTAACATATTCAGATTGAATAAAAGGGCCGGCTGAGCCCTTCCCGGCATGGGCCTCACCCCCTTCCCCTTCCCCTCCCGTGCCAAGTGACTGTTTTGATCCTCAGTCTAATGATGCTGCCGCCGGTGGTGCCTCTTATCAGAAGGCGCCTGCCAAATTGCTTTGAAATTGTTTTAAAATTGGGTTTTTACTCCCAAGCCTCCAGACGGAGCGAGGCAAGCTCAAAGTGGGAAAGAGATTTTAGAAGAAGAAGGGGGGGGGACAGAGGCCCGACGTGGCCCAGAGGACCCGAGGAGCTCTGAACGACTAGGCAGAGATTGAAAGAGCGAGAGAGGAGAGGGGTTAGTGTGAAGAGACCACGGTCAACCTTGTCTCCGTGCAATTTGGGGGTGTTAAGGAAAAGGAAAACTTTTGCAGAGTTCCTAGATTATCACCTTCAGAGGACAGCGGAAGACAGGAGGGCCTGGCGTGATCTGGTCGATGGGGTCGCGAAGAGTCGGACTCAACTGTGCGACTGAACAACAACAGATTATCACCTGACCCAGTCTAGCCTAGTAGAGGATTCCTCGGCTGTGCTGGCACTGAGCTCTTACCGCTCTTTAGATCTGTGACCCAGAAACTCCGGCTGTATTCAGACATCAGGAGGCACCAGACATCTCAGGCTGCCAACCTCCAGGTGGCACCTGGAGCTCTTCTTCTATTACAAATGATCTCCAGATGGCCAAGATCAATTCTCCTGGGAAAAATGACTGCTTTGGAATTTTATGTTTTTTAGATAAACATATGGAGCAGAAGTCCATCAGTGGCTATTAGCCACAGGGTATAGATGGGAACTCTCAGTCTGGGGCAGGTGACGCACTCTATTCTTGGTGCTGGAGGGGGCAGCCGTGGGAGGGCTTCTAGTGTCCTGGCCCCACTGCTGGACCTCCTGATGGCACCTGGTATATTTTGGCCGCTGTGTGACAGAGTGTTAGACTAGATGGGCCGTTGGCCTGATTCAACATTGGCTTCTCTTATGTTCTTATGTTCTTATGTTCTTATGTTCTTATGGAAGATGGGCTCTGTGACATTATACTCATCCGAGGTCCCTCCCGTGCCTAAACCCCTCCCTACCGAGGCTCCACCCGCCCAAATCTCCAGGTATTTCCCAACCCAGATCTGAACACAAGTATAAAGCCAACAGTCTTGAGAGTCTGACCCACAATCCAAACCGTCATCAAGACTTGCAAAGAAAATTCTGCATATTCTAATCTGAAGCACTACAACATCATAAACGTAAGAAAATCCTTGAACAAAGGTACATAATCGACGTCGTCTCCAGATTACATAACAACGTTTCAGTAATGGATCTTCTTCAGGAAATATTCTGTAGTGTACAAAAATACAGTTCATTAGAATATATACTATGCAAACAACAAGAGACAACACAAAGTAAAATACCTTGTAATTTTTTTGTAACAAAGGGAACATTATTACATTACAGATTTCTTAAAACTTGTTGTCTAGTACTCATGAAACAGAGAGCTTGGCACCTGTATGTAAGTAAGCTTTTATATTGTCTCTTCTTGTTTGCATAGTATCTATTCTAAAGAACTGTATTTTTGTATACTACAGAATATTTCCTGAAGAAGATCCATCGCTGAAACGTTGTTATGTAATCCGGAGACGACGTCGATTACGTACCTTTGTTCAAAGATTTTCTTACATTTATGATGTTGTAGTGCTTCAGATTAGAATGCACAGAATTTTCTTTGCAAGTCTTGATGACTGTTTGAATTGTGGGTCAGACTCTCACGACTGTTGGCTTTATACTTGTTTTGTGATTAGGTCGTGTTTGTCCAGATTTATCTTCCAATCCAGATCTGGCAACCCTAGCATACAATTAGCATGAAGGTGAGTCCAGTTGTGTTTCTGTGCATACAGGCTCATGGGGAACCCAAGCATATGCTACAGTCCTCTATGTCCCTTTCTTTATTCATTAAAATATTTATACTCTGCCTTTCCCGCCATCCAGAGGGGCCTACAGAGCAGTGCTGGCCAAGTATTACTCCAAACTGTCGCAGTCCCAAAAACTAGTTATCCAATAAGCAAGATTCAAATTCAGCAGCACTGTTTTTTGGTCATCAAGTTACCGCTAACTTAAGCTGACCTTGTAGGGTTTTCAGGGCAAAGAGATGTTCAGAGGTGGTTTGCCATTGCCTGCCTGTTTGGTGTAGTGGTTAGGAGCATGGACTCTAATCTGGGAGAACCGGGTTTGATTCCCCACTCCTTCACATGCAGCCACTGGTGTGACCCTGCATCAGTCACAAGTTCTCTCAGAGCTATTCTCTCAGGAACAGTTCTCGAGAGAGCTCTCTCAGCCCCACCTACCTCACAGGGTGTCTGTTGTGGGGAGGGGAAGGGAAAGGAGTTTGTAAGCCGCTCTGAGACCCCCTTAGGTAGTGAAGGGCGGGGTATAAATCCAGTCTCCTCCTCCTCCTCCTCCTCCTCCTCCTCCTCCTCCTCCTCCTCCTCCTCCTCCTTCTTCTCTGCATAGTTGGACATCCTGGACTTCCCTGACGGTCTCCCATCAAAGTATTAACAAGGGCCAACCCTGCTTAGCTTCCCAAAAGTAATCTTCATGTTTGTGTCTTTGGTGGTTTCAGTGCTTTTTTAAGATGTGATTTTATTACACACGTTTTAATTTGTTGGCCAGCTCAGTGGCCCTTATGAGGCCAGAAAGAGGTGGTGTTTGAGGAAAGAGCCATCAAGCCACGGACAATTTATGGCAACTCCACAGGGCAGAGTTGTTGAACTCATTTGTTGTGATGGCTGGATCTGACATAAACATCACTTTGTCAGGCCGGGCCTTGTTTTGCCATAAAACCAAGTACCAGAGACATAAACTTCGTAAAGGACACAGGCAAACCCAGCTAATGATATTATCTTTTAGTCGAAATACATATAAAAGCCATCGATTCCTAGCTGTGGAAGCAATTGATTAATTGGGAAACCCACAAAAGCCCCAATAAATGTATTTAATCTTATGCAAGACTAGATTCCCCCCCGAAGGAATACCATAAAGGTGGGGGTGTCTTACATGTCAATACAAATTCAATACTTTTGGTTTATAGATGACTTTTAGGAGACGAGGCATCCTCCTCGCAAGTAAATAAGGTTGTTTTCCAGCACCATACCCCGTGCGCAGCTATGATCTGTCTTTTGCTCTTTGTTTCCTCTCTCCCCCAATCCTCCAGTTCGGTGTAGTGGTTAAGTGCATGGACTCTAATCTGGGAGAACCGGGTTTGATTTCTCGCTCCTCCACTTGCACCTGCTGGATGACCTTGGGCAAGCCGTAGTTCTGACAAGAGCTGTTCTTGAAAAAGAGCAGTTTCTGTCAGAGCTCTCTCAGCCCCACTGACCTCACAGGATGTCTGTTGTGGGGAGGGGAAGTTTGTAAGCCACTCTGAGATTCCTTTGGGTAGTGAAGGGTGGGGTATAATTCAATCTCCTCCTCCTCCTCCTCCTCTCCTTCTCATTCTCCTCCTCCTCCTCCTCTTCCTCCTCCTGAGGATCATGAGGAGGTGCACTGGACTCCCCCTCCACCCCCCCATCCCCCTCGCCAACAACCCTGTGAGGTGGACCAGGCTGAGCAACTGACCTCAGGTGACCCAGACGACACCGTCCTGGCTCAGGAGGAGGAGGGGTCTCAACCTGGCTCTTCCAGATCCCCCTGCCCCCGGTTCTCATCCCTCCTGTGTTCCCACAGAAGTGACAGGGCTGAGGGGAAGACCTGATGGAGAGGCTGTTTCCAAAACCTCCAGGGGGCAATTTTTGTCCTCCCGTGACCCTGTTTCCCTCATGGTGGGGGAAGAAGGGAGAAGAAGAGGTTGGATTTGTACCCCGCCCTTCACTCGGAGTCTCAGAGCGGCTTACAATCTCCTTCCCCTTCCCCTCCCCACAACAGACACCCTGCGAGGTAGGTGAGGCTGAGAGAGCTCTTTCAGGGACTGCCCTTGAGAGAACAGCTCTGAAAGAACTTATGACTGACCCAAGGTTACACCAGCAGCTGCATGTGGAGGAGTAGGGGAATCAGACTCGGTCCTCCCAGATTAGATTCTGCTCTCTTAACCACTACACCAAACTGGCTCTCCGCCTGACTGCAGGTCATCGTCCCCCCCCACACCTTGACACTCACTTTGCCTCCCAGCTCTGCAGCTGTTCGGACATGCGGACATGTTCTGACATGCGGCGACAAGAGCGGTGCTTCTTTTCCCCCTTTGCGACCCCACTCGCTTCTGGGAGGCCTTTTCCCCTCAGAGTGGCACACACAAGACAGCCCAGTTGCCTCTCAATCCATGTACCGTCCCTTCTCCCTCTCTCCTCAGCCAGCCCCATCCTTTTGTCGGCAAACCATTGCTCCGCGTGCTGGCTCTTGCCAACCCACCTCACAGTTGCCAGTTGAAAACAGGGAAGTCGATTGCCAGGGTGGTGGCAGTGCTGGCTGCTTGGCTCTGCCCCCCCCCCCCGTGTAGTGGCTTTGCCAGTCCTTACTGAGCCACGGTTGGAAGAAGCAGGAAGGGAAAAAAACACCCTGCCTCCTCTTCCTCTGCCTTCCCTGCCATTCCCCCCACACTATTTTACCTCAGCCTCTTAGCCCCGCCCCCAGCCATTTCCTTTCTCTTTCTTGACAGCTTCAACCACACACACCTCACCACTCATACCCACTCACCCCCTCCCTGAGCAGCCTCCTGCCTTCCCTTCCTCTCCCCAGTTCCTCGGGGCCCAGATAAGAACCCTGGATGGGCTGGTTCTGGCCCCCGGGCCATATGTTTGACACCCCTGCTGGCATAGGGTTTTCAAGGGAAGAGACTCACAGGGGTGGTTTGCCATTGCCTCCCTCTGCGTAGTGACTCTGGACTTTGGTGGTGGTCTCCCATCCAACTACTAACCAGGGCCCACCCTGCTTAACTTTCAAGATGTAATGAGATGAGGCTCGCCTGGGGTGTCCAGGTCAGGTCAGATGTTCAGAGGTGGTCTGCCATTGCCTGTCTCTGCAGAGCAACCCTGGACTTCCTTGGTGGTCTCCATTTCATGTACTAACCAAGGTCAGCCCTGGTTGGCTTCTGAGATACAATGAGATTGGGTTAGCCTGGGCCACCCATGTCAGGGTAAGTGAAGCTCTACCCTGAGCACGGAGCAGGGGTCCCTGGGGGTGTGTGTGGGGAGGTAGTTGTGAATTTCCTGCATTGTGCAGGAGGTTGGACTAGATGACTTTGGTGGTCCCTTCCAACTCTACGATTCTATGATTCTATTCTATGATGCTTGGTGCTTGGTGCTGGGGGAGGCAGTAGTGGGAGGGCTTCTAGTGCCCTGGCCCCACTGCTGGACCTCCTGATGGCACCTGGTGTTTTTGGCCACTGTGTGACAGAGTGTTGGACTGGATGGGCCATTGGCCTGATTCAACATGGCTTCTCTTATGTTCTTATATCTGGGGCCAGTGATACCCTGTATTCTTGGTGCTTGGGGGAGGCTACAGTGGGAGGGCTTCTAGTGTCCTGGCCCCACTGCTGGACCTCCTGATGGCACCTGGTGTTTTTGGCCACTGTGTGACAGAGTGTTGGACTGGATGGGCCACTGGCCTGATTCAACACTGGCTTCTCTTATGTTCTTAGGTTCTTATGACGCAAATGCTCTGAAATTGCTTGAGATTTACTGGTCCCCACACTTTTAAATCCGGCAGCTTTCCAGCCAATGCTGTGGCGGCCATTTTAGCGATGGCTACGAGGAACAAACAGTGGACGAATCGATGGAAAAAATTTAGTTGATCGATCGGTGGGCCCAATTTTGGCCAGGGAAGAAGAGAATGATTTTTTTAATTGGTAGAAGTGTGGACAATTCATCTTGATAAGGTGTTATTGCTACAAGAGGAACCGAAGCATAGAAACTGTTAAAGATGACCTTTCTCCCTGCCGATGAGCACTGGGCTCTGTTTATTCAATTAAACTTCATACACACTTCCTTCGTCGTCCCAAGAAAGCATCTGTCTTGTGGTGCCGGGTCTTTGCCACTGTGTTTAAGCCTGATTCATTATTCAGTTAAAAGGCCGATCAAAGGCAGATCTAACCGTGCTTGAATCCAAGGATAGGCAACTGGCCAACTCTGGGTTGGACAAGGCTGCAGATTTTGGGGGTGGAGCTTGTGGAGGGTGGAGTTTGGGGAGGGGAGGGGCCCCAGCGGGGTACAGTGCAATAGAGCCCCCCCTCCAAAGCTGCCCTTTTCTCCAGGGCAACTGATCTCTGTTGTCTGGAGAACAGTTATAATACTGGGAGAGCTCCAGACAACCACCTGGAGGTTGGCATCTCTAGGCAGCTTGCAGCGTGCGTCTAGCTGTCCCAGTGAAAATATCAGCCAGGTCACACTGGGGTTGCCAAACTCCTGGTGGCACCTGGAGATCCCCCATTTTTTGCGATTGATCTCCAGACAACCAAGTTCAGTTCCCCTGCAGAAAATGGCTGCTTTGGAGAGTGGAGTCTGTGGCATTATACTGCCCCCCCCAAGTCCCTCCCCTTCTGAAACCCATGCCTCCCTAGGTTCCACCTCCAAAATCTTCAGGTGTCTCTATAAATTAACTTGCCAACTCTGGGTTGGGAAATCCCTTGAGATTTGGAAGTCGTTCTTATGGAAGGCCCTCAGCAAGGTATAATACGAGGGAGCCCACCCTCCAGAGCAAGCATTTTCTTTGGGGGAACTCATCTCTGCAGCCTGGATATCAGTTGTAATTGCATGGGAGCTCCAGGTCCTGCCTGGAGCTTGGTAGACCTATTTTATAGCATTCAGTGCAGTGATGTAAAAGCTTAGATGCTTAGTGCTGTGATGTAAAAACTCAGAACAGGGGTGTCAAACTCATTTGTTAGGAGGGCTGGATCTGACATAAATGTCACTTTGTTGGTCCGGGTTGTAAAATGCAGGTACTGGAGATGTAAATTTTGTAAAGGATATGGGCAAATCCAGTTTGCAATTTTATTTATTCCTCAAAATACAAACAAAAGCAATTGATTCCTAGCAGTGAAAGCAATGGATTTACTGGGGAACTCACCAAAGCCCGAATAAATGTATTTAATCATATCCAAGATTAGGGTTTTTTTTGGCAAGGAATACCATAAAAATGGGAGTACTTTACATTTCCATCCATACCAGTTGCTTGCGGGCCGGGTAAGAGCCCTGGATGGGCCTTATGTTTGACGCCCCTGGCTTAGAAGCTTTTCAAAGAGGATTAGACAAATTCCTAGTAAATCAGTGGCTATTAGACATGCCAGCTCAATGGATCCTCCAGATGCCGAGGCAGTCTACCTCCGAATACCAGTCAGTGGAGGCAACGGCAGGAGGAAGCTGTTGCCTTCATTTCCTGCTGGGGGACACTGTGAGAAACAGGATGCTGGCCCAGTTGGACCTTAGCCTGATCTAGTGGGGCCGTCCTTCTGGCTTCAGAGTCTGTGCCCTATTTGATACAGGATATGGTAAAATGTTTATCCACAGTATGGACTTCCTCGCAGGGTTGCTAGGAAGGCAAAGCGGGGAAGGGATTCCACCTTGGAATCCGGAGAGGGAAGATGAGATAAAAAAAATGGAAGTGGGATTTCTTCTCCGGGCCCCTCCTGATGAAGCTCCGCATCCCCCCCTCCCCCGCTCTGATTACAGAGACCCTGTTTAAGCAAGTTTATAATGACAGCCAGGCGGGGGCCCGACAGATGCCCAGGCAGTAATATCCTGAAGTGGCAAGCGAGTGGAATAAATCAGTTTTCACTAACCCATAAACTCATAGAGGGGAATGTAAACCAATTTTGAGTCTCGTCGAGGTGCATTGAGATTTCACAGCGTGGCACAAAGCTTGAGTGGGTTCCGAAATTGCTCTTGAGCTACACAATTCATCTTTCTTTCCCAGCTGCAGCCAGGAAGGCTGTCGTTAACCCCAGAGTTTGTGGAGCGCGCATGCATGCGCACGCACACACAAACAGTTCTGCACAAACTCGGCGCTTGGCTATAACGGCGAGTCTCCAAAAGAACGGCTTCGACTCGAGGAAGAGGCCTCATGTTGTTCTGGCGTAATTTTCGAGAACGTCGGGGGAGCTTCAGACGCTGACCGGGGATGCTTTCGAATTACGCCGCGCTGTTGCTGGACGAGAAAAAAAAAAACCCACACCTGTTCAGGTTTTGTTTCTCCTCTCTGCCAAGAGGGTCTTTAAATTTTGCATCAGTTTTTGTTTTCTCGCACCGAATTCCACCCGCCCTGGGTAAAGTACATTCCGCCTCAATCTGGATAGTCCAGACCAATGCCCCTCTAAACTGTGGAGTCTGGTGAGCAAAAATTCTACTTTGGGAGCTACTGGCATTAGATTTATGAGCGAGCGATTTGGCTGTTGCATAAATTCGTTTGCTCTGGAGCCCTCCTTCCTGAGCTAAGACGAAAATGTGTGAGCCGGAGGCAAAAAAACGGTGCGCTTGCTCACACTAACTCAGCTTAGAGGGAACACTGGTCCAGACCAGCCAAGGGACAATTTGCTTCCTATTTACACATTCCAAAGGGGAGGGGCCGGATGGAAGGGGTGTGGTTTGAGGGGAAAGGTGGCCCAGTTGTATTCTATTGCCCATGGCCCACGCAGACCTGGAACTGGCCCTGCAGCCCAACCTAGCTGAGAAGTGAATACTGCAGGGTTGGTAAACAGGGAGTGCTGGCCGCGGAAGATGCCCAGTTTGAAAGAGGATTTGGAGCTGGAAGGCCAGAGGAGGAAGAAGCACCTCCTTGCCAAACCCTTAGGGTTGCCAAGCTCCAGGCAGTGGCTGGAGATCTCCTGGGATTACAACAGAGATCAGTTCACCTGGAGAAAATGGCTGTTTAGAAAGGGACTCTATGGCCTCCTCCTCCTCCTCCTCCTCCTCCTCTTCTTCTTCTTCTTCTTCTTCTTCTTCTTCTTCTTCTTCTTCTTCTTCTTCTTCTTCTTCTTCTTCTTCTTCTTCTTCTTCTTCTTCTTCTTCTTCTTCTTCTTCTTCTTCTTCTTCTTCTTCTTCTTCTTCTTCTTCTTCTTCCTCCCCTTCCAAATCCCCTGTTATTCCCAACTCAGAACTGGCAGCCCTACGAATCCCTGAAGGAAAGTGAAATTGCTCCACTGGTTCAGAGCTTCAATCTGGAGGACGCGCCGCCCACCCCTTCTCTTTTCCGCTAATTATGGGGGTGCCATTCCAGAAATTCCGGCATCTGGAACTGTCTTCTTTCCCCTGCAGCTCAGCCGCCCCCTGCCTTTTGTTCCCCCTTGCTCCAGAACCACAGTGCTTTGTGGGAGACGCAAAAGCTGGTTCCTTTATGTCAAGTTTGCCTTTACAGGAAACAAATGCCCAACCGATGTGTAATTAACCCAGTTAGCGGAGACATTGATCCATGGTAAATCTGCGAAGCCAGCTTATTATCTGCGGTGCTAATTAGCCGAGCAGAAACAGACAGCGGAATCCCACTGGAAAGGCAGAGGTCGCAGTGAGAGGAAGAGAGAGAGAGAAGCCACCGCAAGCCGCTTCCTGATCCTTCTCTTCTCCATCTCGGGAGGCTGGATTGACTCAGAGGCCTAGCGGGGTTGGGGCTTGGAAGCCAGAGCCTGAGTTCAAGTGGACAGTGCTCACTTTTTAAATAGAGAGGGGCTGGGGCTCACCTGTGGTTGCCACCGTTGGGGTGGGAAAGACCTGGAGCTACTGGCAGTGGACCCTGGGGAAGGCGGGGATGGGGAGGGGAGGGACCTCAACAAGGTATAAGGCCATAGAGCAGAGGTGTCAAATTCATTTGTTTCGAGAGCCAGATCTGACATAAAAGCCAGTTTGGCGTAGTGGTTAAGTGCGCGGACTCTGATCTGTTTTACTGATTCCATTGTATTTATTGCATTGATGAATTGCTTTTTGTACTTTTGGAAGGGTTTTTTTAAATGATGTATATGTTATATATTGTTGACACCTGCTCTGGGCTGGTTTCGGGGAGAGCGGGTTATAAACGGAATGAAATAAAATAAAAAGAAACAGCAAAATGGCTTCCCTGGTGAACCAGTACTGGCGTATGAAAGCCCAGCTTCAGCCCAGGGTCCATCCAAGATGAATCAAATCCTGCCTTCGCTCCACCCACAACAGAACACATTTTGCCTCGGCTCCACCCATCGGGCATCAGGTTCTGCCCTTTCTCCACCCACAATGCACCAGGGCCTGCCTTGGCTCACCCACAATGGATCGTGCTCTGCCATGGCTCCACACATGATGCATAAGATTCTGGCTGGACTCCAGGTTCAGTGGATTAGTGTTGGAAAGGAGACTCAGGCAGCAGCTCTTTGAACTGTGAAATCAGCTTTATCTACAGAGGTTAGGACAAGAGAGGACAACAGCGAAACTAGGGAGCAAACAGTCCGGGCTTGGTAAGTCACACCCAATAAGTACTGAAAGGACCAATCACAGTATTTACATAAAGACCAATCACCTTGTTTCCCTCCTGCACATATCTTGTTCCCTGATTGGACAACCACGCAGAGCGTCCAATCAGTTTGTGGTGTTCAGGATACCAAGACTCAATGGGAGCTGGAATCAAGCTCCTTCTATTTATGTCTCTCCATACATAACAATTGGGAGCTGCAGTGGCTCAAGTGGTTAAGATGCTGAACTGCAGGTTGTGGAAGGTCAGTAGCTCAGCAGTTCAAGACCCGAGAGTGCCGCATGACGGAGTGAGCTCCCGTCTCTAGTTCCAGCTCCTGCCAACCTAGCAGTTCGAAAGCAAGAAATTGCAAGTAGATAAATAGGTACCACTCCAGTGGGAAGGTGACAGCATTCCATGCACCTTGGTGTTTAGTCATGCCGGCCACATGACCACGGAAACGTCTTCGGACAGCGCTGGCTCTTCGGCTTTGAAATGGAGATGAGCACCACAACCCTAGAGTCGGATTTGACTGGCTTTCGAACAAGGGAACCTTTACCTTTACATAACAATTAGGCTGTTTCTTGGCTGCACCCACAATGCACCTCCAGGTCTTGCATTGGCTCCACCCACAATGGATCATGCTCTGCCTTGGCTCCACCCACAGTGCAACAGGCCCTGCCTTGGCTCCACCCCGATTCATAAGATTTTGCCTTGACATCAGGTTTGGCGAATCAGACTGTTTCTTGGCTCCGCCCACAATGCATCAGTCCCTGCCTTGGCTCTGACCATGACCCACCATTCTTGTTTTCCTTTGGCTTCATGCCATGGCCTTGCTCAGGTGGCCATTACAGTTGAGATCAGGACAGGACGGCACCCTGCACGTATTCAGATGCCCTCTTTATGGTCTTTCACGTGCCACTGTTGAACATCAGTCTCGAAGGCAGGTGCTGAGGCCGAACTCTGTAAGCTCTGGTGGCGACGCAGTTCAGTTATCGCTTCAGTGTACACGTAGTATCCATTTCCTTTCCTTCCTTTGTTTCTAAATTGTATTTTCTGTTTCTTCATAAGCCTCTGAGTCTCCCATGGGGAGAAAAGCAGCATAGATATACTGACATATAAATAAGTAAATAACGTCTGCAGCCATTTTACGGTCTCTCTGCCAGCCAGTTCTTGCACGCGTTGCCATGCTATCCTTTCCTACAAACCCACAAACAAACAAGGGTAGTGGTGGGGGAGGCGGATAGACCAAAGATCAGAGAAATCTGGACTGAGAAGAGGGGGTAAGGTACCGATGCTCTCCCCGCCTGCCAATTTGTACCAGACCCTCTCTCGACTCTCCCTGTGCCCGAGGCATCTCTGTATTGCAACGTGAAGCTCCAATCTGCAGGTGCTTATGCTGAGAAGCAATACCGAGGAAATAGATTGGAAAGGCAGTAGCGGGCAGAGAGAGTCTCTCCAATCCAGTGCAGAGTCCAGTTGAACAGCGAGAAAATTGGGCCTTCCAAGTGGTCTCAATGCAAGCATTTATGGCCAGGTTTGGAATCTGGAGAGCGAGCCTGATTTGCTCGTTGCCTTGATGGGATATGACAGTCGGGGAAGGCGTTCTGCCGTGGCGCTATAGGCCCAGCTCCAACGGCATTACTGATCCGCCGCTTCGAGTGGGGTGGCCGTGTTGGTCTGATGCGGCAGAACAAAGTCTGACTCCGGCGGCAACTTTAGGACCAACAAAGTTTAATTCTGGCTACAAGCTCTCGAGTGCACGCACGCTTCTGAATCCAAAGATGTGCGCATGCACATGACAGCTTATACCTTGAAGAAAACATTGTTGGTCTTAAAAGTGCCACTGGAATTCAAACACTGATCCACAGCTGTTAGTCAGTGGTCCAGAGCACCAAAGGCACAGTGCCGGGCCTCCCAAGAAGCAATTTGGGTACAAAGTAGGGTTGCGAAGGTCCACACGGGGGCTGGGGGATCTCTGGAAATTACAACTGACATCCAGATGACAGAGATCATTTCCCCTCGAGGAAATGGCTGTTTTTGGAAGGTGGAATCGATGAGATTATATTCTGCTGAGGTCCGTTCTCTAAAAGTTCCCCCCTCCCCAGGCTTTACCCCCCAGATCTTTCCCAACCTGTCCCATCAATCAAAGAAGCTCATTTGGTGGTTACCTGAGGCAGGGCTTTTTCAGTGGTAGCCCCACAATTATGGAACCGCCTCCCCATTGAAGTGTGCCAGGCTCCCTCACTGCCAATCTCTAGGTGGCAGCTGAAGATGGCTTTATTCAGAACTGCTTTTGACTAAAGCAGTCCTAAATTGTGATTTTTAAATTGTGGCCTTATGCATCTCCATGCACTCTATTCTATTTGTTTTATTTATACTGCCGGCCTCCTTGAACTCCATAAGGAAGAAAGGCAGCTAACAGGTTGTTTAAATCAGAGGCGTCAAACTCATTTGTTATGAGGGCCGCATCTGACATAAACAGGGCTGTTTTTTGTAGAAAACCCCCAGCAGGGACTCATTAGAATATTAGGCCACACCCCTGACAGCACAGCTCATTAGCATATTAGGCCACACCCCTCATGTTACCAGAAGTGTGATCATCCAGCCACATCTACCTTTTGCTTCTTATTCTGTTTACCTTCTTTGTTGCCAAAAAAACCAGGGCTTTTTTTGTAGCAGGAACTCCTTCTCATGTGAGACCACACACCCCTCATGTAGCCAGTACGAATGAGTTTCTGCTGTCGGGTTTGGCCTGTTATGTTAATGAGTTCCTGCTGGGCGTGGCCAACTCTGGAGCCAGCCGGAACTTTGTTCCTGTGCGTTCCTGCCACAAAATAGCCCTGGGCATAAATATCACTTTGTCGGGCCAGGCCGTGTGTGCCATGAAAACTGTATAAAGGACAGCAGCTGGTAAGCTCTGAGTTGGCGTATCCTCACTGCAAGGCCCCATGGGCTGGGAGTGGGGTGCAGAGAAGAACCCGCAGAAGCGTACTGGAGAGGCAGCAGTGCAGGACTGGGCAGATGCCCACAATGCTTGACTGCCGCAGACAAGGCTGAAGCCACAATGGAGAGGCTCCGCCCACTCCCCCTAGTACTCCCACCCTTGCGGCATTTGCTTGTGGGCCATATAAGAGCCCTGGAGGAGCTTGTTCTGGCCCCCGGGGCCTTATGTGTGACACGCCTGGTTTAAATCAAGCAAGCAAACAAACAAAGTGTATCAGAGCTGGCAACTGTATTGCAGAGTATTACAAACAGTCCGGAATGTTACATATCCCTTCTTTGGGCATTTTGCTCTTGATTTTGCTCTGGATCTCATCAGATCTTGGAAGCTAAGCAGAGCTGGTACTTGAATGGGAAGAAACCGCCCCCCCAGAAGGCTGTGCAGAGGAAGGCAAGGGCAAACCATGGGTCCGGTCACACACAGAATTAGCTGCACGATAGGAACGGATGCCGGGCGGATTTTACCAGTGCGATCACAGGGGAACATCCGCCCAGCGTACTGCACCCATTGCCAACCTGTTTCTTACCGCTGAAGAAGTGCAGTTAAAAACTACCAGCAAAAGTACACTATCAAAAGGGTTTGCAACGGCCCGCAGATGAAGGTTCCCATGTGATTGTTCCAGCATGCTCCTATTCCCTCCGTGCTCCCTCGTTGAAGTTCGCTGGAAACACGCGCCGATGGGAAAAAAAACACCGGTTCACCTCTGTTGCGTCTGATCGTGTAGTGGCGGGTCAAATTGGGACGGCACAAATAGCCTCCCCTCCCCCCCTGCATTATCTGGCACGTGTGACCGGGACCTGTACCAGTTTCTTGTAACCTTCTCACCTCCAGTCCAGGAGATAAGGAAAGTCCAAATCCTGTTACTATGCCAGCATGTGCAGAATCTCACGCCCCCCAAGCCTCTCCAGGAATGAGAGATACCAAAGACCCACATGCTTCAAGAACACTTAAATCAGTATTCTGCCACCAGGACCTATTTAAGGATGTTCCCAACTCGGACAGGAGCATAGGTCCCACCTCCTGCCAGGTTTCTGGGAATTAACAACTTATCAGCTCTGGGCTAGAGCAATTAATTAACACACAGTAGTAGCTTTCTAGGCGAGCAGCATAGGCTCTAGATCTAGACTTAGAGATCCAGTTGCAATACATGATTCAAACTCAGGTGAGATTAAACTATATATAATATCTTTATTAAGCAAAACAGAGATATAACAAGAGACTTGCAAAAGATTAGAAAGCAAAGAACAAGGCCTATAGCTTTACACAGCTCTTACTACACATAGAGATATGGTATAGTTACCAGTCTTTCATTTGAGCTTTGTGAAGCCAGGGAATCTTCAAGATGAAAACCATGTTTGCTGTGAGCAATTAAGTCCAGCTATACTGCCCACTAGTCAAATCCCATGTTGCAGGTTTGTAATCCAAACAGAGACTAACTCTTAGAAAGGGGCCCTCCTTCCAAGAGAGTTCTGTGTCTTTTCTCATAGGGTGAGGATAATCCCCTCCTACCCCTGTCGCAATTGAGTATGGCCATTTACCCAATCCCGACAGGGTCGAAAGGCGTGCCCAGTGGCCATTGCATATGTGCTGAAGGCACGTCTGCTGTGCTTTGAAGTTTGGGAAGAGTCTCAATGTCTGGTCTTCCCCTCAGAGCTGCCAAAGTGGCTTTTGAAATGGATATCTAGGCCTGGCATCTGTGCATGCCATCTGTGCAGGTGTCAAAAGTCACAGGGACATGTTCTCAGCTAGGCTATTTGGGCCTAGTATGACTGAACCAGGAAAGTCTTTTCCTATACAGGACCCACTTCTGCTTCTCACTTGCGCTGAAAACCCCTTGCTGGGGTCGCGATAAATCGGTTTCAACTTGACAGCCAGAGCTGCCAACCTCCAGGTGGCCGTGTCAACATAAAGACTCTCTGCTACTCCTGCAAGATGTAGAATCTTGTTCTCCTGCGGTTTTTGATACAAAGGATTTGTGGACTTCATTTAGTTGTTTTTTTTTCTTTCCCTCTTTGTATCAAGTACCTTTTGTTCCTAGCGCTTTAAAATGCATATAAGGGTTTGTTGAACTTTAACAAAGATTTAAAACTGTTTGAATTGTTCTGTACAATCTAATCTTTTTGCTTTTGTCCGTAATTCATTCACAGAGCGCCTTTATATTGATACAACCTCCTCCCGTGAGCTCTCCTTTTGATATGCAACCTCCAGTTGGTGGCGGGAGATCCCCTGGGATTATCACTGCAGACAGCTGCTTTGGAAGGAGGACTCGATGGCATTCCATTCCCCTGAAGCCCCTCCCCAAACCCTGCCTTCCCAAGGCTCCACCCCCAAAATCACCGGGTATTTTCCAGCCTGGAGCTCCCAGCACTATTGACAACATTTATGTATGTACATTTATGTATGTACATTGAGAGCTAGTTTGGTGTAATGGTTAAGTGCGCGGACTCTAATCTGAGAGAACCGGGTTTGATTCCCCACTCCTCCACTTGCACCTGGCTGGATGACCCTGGGCAAGCCGTAGTTCTGATAAGAGCTGTTCTTGAAAATGAGCGGTTTCTGTCAGAGCTCTCTCAGCCCCACCTACTTCACAGGGTGTCTGTTGTGGGGAGGGGAAGGGAAAAGGAGTTTGTAAGCCGCTCTGAGACTCCTTTGGATAGTGAAGGGCGGGGTATCAATCCAATCTCTTCTTCATTTCCTCCAGTGGGGTTCAGGGGGAAACAACCTGGGAAAGAAGAAGAAGAAGAAGAGAAGAAGAGTTTGGATTTATACCCTGCCCTTCACTCGGAGTCTCAAAGGGGCTTATAGACTCCTTTCCCTTCCCCTCCCCACAACAGACACCCTGTGGGGTAGGTGGGGTGCTGAGAGAGCTCTTTCCAGAACTGCTCTTTCAAGGCCAGCTCTGACAGAACTATGGTTTGCCCAAGGTCATCCAGTAGGTGCAAGTGGAAGAGTGGGGAATCAGACCCGGTTCTCCCAGATTAGAGTCCACGCACTTAACCACTACACCAAACTGGCTTATGGGGATCATACAGCTACTGTGGGAAGGCGTAAGTACCCCGATTTCATCTCCTGCTACAATGTCCTCATTATGTAGCCCGTGAGCTGCCTGGAACCCTTGCTTGCCAAGGAAAATGTGCCGTTTTGCCCAAGAAGGTACATAAACAATGGAAAGCAAAGGAGACCAGCAGAGGGTAAATCTGAGGCCAGCTGTGCCAAGATGGATAGACAGCCTCTCTTTTTTGTGTGGCTGCGCTCGGCTCCCTCGCCGCACAGGTTACACATATAAATGAGCATTAATTAATACAAAGGCGGCCGCCTTAATGGCGCTCGCTGCTTCTCATTTGTAACCTCCTAGCTCAGCAGGTGCATGGCCTTGCACACAGCTGGGCCTGCTGTAAGGAGCTTCATGGTGGATAATTCATCGTCAGAGTGGCGTGGGTTAAACACATAGCCTTCCTCTGCATTTCTCTTGCCGGGCAGCTGTTGGTTTATAATGTCTGGTCTTCTGGACTCCTGTGCATTTGAGGACGGGTGCAGTTATGGGGTTTGGGCAGAAGGGGGCGCAGCTCCTTCCCTCCTAGCATGACTCTCTGCACATTGATTCATTCATTGATTCATTCAGTCATTCAAAACATTTACTACCCACCAGTTTGGTTAAGTGCGTGGACTCTAATCTGGGAGAACCGGGTTTGATTCCCCACCCCTCCACTTGCACCTGCTGGATGACCTTGGGCAAGCCATGGTTCTTCTGGCACAGCTGTTCTTGAAAAAGAGCAGTTTTTGTCAGAGCTCTCTCAGCCCCACCTACCTCACAGGGTGTCTGTTGTGGGGAGGGGAAGGGAAAAGAGTTTGTAAGCTGTTCTGAGACTCCTTTGGGTAGTGAAGGGTGAGGTATAAAGCCAATCTCCTCCTCCTCCTCCTCCTCCTCCTCCTCTTCTTCTTCCTCCTTACAGAGCTCAAGGTGGCAGACAAACATAGATAGAAAACACATAAAATGAGATACATTAAAAAAGAGGGCCAGCATGGTGTAGTAATTAAGAGTGTTGAACTAGTAGCTGGAAGACCCAGGTTCGAGGCCCTGCTCATGCTATGGAAACTTGCTGGGTGACCTTGGGACAGTCACACTCTCTCAGCCTAACCTACCTCACAGGGATATTCTGAGGAGAGGAGAAGGTTGTAAACCACTTTGCCCCCCCCACTGGGGAGAAAGAAGGGGTATAAACAAATTAAATACATGACACCGAAATTTTAAAATTGCTCCTCAGGCTTTACTAGTAAGCGTAACCAAATGCAGTCTTAAATCAAACTGTCTTCAGCTGCCTCCGACAGGTTGAAAGTGCCACCACGGAGACAAACAGTAACCTCTTGAGTACTCAACTGGGCACATCAGTAAATCTGCAAAATGGGCCGCCAGCAATGCTCCCTCTAAGCTGCGGAGCCTTGTGAGCAAAAATTCTACTTTGTGAGCGACCGACATTCAAGTTGTGAGCAAGCCATTTGGCTGCTGCATCAGTTAGTTTGCTCCGGAGCCATCCTTCCTGAGTGAAGACAAAAATGTGCGAGCTGGAGGCCAAAAAACTGTGAGCTAGCTCACACTGACTCAGCTTAGAGGGAACACTGGCCACCAGGTTAGGAAAAAGACTGGAGTCAGGGCTCTTTTTGTAGCAGGAACTCCTTTGCATATTAGGCGACACCCCCCAATGTAGCCAATCCTCCAAGAGCTTACAGTAGCCCCCTGCAAGAAGAGCTCTCTAAGCTCTTGGAGGATTGGCTACATTAGGGGTGTGTCGCCTAATATGCAAAGGAGTTCCTGCTACAAAGAAAGCCCTGACTGGAGTGATGCATCCCCTGAATTTCTCATGTGGTACGGGAAGCTGGCTGTCGGCTGCAATGCAGAAGGCCTCATTTTACCCCTGCAAATGCACAATGTGAGCCCTAGATGCTTGGCCCCTGGGTAGAGGTGTCAGAAATCTACTAGGCCTGAATACAGAGCTTGCTGGGTAAAGATTGAGCCTGTGCACACCCACCGAACTCTGGCCGAAGGAAGGAACTGCAAGGAAACGGGAAGGAAGAGCAAAGAAGCCTTTTGAAAATGTTGAGGACCAATTCAAGGGCCTTCCCACATTCTCATTACCCTCGCTTAGAAGTTCATGTTTCTTTGGTCTTTTTTCATATTCCACATGTGCTTTGCTCCCTCTAGTGGTTGATTCAATATTACACCGATTTATGTCCGGCATAAAAAAACTGCCATTTGAATCTGCAGGGAGGTATGCTAGATGTGGCGCTGTGGTGGCTCAAGTGGTTAAGACGCTGAACTGCAGGCTGGAAGGTTGGTAGTTTGGCAGTTTGAGACCTGAGTGCTGCATGACGGAGTGTGCTGCCGTCTCTGGCCCCAGCTCCTGCCAACCTAGCAGCTCGAAAGCAAGAAACTGCAAGTAGATAAAAAGGTACCACTTTGGAGAGAAAGTAACAGCGTTCCATGCGCCTTGGCATCTAGTCATTCCGGCCACAGAAACACCTTTGGACAGCGCTGACTCTTTGGTTTGGAGATGAGCACCGCAACCCTAGAGTCGGATTTGACTGGCTTTTGAGCAAGGGAAACCTTTACCTTTACCTAATGTGTTTTTAATTTTATTGTATTTATTGAAATTATGTAACCTGCCCTGAGCCCATTCGCGGGATGGGCAGGATATAAATGTGATAAATAAATAAACAAATAAATAAAATTGCCTTCATTTTCCTTCAGCCTCCTGCTTATCTCCCTGCACCAACCTTGCCTCATGCCTGGATTCTTGTCCCCCTGTTGTGGAAGGATCTGGATTGGGAAGATTCGTACCCAGGTCTCTTGAGTAAGGACCAGGACACTAAAGCGGGGGTCACATTAGAATGCCCTGGAATGGAGGTTTGATTTGGGTTCCGGAAGCTTATTTGGGGTGTGTGCATGCATGTGCAGCTGTATTCTTATTAGTGTTCCCATTTCATAGGTGAAACGGTGAAATGGCTAAACGTTTTAGACCAGGATGTCAAGAGAAGCAGACAAACCTGGGGAATTAGACTACGTAGCTCAGTTTCCTGTCTCCACCATGACCAGCCAGATGTTTCTTTAAAGCCCAGAAGCAAGACACGAACGCATGATTAACATATGGAATTCACTGCCACAGGAGGTGGTGGCAGCTACAAGCATGGACAGTTTCAAGAGGGAATTAGATAAATATATGGAGCAGAAGTCCATCAGTGGCTATTAGCCACAGGGTATAGATGGGAAGTCTCAGTCTGGGGCAGGTGATGCACTCTATTCTTGGTGCTGGAGGGGCAGCAGTGGGAGGGCTTCTAGTGTCCTGGCCCCACTGCTGGACCTCCTGATGGCACCTGGTATATTTTGGCCGCTGTGTGACAGAGTGTTGGACTAGATGGGCCATTGGCCTGATTCAACATTGGCTTCTCTTATGTTCTTATGTTCTTACGTGTCATCTTCCCCTAGTAACTAGAATTCAGAGATACTGTCTCTGAATATGGAGGCTCCATTTAAATATTATGACTAATAGCCACAATTAGGTCAATTGTTCAGCTGTGCAGTGTTGCTAGGACTTAATCGTCTGGTGGCCTATGATGTATTTATTTATCATTTATTTACTTCAGTTATATCCCGCTTTCTCCTCCATGGGGTTCCAAACCAAATTACATCACTCTCCTCTCCTCTGTTATCCAGACAACAACCCTGTGAGGTAGGTTAGGCTGAGAATGTGTAGCTGGCCCAAGGTCATTTCTTCCTGTATCTGATGAACTTTCATGGTGTAGGAGGATTTGAGAACCTGACGAAGGTTAGTCAAATGTAGGAAAGGGGGCCAATATTAAAAACTTGATAAAGGAAATATAAAAATACATGTATTTATTGATCACAACTTTAAAAATATATAAGGGCCCAGTCACACGTTATGTATAAATAACAAACGATAAAACACAAGGGCTTATAAATCTGACCTGACGCGTTTCGGCCTACATAGGCCTTCCTCAGAGGTCAATAGTGAGGAACATATTGGCTATTATAAAAACATATAGTACGATCATATACATACAGAGCATGAATACAATGTGTTTTATCGTTTGTTATTTATACATAACATGTAACTGGGCCCTTATGTATTTTTAAAGTTGTGATCAATAAATACATGTATTTTTATATTTCCTTTATCAAGTTTTTAATATTGGCCCCCTTTCCTACATTTGACTAACCTTCGTCAGGTTCTGGATTCTAGGTTTTAGGTTCAGTTTTTCCCCCTCCCCCTCTTTTTTGTCCTTGTAGGAGGATTCAAACCTGGGTCCCCCAGCGTCTAGTCCAGGGGCAGCCAAACTGTGGCTCAGGAGCCATAAGTGGCTCTTTCACACATATTGTGTGGCTCCCAGCAGGGCAGCTGGGGAAGCAAAGGGGAGGCAAGCTTTTTCTCCCTCCCGCCCGTTTATTTGCTTCCTTTGTTTTTCTCTCTCTCTCTTTCTTTCCACCTCTTTCTTTCCACCTCTCTCTTTCTCTTTCTCTCTTAGACAAAGAAATATCATTAGCAAACAAATGAGTATCACTATCAATGTCTGTTTTTACCCCCTTTGTCTTTATTTTTGGCAGTCTCACTCATTAAATAAAAATGCGCTTATCGTGTTCATGTTTTGTGGCTCTTGAACATCTGACATTTATTCTATGCAGCTCTCGCACTGAGCAAGTTTGCCCCCCGCCCCGGTCTAGTCCAACACTCTAACTGCTACACCACACTGGCTCTCATCGAGGATGGCTTAAAGCGAATCTTGGGGCACAGAGCTGCTCGCATCCTCCTTTCTTCTTGCATCGGATGAAGTGAGCGTCGACTCGCTTTTGTTCTAATTCCTCCTTCTAGCGCAGAATACAGAAGGAGGAGCGAGGAATCGTCTCCAGCTCTCTCTCTTCCGGGGAACACTGGAAACCGGGATTCCCATGGTAATTGCCATGGCGCCCTAATGATACGAAAGCCCCTATCGCCGGCAACATGTGTTCAGCTTGTACCGCACGGGGCTGGCAGCTTGTTTAACAATGCGCGGAGCATTGTCTGGGCCGCAGCCATTACATGGCAGAATTGATATTGCTCCCAGGCAGAGGCCTTGAAGATAAGCCCCCCGCCTGCCTCCTGCACAATGTCGGGCCGCGATACCATCGTCGCAGGGGGAAATTAAAGCTCTCTGCCGTGGTAGCAAAAAAGGAACACTGGGTGCGCCTAATGAGATCGAGCACGGTCGGGGGGTGCAGCTGCACAGTCTCCGGGGTCCCTCGAGAACCACTTTGGAGAGAGGAGACCTGGAAGCCGAAAGGTCCTGAATGCAAACACCAGGGAGCAGACGGTGAAAACCAGGAGAAATTCGTGCTCCTTCCCATCTCCTATGAGACTTCGAGTTGCCACCTCCAGCTTCGGAAAGGTTTGCAGCTGGCAAACCTCCTCCTCCTCCCCAGGCTCCGCCCCCAAGTCTCCAGGAATTTCCCTGCCCAGACTTGGCAACCCTATCGTGAGGGGATGGGCGATGGATGAATGGGTAAAAGTCCTTTTTTTAAAAAAAGAAAAATCTAGTGCTCTATTTTCTATGGAGGAACTGAGATGGTCAGAGGTGCGACAGAAAGGCGGCAGGAGAGGTTGGATAATTAAATGCGGATGGAAAAGCGGGCCTCGGTGAAGGTGCTTAAAATGAACATCGCTGCTTGGCAAGTATACAGCCGAAAGTTAATAAAATGGAAGACGGAAACCTCTCGGGGATTTCCAGGAAGCAAAAAGAATCACGCAGCGCAGAGGTGAAGCTAGAGCCAGTTTGGAGTAATGGTTAGGAGTGCGGACTCTAAACTGGGAGAACTGGGTTTGATTCCCCACGCCTCCACATGCAGCTGCTGGTGTGAACTTGGGTCAATCACAAGTTATCTCAGAGCTGTTCTCTCAAGGGCAGTTTTCGAGAGAGCCCAGGGTGTCTGTTGTGGGGAGGGGAAGGGAAAGGAGATTGTCAGCCGCTCTGAGACTCCTTTGGGTAGTGAAGGGTGGGGTATAAATCCAATCTCCTCCTCCTCCTCCTCCTCCTCCTCCTCCTCCTCTTCTTCTGGCCAATCTGTACATCCGTAAGTTGCTAGTCAGAGGCAATGCACCCTCTAAACTGTGGTGTCTTGTGAGCAAAAATTCTAATCTGTGAACTACTGGGATTAAAGTTCGGAGCAAGCAATTGGGCTACTGCATAAATGAGTCTCTTCCGGAGCAGTGTTCCCTCTAAGCTGAGTTAGCGTGAGCTAGTTCACAGTTTTTGAGCCTCCAGCTCACAGTTTTTTGTCTCCGCTCAGGAAGGAGAGCTCCAGAGCAAACTGAGTTATGCAGCAGCCAAGGCGCTCACTCACAACTTCAATGCCGGAAGCTCACAATGTAGAATTTTTGCTCAGAAGACTCCACCGCTTAGAGGGAACATTGCTCCGGAGCCCTCCTTCTTGAGCTAAGACAAAAATGTATGAGCTGGAGGCTAAAAAAATGGTGAGCTAGCTCACACTCACTCAGCTTAGAGGGAGCACCGGTCAGAGGCATTTGGTCTGTCGCACCCCAGGCAAATGTGCTCTTCTCTTCTGGGACGTGAGGAGCCTGCCCACTGACAGTTCTTGCCAGACATGTGATCTCTCCCTCCCGTGTGCTCGTTCTTTTGTGCCTCCTCTTCCTCCTCCTCAGTAGCGACAGATGCAACGGCAACAATGCAAACGTGGCTCCATCAGAGAGACAGATGGTTCCAAGAGACCCAGGGTGCATGAATGCAGCTTTAATTAAACTTACTTTCCTCGCTACGTGGACCTGGGGGAGTTGGAACACTGAGTCGCAATCCACCTTTCCGGAACGTTCCCTGCCTGTTCCGCCTTCTCCTCTTTTTCATCTTTTGGGTCAAACCGGATAGGTACTTTTATTTTACTTCATTTGCACGTGACTGTTCTCCTCATGGGAACACCAGGTGGCTCACGGCATTCTCCCTTTCTCCATTTTATCCTCACAGCAAACCCGTGAGGTAAGTTGGGGGAGAGTGTGTAACTGACCCAAAGCCCACCCAACAAGCTTCCAGGGCAGAGCAGTCAGGATTCAAACCTGGGTCTCCCAGATCACGGGCTGTCACTCTAACTGCTGCACCACACTGGCTGTTATGCGACTTCGGCAAATGCACGAACCCTGCTCCATGTTTGTCAAGTATAGTATGGACAGGAGGAGAAGACAACGGGCTTTTCTACATTCTCATTTTCATCAAGTGCCTGTTTCTTTGGGGTTTTCCCCCTGTTCCGCATGTGTTTTCCTCCCTCTAGTGGTGAGTTCTATACTACACCAGTTTGTGTCTGGTGTAAAAACCAGCAGTTTAAATCTGCAGGGAGACATGCTGGACACGAGCTGGTGTAAATATCAAATTGACCACTAGAGGGAGCAAGAAAATGTGCAGAAAAGCCCCTCCCCCCGAAACAGGAATGTATGAGCAAACAGGGCTCTTTTTGTAGCAGGAACTCCTTTGCATATTAGGCGACACACCCCTAATGTAGCCAATCCTCCAAGAGCTTACAGTAGCCCCTGTAAGAAGAGCTCTGTAAGCTCTTGGAGGATTGGCTACATTAGGGGGTGTTGCCTAATATGCAAAGGAGTTCCTGCTACAAAAAGAGTCCTGCGAGCAAGTAAAATGAGAATGCAGAGAAGCCCAATCAGAAGGGACGAGTGGCAAAGAGGGCGGCGTTTGTCAGTTTGTTTCCAGTTTTAGAGCCTGGCTGGGCAAAACCAATTAAAAGCTGCCCAGGTAGCGAGTGTGTGTGTGTGTTTGTGGGGGGGGGAACTGCAGGTGAGAACTGGCAGAGAGGCAAAGGGGAAATGTTCCTCTTACCACTGACTGCTGGTCTGCTGCAAGGTGTCTCCCAGGGTGCTCTCCCCTGCTGCAGACTGAGGAGCCGAGTGGAGTTAGGAACTCACTTGCCATTGTTTCATTTGAGACCTCAGTGTGGATGTGTGCAGGGGGGCTTTCCAGCAACGAGGGAATCCCCCCCCCACATTGTCACCCTCTCTCCCATGAACAGGGGGGTCGCTAGAGAGGCTGGAGAAGGGTCCCGGGATGGTACAACATCATTTCCAGCTTTCTAACTGGAAATGGCATCACCACATCACTGGATGCTCTAGAATTCTTGTATCTGACTGCAGAAGAAGAAGAGGAGGAGGAGGAGGAGAGGAGGAGGAGGAGGAGGAGGAGGAAGAGTCATCTCCCACTACCCAAAGGAGTCTCAGAGGGGCTTACAATCTCCTTCCCCCCCCACAACAGACACACTGTGAGCAATGCTCCCTATCAGCTGCGGAGTCATGTGAGCAAAAATCCTACTTTGTGCACTACTGGCATTAAAGCTGTCAGCAAGCAATTTGGCGGCTGCATAAATTAGTTTGCTCTCGAGCCATCCTTCCCGAGCTGAGACAAAAATGAGTGAGCCGGAGGCTAAAGAAGCTGTGAGCCGGCTCACACTCACTCAGCTTAGAGGGAACACTGCCTGTGAGGCAGGTGGGGCTGAGAGAGCCTGAGAGAACTGAAGAGAAGCGAGAGAAGAGAGGAGATTGGATTTATACGCCGCTCTTCACTACCTGAAAGTGTCTCAGAGTAGTTTTTAATCCCTTCCCCTTCCCTTCCCCACAAAGACACCCTGTGAGGTAGGTGGGGCTGAGAGAGCTCTTTCGAGAACTGCTCTTAAGAGAACAGCTTGGAGAGAACTTGTGACTGACCCAAGGTCACACCGGCAGCTGCATGTGGAAGAATGGGGAGCCAAACCCGGTTCTTCCAGATTAGAGTCCGCGCTCCTAACGACTACACCAAATTGGCTGGTGAATGCTAGATCATCGCCCCTGCATGGTGGTGTCACTTCCAGATTGCACTGGAAGCCACATCCCCACGTCGCCGGCACTGGTGATTTCCCCACATTTCCCCTCCTTCCTCTGGCCTACTGAGCAGTGGAGGGGAAAAGGGGAGACCTCTTGTGCTGCTGATGGGTGGCAGGGAGGAAGCGGACCATGTTGCACCCGTGTCCTCCTGTTAGTCCTGCTCCAAGCAGTCTCTTTGAGTGGGAGCTCTGGGGGCAGGTCTATAAGGGGGGTATCCGTGTGGCCTGTGCTGCTAGGTCCCCTCCAGGAAAAACTGGAAAGTGACATTATGATGCTCTAAACTTTATTGTAGGGCTACCAACTTCCAGGTGGTGCTGGTGGTGACAAGAAGTTGTGGTGGCTATAAAAGCATAGACAGTCTCAAGAGGGGATTGGATAAACATATGGAGCAGAAGACCATCACTGGCTATTCGCCCCACAAGTATTAGGATCGCCAGCAGTGTTCCCTCTAAGCTGAGTTAGTGTGAGCTAGCTCACAGTTTTTTAGCCTCCGGCTCACACGTTTCTGTCTTCGCTCAGGGAGGAGGGCTCCAGAGCAAACTAATTTCCTCGGTAGCCAAATGGCCCGCTCACCACTTTAATGGGAGAGCTTCTGGAGTTCTGGGCCTGCTGGTGGACCTCCTGACGGCACCAGGGTTTTGGCTACTGTGTGACACCGAGTGTTGGGCTGGAGGGAGCACTGGCCTGATCCAACATGGCGTCTCTCATGTTCTTATGCCTGGTCTGTATTCTTGGTGCTTGGGGGGAGAGCAACAATGGGAGGGCTTCTGGAGTTCTGGGCCTGCTGGTGGACCTCCTGATGGCACCTGGGTCTTGGCCACTGTGTGACACAGAGTGTTGGACTGGGTGGGCCATTGGCCTGATCCAACAATGGCTTCACTTATGTTCTTATGTGTGAGGCAATTGGTGCTTGGGGGGGCAACAGTGGGAGGGCTTCTGGAGTTCTGGCCCTGCCGGTGGACCTCCTGATGGCACCTGGGTTTTGGCCACTGTGTGCCACAGAGTGTTGGACTGGGTGGGCCACTGGCCTGATCCAACATGGCTTCCCTTATGTTCTTAGGTGGGGCCTAGAGAACTCCTAGATCTCCAGACAACAGAGATCAGTTCCCCTGGAGACAATGGCTGCTCTGGAGGGGGGTGGTAGACTGTTTGGCACTGTAACTTGCTGAAGTCCTTTCTGTTCCCCAAACTCTGCCCTCCCAAAGCTCCACCCCCCCAAATCTCCAAAAATTTCCCAGCCTGCAGACAGGAGGCAACCCTACTCTATGGTAACACCTGACCTGACACTGGCAGATTTTATTCCCCCCCCATGCTGCCACTTGGAGTGGCAGTGGGCAACAGTGGGTCAGCCAGAGTTCTCCGACCACAGCTGGAGGCATTGGACACGGAACGCTTGCTGCAGAAGTCCAGCATGGCTGCCCCACTGCGACGTGGCATGAGACGAGGCCATGAAGGCCTCTCTATATCCGGATATGTCCCGCTGAAAGCCACCTCTCCAAGCCGAGCTCATTTGCATGGGAAATATCCAGAGGGGCTCCTTACTCTTGCTTAATGGATTCTAATAACGAGTAGGGCCAAATTGCAGCTCCAGATGCTGAGTAATTAATCAGGGGAGCAGGGACACGCCAGCCCCATTCATCTTCGGGGAACAAAGACAAACAGGCCAATCCATAAACCCCGCTAATCCAGAGAACTCGGCGACAAAGTCATTCTACGCCTCAGCGAAGTCAAGTGGGCTGTGTGGCCTGGCATCGCCAGCCGGTTGGTATTGGGAGATTTGGTTAATAGAGCAGAATGTTGCCCAGTCGTAGAAACGTTATCCGGAGTGCGGTAAATAAATCTCCCAAGACGTCTACTGCAAAAAAGCGTAAACTTGCATTTATTCAAGTAGATCCGGTTGCAGTCAAAAGAAGACAGAGAAGCCCAATTGAAAGAGGACTTTCCCTGTTCCGAATGGCCAGCTCGTCCGGCATCACATGTATGTGGGAGCGTGAGGGCTTTGTCTCTACAGGAGAGACCTGCAGAGATGTGTGTCTCCATGGAAGGCCATGTGAGAAAGGAAGAGGACAAAGCGACAGAGGGGAGACGGTCAGAAGGCAGCTCCCAGGTTAAGACAAAGAGAGACATCCCATTCAAGGCGATAACACCCAGACACACCAGAGAGTGATGCAGTGTGTCCCCCCCCATGTCCAAGCATGCTGAGCTGATCACTCCAACAGTTGGCTCCAACTGGTTTGTGGATCACAGCCAAAGGGGTCCTACACCATGAGTGGTCTTAGGAGGCAAGAGCGGTTCCTCAGTGGAACAGGCTTCCTCGGGAGGTAGTGGGCTCTCCTTCTTTGGAGGTTTCCAAGCAGAGGCCGTCTGACAGCAATGCGGATTCTGTAAACTTAGACAGATCACAAGAGGGAGGGCAGGAAGGGCTGCCTCAGTGCTTAGTTCTCGTGGCCCTTTCTTACACACCCAGGGAAATGCTGATGGCCGCTTTGGGGTCAGGAAGCAATCCTGGAGGGTTTTTTGGTCATCTTCTGGGTGTGGAACAGGGGTCACTGTGGGTGCGGAGGGGGAGGTATTTGTGAATTTCCTGCATTGTGCAGGGGGTTGGACTAGATGACCCGGGAGGTCCCTTCCAACTCTATGAGTCTATGAAACAAGAGTGGAGAGCAAGAGAGAGTGTCCAACATTCCTTCCTTTCCCCCCTTGATCGATGATGGGATAACCAGAAAGTGATGGGGCAGAGAGCCAGCGCTGCCGCAATTAGATCTCCTGGCAGCAGCCCCTTTGATTACTGGGGAAAGGTGTCAACTTAATCCTCTGCTCAACCTGTGGAGGAGGAGGGAACAGTCCTGCAACCGTGTCTCTGCAGAGAGGAGAAGCATCGAAAGGTCTGCACACAGATGCCGTGTCCCACATACTGTCTATTCTTCTCTGCAATTATTGTAACCCAGTTATTCTGCTCTCCTGTCTTCAGCTGGACTCAGGTGATGGTTATTTCAGGGAATGGCAAGTATTGTGGAAGAGGTGGTGGTGCTTGTGATTTTGGCCCACTGCTGTCTCCAGTAAAGTGTTCTTGCTGATGTAGAAATGCTTCAGATATGTATGCTTTGTTCCTTCTAGTTGCACCAAGGTGAACCCAGCCAGGGGCTTTGAAGGCGGTCTCCATTCCAAGTACTGACTCTGCTTAGCTTCCAACTTATGGCCACCCCAGCAAGGGGCTTCCAAGGCAAGTGAGAAGCAGAGGTGGTCTGCCATTGCCTTCCTCTGCAAAGCCTTCCTTGGTGGTCCCCCATCCAAATACCAACCCTATTTAGCTCCCAGGATCTGATGAGACTTGGTTATCAGATACCATTCCACATACTTGAATGTGCAAAAGATAACCACAGAATGCAGTAGATATGTTCAGTGAAGAAGACAGAGAGGAAAGCAACATAGGCATCTACACCACTGTGGGAGAGGAGGCCTCTTATCCCAGCTACCACTCTCTGAAAACACTACGGTCTGTGGCCATCCTTACAGTCCAGCCCCAAGCATAGATAAGCTACGGCTGTGTTCAGGCAGTACAAAGCAGCTGAACAAAGTATGGTTTTTCTGGGATGAGAATGGGCCTCCTCCCCCATGCCAGTTTGGTGTAGTGGTTAAGTGCGCGGACTCTGATCTGGGAGAACTGGGTTTGATTCCCCACGCCTCCACTTGCACCTGCTGATGTGACCTTGGGTCAGTCACAAGCTCTGGCACAGCTGTTCCTGAAAGAGCAGTTTGTGTTAGAGTTCTCTCAGCCCTGCCTACCTCCCAGGGTGTCTGTTGTGGGGAGGGGAAGGGAAAGGAGTTTGTAAGCTGCTCTGAGACTCCGAGTGAAGGGCGGGGTATAAATCCAATCTACCTCCTCCTCCTCCTCCTCCTCCTCCTCCTCCTCCTCCTCCTCCTCCTCCTCCTCCTTCTTCTTCTTCTTCTTCTTCTTCTTCTTCTTCTTCTTCTTCTTCTTCTTCTTCTTCTTCTTCTTCTTCTTCTTCTTCTTCTTCTTCTTCTTCTTCTTCTTCTTCTTCTTCTATTGGAGTACAGTGTCATCCTAGTTGTATATATGACTTTCAGATGTTGAGACCTGAAGTGGACAAAGTGCTCAGAAGTGGACGGCCCATCATGTCTGCTCTCCCCCCTCATGGCTCATAGTGTCATGCCGGGGGCTGGGTTGGCTCAGTGGACCCAGGAGCTAGTTCCTGAAGGTGTCCAGTTATCCAGATGGCCTACATAACTACTGCCCGATGGTTCACATTCTATTCATAGGCAAAGTGGTGAAGCAGTTGGTGGTTACACAGCTTCAAGAAGGGTAGTGAAAACCAGGGAGGATTCTGAGGCACTCCAAAGGGATCTGCCGAGGATGGGCGAGTGGGCGTCAACATGGCAAATGGGGTTCAGTGTGGCCAAATGCAAAGTAATGCACATTGGGGCCAAAAATCTTAACTATAAATAACACATTGATGGGGTCCGAACTGGCAGAGACTGACCAAGAGAGAGAGATCTTGGAGTTGTAGTAGATAACTCAATGAAAATGTCGAGACAGTGTGTGACTGCAATAAAAAAGGCCAACGCTATGCCGGGGATTATTAGGAAGGGGGTTGAAAACAGATCAGCCAATATCATCATGCCACTGTGTACAGTTCTGGCCACCACACCTCAAAAAGGATATTATAACTTTGGAAAAAGTGCAGAAAAGGGCAACTAGAATGATCAAAGTGTTGGAACACTTTCCCTATGAAGAAAGGTTAGAGCTCTTGGGGTCTGTAGCTTGGAGAAATGATGGCTGAGGGGTGACATGATCGAGGATTACAAGATAATGCATGGGATAGAGCAGGTAGAGAAAGAGGTACTTTTCTCTCTTTCTCACAAGACAAGAACTCGTGGGCACTCCATGAAATTGCTGAGCAATTGGGTTAGAACAGATAAAAGGAAATACTTCTTCACCCAAAGAGCGATTAACACTTGGAATTCACTGCCACAGGAGGTGGTGGCGGCTACAAGCATGGGCAGCTTCAAGAGGGAATTAGATAAACATACAGAGCAGAAGTCCATCCGTGGCTATTAGCCACAAGGTATAGATAGGAACTCTCAGTCTGGGGCAAGGGATGCTCTGTATTCTTGGTGCTTGGGGGGGCAACAGTGGGAGGGCTTCTAGTGTCCTGGCCCCACTGGTGGACCTCCTGATGGCACCTGGTATTTTTGGCCACTGTGTGACACAGTGTTGGATTGGATGGGCCATGGGCCTGATCCAACATTGGCTCCTCTTATGTTCTCATATATTCTTAAGTCTGGGATGAGCAGACAAGCCTGATCTGGTCAGATTTCGGAAGCTCAGCCGGGCCCACCCTGGCAAACACTTGGAAGGGTGACCTCCAAGGAATACCAGGGCCGGGATGCAGAGGCAGGTAATATCAAGCCCACTCTCTGAAACATCCTAGCCCACTAGGGGTCACCAGAAGTCACCATGACTTCCAGGCTTGCAAGTGCTTGCGCGCACAGACAAAATACTCACAAAAATAGTAAAAAAGAAAAGTCTGAGATGAGATGGACTGTCTAGATTAGGGGTCCCCAGACTTTTTGAACCTGTGGAGACTTTTGGAATTCTGACACAGGGGTGGGGTGGGGCAGCCACAAAATGGCTGCTGCAGGGGGTGGAGCCAATCACAAAATGTCTGCCACAATTTCTTCTACTGCAGGGATTACCATCCCTTTAGATCCCAAGGTAGTATCACTGGGCTTTTTGAACACATGTAGTCCAAAAATCACTATAAGGATGATTGATTCTTGACTTGATCACAGCTACAAAATTGCTGTTGGTAGAAATCTGGAAAACTAATAAGCATTTCACAATCATATCTTGGATTCAAGTATGAGGTACTGCAAAACAGTCAAAATTGTCAGAACTTGTGGAACGAAGAGATGGTTGTATTAAAAAAAAGCTAATCGCTGGAAATCATTTTTTTTTAAAGTTTCAGAGGAGGGAATTACATATGATATTAGTATTAAACAGGTTTGTCTCACTTCTACATCAAAAGGGATAATGGAGAAGAGGAATTCATCAAGACTGAACATTAATTAAAGAATTGTTATAGCGACAAGCTTTAAATGGTGTAGTTGTGATATTATAATTTTTGGTTTGGTGTAGTGGTTAATCTGGGAGAAGCGGGTTTGATTCCCCACTCTTCCACTTGCACCTGCTGGATGACCTTGGGCAAGCCATAGTTCTGGCACAGCTGTTCTTGAAAAAGAGCAGTTTCTGTCAGAGCTCTCTACCCCCCCACCTCACAGGGTGTCTGTTGTGGGGAGGGGAAGGGAAGGGAGTTTGTAAGCCGCTCGGAGACTCCTTTGGGTAGTGAAGGGCGAGGTATAAATCTCTTCTCTTCTTCTTTTCCCCATAACTTTTTTTTCTGTCGAGGCTGAGTTGTTTCAAAATGAAAACAGTGTGGCCCAACTTTGTACTGTGTTGCAAAAATTTCTTTTTGAAATAAAAATTATCTTTAAAAAACAGAATGGCCGCTGCAAGAGGTGGAACCAAACACAAAGTGTCTGGGAATGAGGTCACCTGCGGCTTTAGCAGTAAGTCCTCAGCATTTCAGGTGGAACTTCTGCCTGACAGGATGCCCTTCCAAAGGAACATGCTTTAAAAACATTTTGTTGCTTTTGCACAGCTTCCCTCCAGCCACTCAGTGAAGACCCTTGTGCTGTGGTGGCAGCTGCCACCAAAGCGATGTAACAAAAATCTGCATGGCCAAACAGATCTCCAGTGGCCCATTGGAAACCCTGCTCAGCAGAAGCCCCACCTGTTCTTGCCCAATTTTTAAAAACTCTTGGCAGGAGCCAGGAATGGTGTCAGCGGGTACTGTGTGTCAGACCCCTGGAGAAATCAGTTCCCAACAACAGTCTTTCAAAGGAATGAAAGTTTATTGAGACATTGATAGGATCCAGACTCTTAACGTTTCCGTGTTAGAACTGGGGGAAAGCGCGTGAAGCTAAATCAAGCAGGACCCTAATGGCCCAGGGCCAATCACACCTAAGCTAGAGGCCTGCCGAAATAACGGCCTATAATTCCCAGGGGAAAGAGGATGCCAGTAGAGACTGGGGCTCAAGGTTACATGTCTGAGCCGAGAAAGATAACAGCAGAGTGGCCAGAAATGAAAGTATACATTCTTCTTCACATACCCCACGTCTCCCTGGCAACCAAGCCCAAGAAAGGGGTGTGGATGACACTACAGTGCTGGACCTCTGATCTAGGCCCATTTCAGTCTAGAGTCAGTCCTGGGTTTGGGATGGAAATATCCTGATCGGAGATGATGCAGTGGGTGAGGGTAGCCCAGGGTAGCCTGGTCTGATGAGATCTCGGAAGCTAAGCAGGGTTGGCCCTGGATAGTGTTTGGATTGGAGACCACCAAGGAATACCAGGGTTGTGACGCAGAGGCAGGCAATAGCAAGCCATCTCTGAATGTCTCTTGCCCACCAGGGGGCGCCATAAGTTAGCTGTGACTGGACAGCACCTCCCATCACCAAATAGCTCTATAGATCAGTGGGATTCCAGAGATCTCAGTTGCAGTCCTAAGGGCCCTTTCCTGGGAGGAAGCCCCACTGAATAACATGGGGCTTTCTTCTGAGTAGGCCTGCTTGGGATTGCTCCCCTAGTGTCAATTTAGGGGCTGGATTGTCCCCAGTTTGGTGTAGTGTAATTTGATTCCCGCACTCCTCCACTTGCAGCTGCTGGATGGCCTTGGGCAAGCCATAGTTCTATCAGAGCTGTTCTCTCAAGGACAGTTCTGGAAAGAGCTCTCTCTCAGCCACACCTACCTCACAGGGTTGGCTGTTGTGGGGACAGGAAGAGAAAGGAGTTTGTAAGCCGCTCTGAGACTCTGAGTGAAGGGCAGGGTATAATCAATCTCATCCTCCACCTCCACCTCCTCCTCCTCCTCCTCCTCCTCCTCCTCCTCCTCCTCCTCCTCCTCCTCCTCTCTTCTTCTTCTTCTTCTTCTTCTTCTTCTTCTTCTTCTTCTTCTTCTTCTTCTTCTTCTTCTTCTTCTTCTTCCTCTTCTTCTTCTTCTTCTTCTTCTTCTTCTTCTTCTTCTTCTTCTTCTTCTTCTTCTTCTTTTCTCATGTTCTCTCTGAACACTTTGGCTGACTCCAGCACTATATTTCTGGCATAAGCGCTTGTCAACAACATGGGAACCAGGATCCTGATTTCACTTACCGGATTGTTGTACCGAGCAAACGCTCCAAGGTACTATATGCACAGGAAGTGTGATTGCTTTTTATCTTTTTTAAAAAAATACAGATACAGCTTGCACGGTGAAAGAACGAACCAGGGATTCACATTCAGAGCGAGCGAACGGGTAACTAATTATTCTGTGCAGAACAGCGGCAGCCAACGGCGAGGGCGGGGAGAAGGTGGCACTGGCAGTCACCCAGGCAGAACTATCGGCAACGGTCCCTTCTTTGCAGAACAAACACTGACTTGCAGGGATTTGTTCCATTGTTCAAAGAGATGTAGAGTTTCCAGGTCCCTTTCTGGTGGAGCTGTTGTCTGCGAGGGAGTGGCTTCGCCCTTCAAAAGGTGGGGGTTGAAAGATGGCATCGCCAGCTAGTCCCCCCCCAAGTAATATTCTGCCAAAGTGACTCTGTCTGCCTAGTGCCCTTCGATAGCACATCTGGTGGAGTGGAGGAGCGTAACAAGGGGAAGGGTAACCTTAGGGGAAAAGCTTAGTGGGTAGCACTGTCTGAGCAACTGGGGGCATCCCCAGAAGGCTTGTTACTGCCACCACTTGCCTCTCCTGCTCTGCCCAGAAACTGGAGCAGCTAACGCCCCTTCCCTCCTCATCCTCTAAGCATTTTGAGACGTCATGCTCCAATAAAGCTGCCATGGTGAGGTAAGCAATGCGAGTCTGTGGGAGGCATGAGAGAGGCACTGCTAGCAACAGCGTGATGTCACTTCTGGGAGAAAGACAAAACAAAAGTGACACCATGCCTCTCTAGGAATCCCCAGAAACTCTATGATAAAACCATAGAGTCTCCAATGATTCCTAGAGCAGACAGACATCATTTCCAGATATTTCCTGGGAGTGTTGTCACACCATTGGCTTGCCAGTGATTTTTTTTTTAATCTCCCAAGTGGGTTGCTAGTGAAGGTCTCCACTAGACCAACAAATTGTGAGACCTCACAATCCTACACCACAAACTGTGTGTGACCAATTGGGCCTACCAAACCATCACATCTTGTGACAGTGGGCATGCACAGGCAGTTTCAAGATGTCCATGGAGTTCCCAGGCATGTGTACACAGATCTGGTGGCTACCTTGCACATGCATGCAATCACAATGGGAAGAGTTGCCTTAATAAGGTGCCCCATACCAGAACATGTTCAGAACTTAAGAGAAGCCAATGTTGGATCGGGCCAATGGCCCATCCAGTCTAACACTCTGTCACACAGTGGCCGAAAATACCAGGAGGTCCAGCAGTGGGGCCAGGACACTAGAATCCCTCCCACTATTGTCCCCCCCCCAAGCACTAAGAATACAGAGCATCACTTGCCCCAGACTGAGAGTTCCTATTTATACCTTGTAGTTAATTGCCACTCATGGACCTCAGCTCCACCAGTGTTTTAGCCCCCCTTCAGGATCTCCCCTCTCCCCCACAACCTCTGTTTCCATTCCTGCAGTTCTAGGCATGTCCTCTCCTCTCTATGGCTTAATATTTTGTTATGCTGATAAAAGCAAGTTAATTACCCAAGAAAATGAAAGCAACCCCCCTCCCGCTCTGCCTGTCTTCCCCGTGGCTATATATTAATCTTTTGTTAGTTCATTTTATCGGGAGCTGAATAAATTGGAACAGCCATGGTGATTCATGTACTGTGGATTGCGTATCGATTCTGCACACTTTCTTCCGTCAAGTCTCCATCCGTCACGCCAATCAATAGCACGTTAGGGTCATGCTGCTCTGCTTCCTGGGGGGAATGAAGGGGCTGCCACCTTTCTCATTGCTGCAGCCGGTCCGAGGAATGCAAAATCCATGTACCGGGACGCAGAAGAAGAAGAGAAGAAGAAGAGATTGGGTTTATACCCCGCCCTTCGCTACCCAAAGGAGTCTCTGAGCAGCTTACAAACTCCTTTCCCTTACCCTCCCCACAACAGACACCCTGTGAGGCAGGTGGGGCTGAGAGAGCTCTCTCAAGAACTGCTCCTGAGAGAACAGCTCTGAAGAGAACTTGTGACTGACCCAAGGTTACACCGGCAGGTGCATGTGGAGGAGTGGGGAATCAAACCCAGTTCGCCCAGATTAGAGTCCGCGCACTTGACCCACTACACCAAACTGGCTCTTGTACTGAATGAGCAAGACACATTCAGGTGAGGCACATGAGGTTTCATCTTTGGGTGAATGCAAAATCTAATCTGGGTCAGAGTTCCAAGAGGTCTGGAGGTTTTGCATCGTCCTGTTTCAGTTCTGGGACAGACGTAAGCAAGCAGCTTGGGGTGAGATAGAAGCTTTGGTGGTCTCCATAGTCACCATTTCCCAACCCTTGTCAGGGGCCAGGGGAAGCGAGGCTATTTCCTCCGGAGGAATTTGACCTGCAGTTGCAAGATCACACCTCCCTTTGAAGCTGCGGGCACAGTCTGTCAGTGTGTGATCAGATGCAACTATGGGTGAGCCGGGGGGGGGGGTTGTTCTGTTTTTTCCTTATGCACTTAAACGAGGAATTGATGAATCGCACCTCCGCACCAAGGGTTCCCTATGGAGTTGGCGATGATGCGCATACTGCGAAGCGGAGGGGGGAAACTGGCACGGAGTCAGGATGGCCTGATCAGACCAGTGTGTGCAGCTGATCACACACTGACAGACTGTGCCCGCAGCTTCAAAGGGAGGTGTGATCAGACCATCCCGATGCAATGAGAGCACACCAGAGTGATCAGACATGGGAAAGTCCATCCGTGGCCCATTGAACCCCATTTACTACCAGATTTTGCCCGGTGTCTTTTAACTCCGTTTCTGCAGCGGAGCAGAACGGGTTGCAGACGGCTGCAGGCCGCTTCCCAGATGTTGTTGTCTGATTGTGCCCTTTAAATCCACCCGGCATTCACACCCACGTTGGGTCTAACTGTGCCTACAATCGCAGCCATAGAACCCATCTTCCAAAGCAGCCATTTTCTCCAAGTGAACTGATTCCTGGAGGTTGGCAACCATACCCAATCCCCAGCATAAACATATTTTTTTGCTGTGGTCACAAAGGGTTCCATCTTCATTCCTTTCTCAACAGAAAAGTTGGTAGAATCCAACCCTACGTAGGCAAGCAGATTGACTGACGAAGGCAGCAAAAACAGTCCTGGATAACTAAGGGCCATGTCCACGATGTGGATATTCTTATGAGGAATGCTGAAAGAATGACAGAAAAGGGAGATTTTTCAGTATTGTCCGAAAGGGTTGCGGAAAAACTGAGGTGTTTCTGCTCAGCTTCCTCTCCAAGGAATGCTTGCATGTGCTTTCAAAATTGTAGCCTACCTCCTGCCTTCAAGACAGGCAAAATTATTATAAATGTAGTAGGTGGGGGAGCCCCTCCACTTTTATGGGCCTTGCTCAAAGTATGCATGAAAAATACTACTTTTAAATCATCTAAAAATATTGACTTCCGCCTATTGTCTGTTTTGCCATTTTTGGTCACCTGGAAGCACCCAGCCTTCAGGTCATTGGTTGGATTGCCATGATGTCATGGAATGTCCGTGATGGTGCTGACCACAGAGGGGGAAACTCAGACCTAGACAGTCGACGAACACAAGTTATTTGTTTTAATTCTTTACATGCTTAAAATATCGCTAGACCGTCTAATTTTATTGCCATGTATGTGAACCTAATTTTATTGCCTGTATGTAAACTGGGGCCCAATGTGTTTTGCATACATGCAATACAATCAAACAGAAGAAATAAAATCAAATATACCACATTTATATCTACAGCTATACATGCATGTGCATGCTAACACACCCTTTTGTATTAATGATCAGTGGCTTTAGCCCATGATGAGGATGCAAATATTCTTTGTACTTCAGGAGTTCTTAAAGCCATGGGATGAATACAAATGAAGATGGGGTTTCATATATCATCCGGTTTTTGCAGACAAACGCTATCAAATATATCATGACGGGTAGCTGTGTTTGTCTGTCTGTAGCAGTAGAAAAGGGGCTGTGGTGGCTCAAGTGGTTAAGACGCCGAGCTGCGGACCAGAAGGTCAGTAGTTTGGCAGTTTGAGACTCGAGTGCCGCATGATGGAGTGAGCTCCCATCTCTAGTTCCAGCTCTGCCAACCTAGCAGTTCGAAAGCAAGAAATTGCAAGTAGATAAATAGGTACCACTTCGGTGGGAAGGTAACAGAGTCCCGTGCGCCTTGGTATTTAGTCATGCCGGCCACATGACCACGGAAATGTCTTTGGACAGCACTGGCTCTTCGGCTTGGAAACGGAGATGAGCACCGCACCCCTAGAGTTGGATTCGACCAACTTCTGAGCAAGGGAATCCTTTACTTACCTCTCAGGAAAGAAAATGGGACTGTAAGGGAAAGAATAGAAGAACGCTGGGTGGATGACGTAATCATCTGGCACTAGGATTACAGTTTTCCCACATAAAGGGTAGCCCCTGTGCCAGCCTTCCCCACTTCTCAGCCATGCAGAGGGAAAACGGGGTGGGGAATGGTGTCACAAGGTGCCAGGATGCTACTTCCACCTAGAATCCAAAAGTGGCATCAGCGCAATGTAGTGACACTCTAGTCATGCCAGCCACGTGACCACGGAGACGTCTTTGGACAGTGCTGGCTCTTCGGCTTGGAATCAGAGATGAGCACTGCCCCCTGGAGTTGGATTCGACTGGCTTTCGAGCAAGGGAAACCTTTACCTTTACCTTTTAGCAGTAGCAAAGAGCAAGAGCCCAGTAGCACCTTAAAGACTAACAAAATTAACTAACTAACGAACAAACGAATAAATGAACGAACGGACAAACTAACTAACTAACTAACTAACTAACTAACTAACTAACTAACTAACTAACTAACTAACTAACTAACTAACTGTAATGTCCATGATGTGGATGTTCCTATGAGGAATGCTGGAAAATGACAGAAAGGGGAGATCTTTTTCAGCATTGTTGGAAAGGAAACAAAATACCTGATACCCGAAGAATTGAGCCGTGACTCACGAAAGTGCCAATCCTCCCACAACTTTTGTTAGTCCTTAAGGCGCTACGGGACTCTTGTTTTTTTCTACTGTGATCAAACACCAAAGCGTGGCATCGTGGGTCATGAAGATTCCTTGCCCTGCTATACAGGCTTAAGAGGCGCAGGGCCTCCTGTAATCTTTCTATCTGGCACCGCCTGCTGGGTTATCTGGAGCCCCCCTGCTGGCCAACCAGGCCTGGACCACTCCTCTGGCTTGTCTGCCTACCTGATAACGTCCTCCCGCTGCTGCCGCCGCACAGACATGTTCTGCCTGCCAACTTCGGGGCAATCGGCAGCACGCAGCTGACAGGCAGCTGCTTCTCTGTGCGTTAAACATTAATAGCTCTCTGGCTGCGCCGCTGGATTGCATGTCGTCGGGGACCCGGGATGCGTCTCCAGAGGTGTCACACCACGAACGCTCAGCTTTCTGGGTGATGGTCTGTGTGCCGCTGTTGATTGCAGGCCACAAAGGGGCAGCGCCCGGAGGACCAACTATCTGTCTCAGGGATCGGGATAAGAGAGAGCAGGGGTGGCAGGGAAGAGGGTAATCAGTCTTTGGTGTGGGTTTTCGCCCGTTCTCGACAAGTGATGCTGGCAGGCGTCTCCAAGGAAGCCGGGAGCGTTACTAGGAGAATGTTGCTAAGAGATAACAATAACTCTTTCCTGGCTCCCAGCACAAGCTACAATCTGCCCGTGGGAGAACGCTAGCCTTCCCGTTGTGTTTTAGATCAGATCCACTAGAAAAACACTTTATTATTTTTACATACAGCTGTTTGGAGAGACTCGGACAAGAGAGAAGCCTGCCTGGAAAACAGATCACACAATATTTAGGGGGCTTCGCGGTCACGTGAGACAGGCACTCCTGACCGGCCGACAAAACAGGATATGCTACCGGAGTTGGTCAGATCCTGAAGTATGTGGCCGGGCAGTCTAGAACGGGTTTCTACAGGCCTCGGCAAGTCTGCCCAGGGGAGTGGGTTCCGCATTGGTGCCTGTCCTCTGCAAAATACTAATTGCTGTTCTGGTGTTAACTGCATGTGGAATAATAGCCACGGGACCACATATTGTTGGATACGGGACTTAAGAAATTTTACCTCCTGTATTTTTTTGTCCATGCACAGGGGTCTGTTCTGATCATGAAACTGCTTTCCTCTCTGTTGACTAACGTGGGCAGAGACATACGTCTATTGTTTATAAGAGCGAGGTTTATAAGATTATGCATGGGATAGAGCAGATCGAGAAAGAAGTACTTTTCTCCCTTTCTCACAATACAAGAACTCAAGTGGGCACTCCATGAAATTGATGAGCAGTCGGGTTAGAACGGATAAAAGGAAGTCCTTCTTCACCCAAAGAGTGATTAACACGTGGAATTCACTGCCCCAGGAGGTGGCGGTGGCTGCAAGCATGGACGGCTTCAAGAGGGAATTGGATAAACATATGGAGCAGAGGTCCATCAGTGGTTATGAGCCACAAGGTATAGATAGGAACTCTCAGGCTGGGGCAAATGATTCTCTGTATTCTTGGTGCTTGGGGGGGGGAATAGTGGGAGGGCTTCTGGTGTCCTGGCCCCACTGCTGGACCTCCTAATGGCCCCTGGCCTTTTTGGCCACTGTGTGACACAGAGTGTTGGACTAGATGGGCCATTGGCCTGATTCAACAATGGCTTCTCTTATGTTCTTATGTTTCCCAGTCTGAGTAATTATGCATGGTTACTTATGGTTGCCAACCTCCAGGTGAGGCCTAGAAATTTCCAGGAATTACTGCTGATGTCCAGAATACAGAGATCAGTTCCCCCAGAGGAAATGGCTGCTTTGGAGGGGGGACTCCATGGCATTGTGCCTTGCTGAGGTCCCTCTCCTCCCCAGAGCCCACCCCTAAATCTCCAGGAATTCGCCAATCCAGAGTTGGCAAGCCTAGGTGACATCATGATGCCAGGAATGCGGCCCAGTGGTAGAAACAGAAATGGCATCAATTCACAATAGAAAATTGGTATAATTAGTACCACAATCAAGAATTTGAAAATGGTTACCTTGACAATACGTTCAGAGGTTGTTGGCCGGAATTCTGCTTTCTGATATGTGACAAAATATATGACTTCAAGAGAACATGGAAAAGTCATAGTGAGTGTGAGGCCAATCCATACACCAAGAGACTGTTCTTCACAAAAGCAAAGAATTGTAACAAATTACCTCTCAGGAATTAGGGGCCACAGTGGCTCAGAGGTTAAGATACTGAGCTGCAGACTGGAAGGTCTGTAGTTCGGCAGTTCGAGACCCGAGTGCCGCATGATGGAGTGAGCTCCCGTCTCTGGCCCCGGCTCCTGCCAACATACCAGTTCAAAAGCAAGAAATTGCAAGGAGATAAATAGGTACTGCTCTGGTGGGAAGGTAACAGCATTTGATGCACCTCGGTATTTAGTCGTGCCAGCCACATGACCACAGAAATGTCTTTGGACAGCGCTGGCTCTTTGGCTTGGAAATGGAGATGAGCACCGCCCCCTAGAGTCAGATTTGACCAGTTTTTGAGCAAGGGAAACCTTTACCTTTACTTACCTCTCAGGAAAGAAAATGGGACTGTAAGGGAAAGAATGGAAGAACGCTGGGCGGATGACATAATCATCTGGCACTAGGATTACAGTTTTCCCACATAAAGGGTAGCCCCTGTGCCAGCCCTCCCCACTTCTCAGCCATGCAGAGGGAAAATGGGGTGGGGAATGGTGTCACAAGGTGCCATAATGCTATTTCCACCTAGAATCCAAAAGAGGCATCAGCACAATGTAGTGACACTCTAGGAATTTTCCAAATCCCGTTGGTTTTTACCCCAGAGACCAGTGCAAATCCTAGAGCAATGTGGCACAATGTCACTTCTGGTTTCAACTGGAAGTGACGTCATAGTGCTAAGCAATGCCGTTTTGAAGTCTCCCCCGCAGTGTTCGTGCCGCAACTTGGAGCTGCGCTGGCCACCATCCTTGACCCTCCCATTATAACTTTGGGCTTTTCTGCACGCATGACTTACTCCTGATTTTCTTGGCTGTTTATCCACAAGCATTGGAACCAGCTTGGGCAAGGTTCTCCTGCAATTCTGTCCTCCCCTTGCATTTCCACAGTTGTGGAGTTTCAGTTTATTTTTTTCTACAGGTGCCTCCTGTAATGAGGATTTCCAAGGGAAGTGACTGCCATCGTCAGTGGTGTCTTTGGTGGCATTACAGCAGCCCCCCCTTTTTTTTGCATATGCTTATATTAATATACAGATATTGTGGCTGAAGTTTAAGAAGGAACGAAAATGAACACGTGCTTAGTCTCCAAACCATAATACTGTTGCCCCTGATCATGAAAAGTTGTTTCCTTCCTTCCTTCCCTATGGAGAATCTTCTCTTTCAACTTTTAGCTTGTTCCTAAGAACATATGAACCTAAGATAAGCCATGTTGGATCAGGCCAATGGACCGTCCAGTCCAACACGCTGTGTCACACAGTGGCCAAAATCCAGGTCCCATCAGGAGGTCCACCAGCAGAGCCAGAACTCCAGAAGCCCTCCCGCTGTTGGCTCCCCAGCACCAAGAATACAGAGCATCTCTGACCCAGACATAAGAACATAAGAGAAGCCATATTGGATCAAGCCAATGGCCCATCCACTCCAACACTCTGTGTCACACAGTGGCCAAAACCCAGGTGCCATCAGGAGGTCCTCCAGCAGGGCCAGAACTCCAGAAGCCCTCCCACTGCTATCCCCTTTAAGCACCAAGAATACAAAGCATCACTGCCCCAGAAATAGTGTTCGGAACTGCTCAGTTAAGAATATAAGAACATCTGAAGGGCCCTGCAGGATCAGACCATCTAGCCAGCATCCTGTCTCACACAATGATCAACCTGTTTCTCTGGAGGGCAGAGAACAGGGCAGAGAGGACGAGGCCTTCCACTGGTATTGCCTTCTGGCACAGGGATTCCAAAGTTGACCTCCTCTGAGCATGACTCTTGACAGGTCCAGGCTGCCTCTTATGGACTGATCGATGAACAGGCAAATTACGGGGGGACCCAGGGCCACCCTCCTTTTAAGGTAGAGGCAAAGGTTTCTTTTGTTCAAAAGCCAGGCGAATCTGACTCTAGGGGGCGGTGCTCATCTCTGTTTCCAAGCCGAAGAGCCAGCGTTGTCTGAAGATGTTGCCATGGTCATGTGGCTGGCATGACTGAAAGCCAAGGAGCCTGGAACGTTGTTACCTTCCCACCAAAGTGGTACCTGTTTATCTACTTCCAATTTCTTGCTTTCAAACCGCTGAGTTGGCAGGAGCTGGGACCAGAGACGGGAGCTCGCTCCGTCATGCCGCACTTGGGTCTCAAACTGCAGCACTACTGACCAAACGTTGGAAGGGGGAAAGGTAACCATGCTGAGGCAGTCCCCTTAATTTCTTTCTGAATACTACCGTCAGTTCTGCCAGACAGGGGTGTGAACTCACTGTTTCTAAGTAATACCACTAGGGTTGCCAGCCTCCAGCTGGTACCTGGAGATCTCCCACTCTTACAATTGATCTCCAGATGACCAAGATCAGTTCCCCTGGAGAAGACGGCTGCTTTGGAGGGTGGACTAAATGGCATTGTGCCCAGCTGAAGTCCCTCCCCTCCCAAATCTTGCCCTCCCCAGGCTCCACCTCCAAAATCTCTAGGTATTTTCCAACCCAGAGTTGGCAACCCTAGGTAAGAACATAAGAACATAAGAGAAACCAATGTTGTATCAGGCTAATGGCCCATCCTGTACAACACTCTGTGTCAAACACAGTGGCCAAAAAGACCAGGTGCCATCAGGAGGTCCACCAGCTCGAAGCCCTCCCACTGTTTCCCCCCCAAGCACCAAGAACACAGAACATCCCTTGCCCCAGACCAAGAGTCCCTATCTATAAAAGGTAAAGGTTCCCTTGCTCGAAAGCCAGTTGAATCCGACTCTAGGGTTGCGGTGCTCATCTCCGTTTCAAAGCCGAAAAGCCAGTGCTGTCCGAAGATGTTTCTGTGGTCACGTGGCTGACATGACTAAACACCAAGGCGCACGGAACGCTGTTCCCTTCCCACCAAAGTGGTACCTATTTATCTACTTGCAATTGCTTGCTTTCAAACTGCTAGGTTGGCAGGAGCTGGAACTAGAGACGGGAGCTCACTCCGTCATGCGGCACTCTTGGGTCTTGAACTGCTGAACTACTGACCTTCCACAGCCTGCAGTTCAGCATCTTAACCACTTGAGCCACTGCAGCTCTAGCTCCCTATCTATACCCTGTGGCTAATAGCCACTGATGGACCTCTGTTCCATATGTTTATCTAATTCCCTCTTGAAGCCGTCCATGCTTGTAGCTGCCATCACCTCCTGTGGCAGTGAATTCCATGTGTGAATCACTCTTTGGGTGAAGAAGGACTTCTTTTTATCCATTCTAACCTGACTGCTCAGCAATTTCACTGAGCGCCCATGAGCTCTTGTGTTGTGAGAAAGGGAGAAAAGGACCTCTTTCTCTACCTGCTCTATCCCATGCATTATCTTAGAAACCTTGATCATGTCACCCCTCAGCTGTCATTTCTCCAAGCTAAAGAGCCCCAAGCGCTTTAACCTTTCTTCACAGGGAAAATGTTCCAACCCTTTTATCATTCTAGTTACCCTTTTTTGCACTTTTTCCAGTGCGATAATATCCTTTTTGACGTGTGGTGACCAGAACTGTACACAGTACTCCAAATGAGGTCACACAATTGATTTATACAGGGGCCGCTATCTTTAATTCATCCATCATTTTATAATCCTCCTCTATCTTTTGATCTGGGGGGCGATAACAAACTCCCAGTGTTAAGCTTTCTTTTGGGCCCACTATTTCAACCCATTGCATTTCCAGAAGCGAATCCAATTATCTTACCCTCTCAATCTTACCGGACTGTATACCCCCTCTGACATACAGAGCCACTCCACCTCCAACCCTTCCCCCCCTATCCTTCCGATATAAGAGAGCCAGTTTGGTGTAGTGGTTAAGTGCACAGACTCTAATCTGGGAGAACCAGGTTTGATTCCCCACTCCTCCACTTGCAGCTGGCTGGATGACCTTGGGGCAAGCTGTAGTTCTGACTAGAGCTGTTCTTGAAAAAGAGCAGTTTCTGTCAGAGCTCTCCCGGACCCACCTACCTCACAGGGTGTCTGTTGTGGGGAGGGGAAGGGAAAGGAGTTTGTAAGTCGCTCTGAGACACCTTTGGGTAGTGAAGGGTGGAGTATAAATCCAATCTTCTCCTCCTCTTCCTCTTCTTCTTCTTTGTAAATTAGTTTGCTCTGGAACCACCCTTCCTGAGCTAGGACAAAAATGTGTCAGCCGGAGGCTAAAAAACTGTGAGCTAGCTCACACTCACTCAGCTTAGAGGGAACACTGCTGGCAACCCAACAGCCTCCCCCAAGTCCAAGCTAACTCGTCTGCTCAATCATGCTCCCAGAATTGTCTTCATCTGGACTCCTCCCTGGCATTTGGAGTTCCACATTATCAGCTGCTGTCTGCAAAATGGAATGGATGAATTAGAAATTCTCTGTCGTTCTCTTTATGGGTTGTTTTGCATTTTATTCAGGAGCAGCATGAGCATAGCTTCCTGGGGAGTTCAGATCCTGAGCTTCCTCTTCCTCTTTTTCATGCCAACAGGGTACACCATAATAAAACGCGGCAAGAGACCAGTCTTGACGGGATCGTACCAGGATCCTTTCCGGCACGGTATTCTGCCCAAGTACAGATGCATACGGGTGCCTCGGAAAAATGCCACACAAACCGAATCTCGATACAATCAAGTTATTCTCCCTTCACAATTGCTTTTCCATAATATTTTATCAATGCGCAGCTGAGCACAGGGGACACAGTGACAGGGGTGGGTGGATGGGGAGGAGGAGAGGATGCGAACACATTGCAGGACTGAGAAAGCTGCAGTAAACTGTGTCTGCTCCGGTTCTGGAATTAAATGTAGAAATTGTCCTAGTAGAGAAGGGGCGAAAAACACTGAGAAGGAAAACTGAGGAGCAGCTGTATTCTAGAATGATAACCGAATGGAAACAGGGGAATCCACTCAGCCTCAGAGTAGATCAGAGATCCCCAATCATTTTGAGCCTGTGGGCGCCTTTGGAATTCTGACATGGCATGAGGCTCACAGTCACAAAATGGCCGCCACAAAATGGCTGCTGCAAGAGTAGGGGTGGCTGGGGACGTTGCGTGACATCCCCTGATGAGAAGATGTTACCCGGAAGTGACATCATCACATCAGGGATGATATTTGGGTGAAACTCTATGGCTTTTTCACCCTCGGACCATAGAGTTTGCCCAAATACCAGAGCATCTCTGCACAATGTCCCTGACTTGATGACATCACTTCCAGGGGACATCATCACATCGGGGATGTCATGTGGTGACATCTCTGTTCAGGGGCAGGGTATCCTCTGCCGGCCAGCTGGTCCATGACGGGGAGAAGCCCCTGAAATTGGGGGACCTGGGTGTTGGCAAACCTATGCAGGAGGCAGAGTCAGCCCCGCTTACCTACAGTTACACAGTGAAGATCTTGTGTTGTGGTAGCAGCAGCTGCCAAAGCAACATTTTTTAAAAAAACTGCAGAGCCAATTGAATCTCCAGCGGCCAATCAGAAGCCTTGTAGGGCAAAAGCCCGATCTGGTTCCGCCCACTTTCTAAAAACTCTTGGAGGGTGCCAGGAGAGAACTCTAACCGGGTTTGATTCCCCACTCCTCCACTTGCAGCTGCTGGATGACCTTGGGCAAGCCATAGTTCTGTCAGAGCGGTTCTTGAAAGAGCGGTCCTCGAGAGAGCTCTCTGAGCCCCCACCTACCTCACAGGGTGTCTCTTGTGGGGAGGGGAAGGGGAAGGAGATTGTAAGCCCCTCTGAGACTCTGAGTGAAGGGTGGGGTATAAATCCAATCTCCTCCTCCTCCTCCTCCTCCTCCTCCTCCTCCTCCTTCTTCTTCTTCGCTGTGTGCCCATGGGCACCATGTTGGTGACCTCAAGAGTAGATGTTCCCCCATGAAAGGTCAACAGGACTAAAAAATGCCACTCCACTCCACAGCAAACCAGTTTCAGTCCTATTCTTAGGGTGGGAATTTGGGGCTGGCCCTCAACAGACCCCCAAATTAGATTCATTTCTCACACTAGTTAATCACGGCGGATTAAGACTTGACAATCATTCCCCGTTTCGATTTCCTCCGCTCATCTAACCTTCCTTTTAGGGTTCTTTTGCAAAGCAAATCCCGACCGTAATAAGCGCTTCCAGCTGTGGTACATTTCAATTTCAATATTAATTGTTGGGCTTTTCCTCTCCTTTCTGGTAACAGGATCTGCAATAAATGAGATGGATTTGCCGAAAGAATTTCCACAGATAATATTAAAAAAAGAGAAGAACTTGATATGTCGTTTGTATCATCAGTTTTTAATTTCACGAAGTTTCAGCCTATTGCGTTTTGGGAGGGGAAGGTATAAATTGACGGCCCCTCTGTCGAATTCCGTTGCCGACATTGACGTGTCACGAATGTGTTCTGCGTGATATTTCCGCTTGTGTAATCCTGACAATAGAAAGGAAAGATCAGCTCCTTGTATTCTTTCGATTTGTTTTCTAATAGACCTGTTTTTTCCCCCTCCATTAATGAAATAATAAAGAATTATGCAAATGAATAACCTGCCTGCAGCCTGAAAGGTGATGTGAGAATCCCCAGACTGGAAAAACAACTGCGTTCGAGGAAAGAATAAAGAGCGAATATAAGGTCTATTGTAACAAAAGAGTCCTTTTAATTTTTAAAAAAGATTGCTTTTTCAGTGATATGCAGCTGGCCTTTCTCCGCTTGGGAATAGACTGTTGGATTGTTCACATTAACGACCTGTGCCTGTGCCCAGATTGCGCTTCTATGGTAGGGTTGCCGGCTCTGGGTTGGGAAATACCTGGGGACTTTGGGGGCGGAGCCTGGAGAGGGTGGGGCGTGGGGAGGGGAGGGACCTTAGCGTGGTACAATGCCACAGAGTCCACCCTCCAAAGCAGCCATTTTCTCCGGGGGAGCTGATCTCTATTGCATGGAAATTAGTTGTAGAAATAGGAGGCCTCCAGCCTCACCTGGAGGTTGGCAACCCGAATTTTAGGATTTGCTTC